>VZRS01013891.1:0-41741 GCA_013398055.1 Ifrita kowaldi
CCCATCCCATCCCATCCCACTGAGAGTTAAATTTAGGCTGAAAAGCCAAAGATAGTTTCACACCAGAAGTCAAGATAAGTTTTAGAACAGCCAACCAAAACCACCTGATTTATTCTGGATATTTGAGAGGGAACTTGGACTTGATGTTCTTTGGAAGAAGGCCACTTCCACCTGTCTTATCTTTGTCCCATTTTAAACCAATTTGATTTCATTTTCAACTTTTTTTCCACAAACTGAGATACAAGGCACAAGCTGAAGGGTTGTCCCACACTCCAGGACCTCCACGGAGAACCTAAGAACCATCAGATCCCAACCAAATGCCACATGGCAGAAATAATTATCATTACCTGAATTATTCCTGCTGGATACTCAAGCATTCCTTCACCAGAATTATCTTGTATTGCCTCAATCTGTCCTGCTGCAACTTGAGTTTATTTCTTCTTTTTTTTTTTTTTTCTTCAGCAAAAGAACAAATTTTTTAGTGCCTTTTCATAGCAGGAAAATGATGTTGCAACTTTTATTGTCTCTTGTTTTAGGTTTCCTTAAAAACGACCAGGCTGCTCTTTCCATCCTTCCTGCAGCTCATATTTTCCAGGCTCTGGGATCATTCTTGCTCCTCTCCCTGCTCCCTTCCCAGGTGTCCTGCATCCTTCTGGAAGGGCCATGCCAAGAACAAAATGTGGAGCTCCAACAAAAAGCTGGGCGCTGTCAGGGCAGGGCTGAGTCATGTCTGCTCCTGATGATGTTTTGGTGTTTGCTGCTGGTGAAATTCCCTCTAAAAACAACAATTCAGGTTTTTAAACACCTTTTCCACTTGGAGTTGCTTGGATAAGAAGATGCTCTAAGTAGGAAAATGCATCCAGAGTGAAAGCATCCCATGGGATTTGGCAGGCCTACCTGGATTTATCCACCAGCTTTTCCAAGCTCTCTTTGCTTGGATGCCTTGGGCTTCGGTGAAAGCCAAAAGTTATGCAGAAATGGTGTTTCTGGGGGAAGAATTGATGAAATTTTTACATTTATGGTTTAGACTAACATGAAAAATCCCTATTTATGGATTTACAAAACAAGATTTCTAAATTTTTCACACATTCGTTGTACTTAAGGAAAGACAGGAGGAATTTCTGATGAAATTTCCCAACTTTTTCTGTCCCTTATAGGCTTCAGATGATGCAATTTTAGAAGAATTTGATAACGTGAGAACTTCTTGGCCAATGACTTTACTATTTATTGTCCCAGGGTTAAGCTAATCTTTCAGAGAATATTTTCTCTTAGAACTAAGTATTTTTAAACCTCCTCTCCTTTGTCTTGTAGTCGAATTCTCCTTGAAATCAATTCCCATTTTTATCAGCACCATCAAATGAGAGACAAGAATCAACCATTGTGTGTAGCGGTGCTTGGGTTCAGAAAAAGCAAACAAAAACCTTCATGTGAAAGCAGAACAAACCCCAAACATTTGGGATTATTAAGAGCAGATGTGAGCAGAGCAGAATGGATTCACTCATAAAAAACCTGAACGTTTGCCAAGTGCAAATATTTGAAGTCCTACAGTGACAGTTGCTCTCAATGAAAAAGTTGAACCTATCGACGTTTAAAATGTATATATTGGTGGATATAAAAGCAACAAGTGTCTCAGGGATGTCCCTCTGTGTTTCCATTCTAAAACTCCAGAAATCCAGACAAAAAGCACAACAAGTTGTAAACAGAGTGTTCAGCCTGTGATACTGAGGAATAGGTAATGGGGTAGGGGGTGCCAAGACAAACAGGCTCCAAGGATTGCCAAGAAACTCCGAAAATGAAAAACAACTCGCAGCTCCAGCCAGGGCAAAGCCAACTGCAACAGTTTTGGGGGGTTTATGAAAATATTAAGATTCAAGTGCAGAATTAATGTATGCAAAGGGTCAGATGTACAGAATTTAGGCCTTTAGTAGCACAGGTAGGAGATGTGAGATTTGTTCCTTGGGTATTAAAGACACCAAATAATCAGAGGTTTAAATTTATGTCCTTTCACAATATAAAATATATATTATTTCTTTCTTTATACATCATCTATCTATAAAAACATAATATTTTATATATTTGACATTTGCTGCTGGTGAAATTTCCTTTAGAAATAAGTCAGGTTTTTAAAACAGCTCTTTCACTTAAAGTGACTTTGACAAGAAGATGCCCGAAGCAGGAAAATGCATCCAAAATGAAAGCATCCAATGGGATTTGGCAGGCCTAATATAATATGTATTTATATAACACATAATATGTTTATATATATATAAAAATAAAAATATCACTGCCTGGCAGACGTACATGAAACATCTGGAATTTACATTGCAGGAATTTTTAAAGCATTTTATATTAACTGTTTTCACAGCGGTGAAGGGAAGATTGGAGTTGGATCACTGGTGAACACTCAAGCTCGTGGAGACAATTTTTGGGAAAAAGACTCTCTGTTCGAGCAGTTTGAGGGAATAAATATTCCTGTAAGCTCCCAAGCTTTAAAAATGGGGAATTCTAAGAAACCCTCCCATGTGTGAAATAGAAGAGATAATTATTTATGCCTATAAAGACCCGTTAATAAACTGCAAGGAATAATTTCTTCCAAGAAAGGAATAAGAATTCCTTTCATCCTCTAAGCTGTGCAGAGGCAGGTTGAGAGTTTTTCAGAAGCAAAATATTCCCATGAGTTTGTCCACAAATAATTGAGAAAATTTGGACAGGTCCATGAACACTTTGGAAAAATTGGTCATTTTAGCTGTCATCGAAATGTCTCCTTCTCCTTGTTCTTGATGTGTTGTTCCTGATCAATATTCCTGGTAGATGGATTAAAATAGGAATTTATTAGCCCCGGGATGGAATTGGATAGCCCAGCACTCCATCATTCATCCCTAAACTCTGCACTTTGGAAAAGCCAGAGGGCACTGAACTCCTCGGGTGTTTTTTCCAGTGGTTTCAGCAATCCAGAATCACCAAGGTTGGAAGAGACCTTTGGGATCATCGAGTCCAACTGTAAAAACACAGAAAGAGTCTGGGGCAGGCCCTGCAGTGCAGGGAAAAGGGACAATCCCTGAATATCCAGGAGCTGCCTGTCCAGGCTCTCTCTTCCACTCTTTCCTCAGGACTCCTTGAGCCTAATGCCTTCTAACGCCTTGGGCTGCAGAATTCCAGCTCTGCCAGCAGCTCCTCCCACAAAAACCAGGCTAAGACTTGCTTTTCTCTTCCTGTGCCCACCATGGGGCAAGGTGTCCTCCCAGACCATGAATCCCAGCTGGACAATGGACACCTAGATCTGGAAAAGGACGATTACCAGGACAAACCTCTCTCTGTGCCGTGTCCTGGTCTCCCAGCAAGGTCATCACCAGGTTCCCTCACTCTTCATTTTGTGTGGTATTCCAAAGTTTGTGGTTGAATACAGGGATCCTCCACAGGGAGAATCCAAATATTACCTCATCACCCTGGACACTGGCATGGCAGTGGTGGAATCTGTCCTTGTACCATCACCTGGTCAACTCAAGGGCAGACCATAAAACATTGATCTGCTCCACAGTTTCAGGCTAAATTCTCCCTGATTCCCAGAGAGATGGATTTGGTGATAACACATTGGGATTAGTCTCAGCAGTATGGCCTAAAATGCCCCTTCATGCCTGCAACACTCATTTGAAAGGACGTTCACAGTTTAGGACAAGCCTCTCCTTGTGCCATGTCCTGCAAGGTCATTGCCAGGTTCCCTCACTCCTCATTTTGTGTGGTATTCCAAACTCACAGGCATTGTCCACAGAGATATCCCTTGAAAACCCAGGTATTGGCTCATCACCCTGGACACTGGCATGGCGGTGGTGGAATCTGTCCTTGTACCATCACCTGGTCAACTCAAGGGCAGACCATAAAACATTGATCTGCTCCACAGTTTCAGGCTAAATTCTCCCTGATTCCCAGAGAGATGGATTTGGTGATAACACATTGGGATTAGTCTCAGCAGTATGGCCTAAAATGCCCCTTCATGCCTGCAACACTCATTTGAAAGGACGTTCACAGTTTAGGACAAGCCTCTCCTTGTGCCATGTCCTGCAAGGTCATTGCCAGGTTCCCTCACTCCTCATTTTGTGTGGTATTCCAAACTCACAGGCATTGTCCACAGAGATATCCCTTGAAAACCCAGGTATTGGCTCATCACCCTGGACACTGGCATGGCAGTGGTGGAATCTGTCCTTGTACCATCACCTGGTCAACTCAAGGGCAGACCATAAAACATTGATCTGCTCCACAGTTTCAGGCTAAATTCTCCCTGATTCCCAGAGAGATGGATTTGGTGATAACACATTGGGATTAGTCTCAGCAGTATGGCCTAAAATGCCCCTTCATGCCTGCAACACTCATTTAAAAGGATGTTCACAGTTTAGGACAAACCTCTCCCTGTGCCATGTCCTGGTCTCCCAGCAAGGTCATCACCAGGTTCCCTCACTCCTCATTTTGTGTGATATTCCAAAGTTCATAGCTGAATCCAGGGATCCTCCACAGGGATATCCTTTGGTAATCCAAATATTACCTTATCACCCTGGACACTGGCATGGAGGTGGTGGACTCTGTCCTTGTACAATCACCTGGTCAGCTCAAGGGCAGAACCTCCAGCTCCACAAAAACCGAGCTCAGACATTGATCTGCTCCACAGTTTCACGCTAAATTCCCCCTGAATCCCAGAGAGATGGATTCAGTGGTAGCACACTGGGATTAGTCTCAGCAGGCATTGCCTAAGATGCCCCTTCATGTCTGCAACACTCATTTTCCACCCCCTGCCCATGGATTTTCTCTCCTCCCTCTCACTGTCTGCTCCAGCCGCTGAGGAAATCAACTTTCTGTCTTTCCCTAATGACTCAAGATTTTATCAGCTTTTTTTCATTCCTCCTAATTTATTTTTTTTTAGTGTGATGTGTGAGATGTCTGTCACCCATTTCCTAACTTTCGTGAAGGGTTGGGCTGTGGATTTGCTTATATCCATGGGCATAGTTCCCATCCCGTGGGCTCTGGAGAAGCCAGCTGCTGTCTCTGGCATGGCCTCATACATGGAATTCCATGATTGCAGCATCCAGCGTGGTGCCAACTCATGCTCTTGGCACTGCGTCCTAATCCTGGAAATTCCTGCTTGCACAACTTGGCTGGAAATGGGTTTATAAAGATACGGATTATTCCATCTTCTTCTGAAACGATGCTTGGAGTTTTACCTCTGGGTGGTCCCAATCAGCATCTTCCCTAAGGAATGACCTGCTGGAGGTCTGCGCTTCCAAAGGAGGCAATCCCAGCTTTTCAGCCTGATGTAAATTCTGAGTAAGCTACTTGCTGTGGGTAACTCACACTTTCCTCTTCTAATCATCCTGTGGCTTAGATATTTCTTTATTTCCTGTGCCTGTGAGGCACTGTCTCCTTCCCGGATTATCCTGGTGTACGTGGCTTTTTATGGAGTTGGAATTCTCCTTGCTTTACTTGTTTTTTAAAGTCTATTTTCTCACTTATCTTTCTGATTATGAAATAAAATGGAATATCCTATCCCATGGTAACATCTCCCCATTAGAGTAATTTTTACGTGACTGTGGCCTCAACCTTCTCTTTACACCTTAATTAAAATTCCCCTTTGCTTTGTGCACACACTTGGCAGGTTGTGACTGATCACATTTTATTTTTATAGTATTAATTTGTCTTTATTTTTCAAGCTCTGCCTGTGCTTCTCTTAATCTGCCAGTCTGAGAGCCTTTAGAACACTCCACTCCTAAATAACAATTCCAAAGGCAAACCAATCCCCTTCAGCAAGATTAATTCCATTGTACAAATACATCCATGAACTTGAATTCTTTTAAATCAACACCATATCAAATGTGTCAAAAATGGATCAAAATAACCCAGCTAATTGCTCTTAAACATTCCCAGTCACTCTGAGGCTTCGGCAGCTTGTGAATGTAAAACACCAATTCCCTGTTATTTACAATAGAATTGATTAATATTCCTCTGATACTTACCTTGCCCAAGAGTAAATATTATTAAACACCACTGCAGGCACTGTGGAAAAAAATAGCAGTGGGATAATAAATGGAAAATTATATTTCTTGCCACTCAAAGATGAAAAGGTAAAACAAGAATTCTTGCAGCTCTCCCAAAATAAGTGAAAAGGATTTCTTCTCTCAGTGTGAGGAGCTTGTAAATAGCACCAAAGTGCCTTAGTTGGGTATGAACTGCTGCACTTAAAGATGTGTATTCATGAGTTTACGATTTTAGGCAAACTTGGCTCTGTCACAAACCCAGTGTGGCTGATTCAAGTGACAAAACTGGGATCTGCACCCAGCAGGATGGATCCTGGGATCCAACTGGGATCTGCAAAAGCAGGATGAAACTTCAGCCTCTAATTCAGTATCTTGGAACGAGAGGAGCTTTAAGGTCCCTTCCAACCTAAGTTTTTCTATAGTTCCATGACCTTTAAACACCCAAATTCAGCCTTATTGATAGTCTTAGGTTCTCCTTGACAGCACTGCCACAATGGATTACCCTAATGAAAATTAGGCTCATTTTTGTTTCCTTCCTTTTTGCTCTTTTTTTCCTCCCTGAAACACTAAGTTTTCCTATTTTTTTTTCATGTACGTGCTTCCATCCTGGTGGAACACGTGTGGGGTTTGATATCCAGCTGTTTGCAGCCCAGATCCAGGTCTGTTCCAGGAATCCCTGCCCAACCTGAGCAGATTTGCAAAGCTCTCAAGCTGGCAGTGTCATTGCAGAAACTCCGTTCTCTCTCGTCCCTGAACAGGAACAGCTGCATCCCATTAAATAAATCAATATCCCAACTTTAGAGCAGGGTGATGAAGCTGGAAAGCTGAATGAATCATCTTTCCCCAAAAGCTGGTGATACAAACTTACCAAAATTTACTGCCTGTGGAATATCCTAGGCTTTGATGCAGGAGCCTTCCCGCCAGCACGCTCATCCTGGGAAAGGTAATTCCTAATAAATTCAATATATTTCAATATCTTTTGTTTCTTTCCATAACTGCTTTTTACCCAACTTTTTAACAGTTTTCTCCTCCCTAAAACTTACTCGGTTTTGTGTGGTAAAATAAGAGAAACACAAATTCATTCACTGAATTTTAAGGCTGTGAGTAACATCAGAGTAGATATTTAATGTTGAGTTAACATGAAACCTGTCAGATCTAAACCAGAGTGTCAAGGATTAGGAAGCAGTTTTTTTAGAGCTGGACACAGGAAAGTGACTTTCAGCCAGAATCAGTGTCATAAAAAACAGGGTTTAAAAAAAATCTCATAAAAACTAAACAGTTTTTAGGAGTTGGTAACACTTGGAAATGAGCTGGGCTGAGAGTTGTTGTGTCTTAATCCTCAGAAGGTGTTTAATGTACAAGAGTGAAGGCAGAAACTGAAATATGAGTGCATCCAAAACAATTAAAGCCTTGGGAAAAATGGAAAAAAATTAAAAGGGAAAGGGAAGAACGGAAAGGAAAAGGAAAAAAGGGAAAGGAGAAAGAAAAGGGAAAAAGGAAAAGGGAAAGGAAAAATGAAAAGGAAGATTAAAAGGAAAAGAAAAAAAGAGAAAAGGGGAAAAGGAAAAGTGAAAAGGAAGAGAAAAGGGAAAAGGAGTGGGGTGAACTAAAGCAGTGGTGTTAATGAACCAACCCCAACACATTCAGTTCTCATTAACAGCTTCTCAGAAATGACCTTTCCTCACCACTCAGGAGTTTTTCCAGGAATGTGTCCAGGCCAAAGCCCTGTAATACTGGGATTACTCTCTTTCCTAGAAATATCTGCACAAGCAATTTCCACGTTTTAACTTACACATATTCACTTTTTAATTTATCTCAGCTGCACCTCAGCTTTCTATCTAAGACTTCCTATTTGCTTTACTCTCAGTAAGTGTTTCTTTCATGAAGAATAGATTGTATAAAATAATTTTGGGAAATTAAAAAAATTCAAAATTAAAAAAAACAACATTTCTAGAGTCTAAGGCACTTACTTAAATATTACCAAAAAGATTATCTTGGTAGTCTTCATTCAGAGTTATATTCCTTCAGAAATCCTGCTGACTACAAAGTTTGGCAAGAAACAGAAAAGATCTTTTTTCTCATAGAATCATGGAATCCCAGACTGGTTTGGGTTGGAAGGAACCTTACAGCTCACCCTGTTCCACCCCCTGCCATGGGCAGGGACCCCTCCCACTATCCCAGGCTGCTCCAGCCTGGCCTTGGGCACTGCCAGGGATCCAGGGGCAGCCACAGCTTCTCTGGGCACCCTGTGCCAGGGCCTGCCCACCCTCCCAGCCAGGAATTCCTTCCCACTATCCCATCCATCCCTGCCCTCTGGCAGTGGGGAGCCATTCCCCCTTGTCCCACAGAACAACACTTTTGTCAGGCACATCTCCACACCTGCTCTGCTGCTTTTCCTGCCCTCTCATTTACATCTTTTCAGCACAAAATGGGCTGCACCGGGAATTTATTCTGCTTCAATGAACCAGTAATCCTCCCTGAAACACTAACAGTGCCTTTTGCAATGAGTTTCATTTCATTATTTCATTAACAAGCAGTGATTTTCCAAAGAACAGGAATGGGATTCAGGCCTGCCAATGTGCATCTCAGATGATTCCTTCTGCATTGTTTGCTTTCAGCAGCCGTGCTGGGACTAATTCCTGGCCCAGGGCATTGCCTCATAGCGCTGCTTCCCGGGACACACAGCCCAGGGAAGCTGGAACATCCCCAGCTCCTGCTGGACACGTTTCAGAATCCTTCCTGTGAGGGATGGAGATTGGTAGAGAGCATTCATTTCATCCTCCTGCCTGTGTTGGGAAGGGAATTGAACGTTTATGTGAGGCAGGTATTTGACACCTAAACTCAAGGTGCTGGATGTCCCTTGTCAGGTCTGTTTTCCTCCTCCGCCTTGCTAGGAAAGGAAGGGCTGACAAAAGGACTGGGTTTGTGCTGCCTACAGTGTTGGCCCCTTGAAACACAATCTGGAACCTGTGCTGGGGTCCCCAAACCCTCATCAGAGAAGACTGAAGCCCTGTCACCCTGAACTAAGTTATTCTTCACCCTCACCGAGGTGACCCTGCTGCACATCACCCCCCTGGGATGGCACGGGATGGGCTGGAGTGGAGAAATGAGCCAGCTGAACCCAGCTTTAGTCAGGGTTCATTTTGAAGCTGCTTCATTTCCCAGTCTGGATTGGCACGTGGCTGCATGAGCACTCAGGAGGCAGGAGAAACTGGGAATTGAAGGACAGGACAACTCTTGATGGATCCACGTGTTCTTGGTGTCTCGCTCACATCAAGGTCTGATAACCACTGATTTTGGTGTCTCAGCAGTGAGATCCAGAACTCTTATCCTGATGAATTTTGGTGCTGCTTTTGGAAGGGATCACCTACAGATCCTGAGAACACAGTAAATGTAAGATCCCAATCCGCTCCTCAACACTGGCACGGCACCAAGGACAGAAAGATCTCTTTGTTTGTAGAGGTTTTTTTCTCAGTAATTTAGTAAGGATTCCTGAGGATGGAAGGTGGTACAGCAGTCACCATGATTGTATCCTGCTTGTGGGACAACGTGCAGGTCCCTAAAGAATAACCTGGAAATCTATTTCCTTTTTCCCAGGCACTAATAAACCACAAAAGCATGGACCATTTTCCAGACTCTGGAAATCCTGGAGACGAGCAGGGAAGACACCACTAATTCCCAGGCATCTAATTTCCATTTAATTCCCTCTTTGAATCTGTTGTAACTTCAAAAGAACTCACTTCTTCTGTCTCTGAATGTAATGCCATGAGGTTCTTAACAGTTACTGTCCAGAAACTGAGCTGTGGTCGAACAGTTTTGTGCCAACAAAAGGTACCCTGTAGCTGTAAACCTTTCTCCAGCTTAATGAGAATATTCCTTGCTGGAGATGAGCCCTAATTATGATTTTCTTTTCAAGTTTCCAATTCAGCTTCCTGGGCTCGTCCACAGTTTTTCAGGCTCCTGAAGAGCAAGTCTGGAATCAATGCAGGCTGCTCAGAGAGTTGTAAAGCTTCCTGTACTCCATGCTATATTTCACTCCTCATTTTCCCCTTTAACTAAACTCAGAGTTACGAAATCCATGTTTTTCCCTTTACTCTGCCTCACATGTGGTTAACACCATAAATCCACAACACCCAGAAATCCATTAAGATATCAACTCCAAGTCAACCCCATTTCACTTAAGGCACTTGGCCCAGGTCAGCATCTCCAATAAATTTCCTTTACCAAACAAGCACAAACACATTGTTCAGCTCAAATCCCAAAGCAGGCCGTGTAACCAGACTGACGTTGCTCGTTCCCTGGAGTTCAGGGAAATAAAGCTCCTTCAGATCCCAACATGACCACGGTCACTGGAGAGGAGCCCACCACTCTGACATTTGAATCTCAAAATCTGCTGGACTTAGGTCATAACAGAACCACCTCCTCCCCCCTGGCTACTCCAGCAAACCTCTCCCTTTTACTCATTAGTAACCAACTTTGTGTTTATAAAGCAATAGTAAACATTGTTAGCCATTGTCAAGGCAGAAAATAATAATAAAAATAATAATAATAAACCCTCAAATTCATGGTCAGTGTTTCATCCACTTATCTGAAATAACAGATACGGACTTTTGAAGTTGCTGTAACAATCACGCTGTGGGTAAAACTCCCAGTGAATTCGGTGGCACGAGGTGATCACTGTCCAAGCAGGGGGCAATCCAAGATTCCCTCTGTGGAGGCAGTGGAAACAAAAATCCTGAAACCCTTAATCTGGCTGCCCCAGCACAGACCTCCTCGAGTGTGCACACAGAGCCCAACCAAATCTGCTGCAGCGCTTCGTTGTTACCCAGCTCCGTCTGCTACTTCTCCAAAAGTGGAGTCCACATCTGCTAAGTGACAAAGTCAGCGTTTACTCTTTCCCCAGCTATTTGACATATTTTGAATTTTTGAGGATTAATTTCTTGAACAGTCAGCGCTGTTTGACTGCAACCCATACAAAATCCTTTGGCCAATGAGTGCAAGTCTGTTTGCAATTTTGAGGGGAACATTTAAAAGATTAGTCAGCTTAGTTTGAAAGGAAACCTGAAAGTGATATACTTTACTTTTATTCTTAGTGTAGGATATAGACTCCTTCCTTTAACTATCTATGTGGAATCATGAAATGGTTTGGGTTGGAAGGGATTTAAAGATCCCATTCCACCCTTGCCATGGCAGGGACACCTTCCACTGTCCCAGGCTGCTCCTAGCCCTGTCCAACCTGGCCTTGGACACTTCCAGGAATCCAGGGGCAGCCACAGCTTCTCTGGGAATTCCATCCCAGCCCCTCCCCACCCTCCCAGCCAGGAATTCCTTCCCAATATCCCATCCAGCCCTGCCCTTTAGCAGTGGGAAGCCATTCCCTGTGTCCTGTCCCTCCAGCCTTTTACTCTCCCTTGGATGAGAACCCAGTGCTTTCTCTTCCTCAAAATGATCACCACTGAAATCAAAGTGGGTTTATTTTTCCCAGATACCTCTTTAGAGGTCACATTTCAGTGACAAGCTGACACTCGGCTCTCCAGAATTCTTCTATACATTAATTTCTTGGAATGCGGCATCTCCACCCGCAAGGGCTCTTTCTGTCCGGGATGCTTTTTGCCACAGAAGGAAACCATATTCCTTGTAACACAAACACATAATTCCAGAGGATTACAGACAAATAAACACACCAACAAGTTCAGCAGACTCCGCTTGAGGACGCCAAGTTTGTGTCCCTGGATTTCACAGACGAGCCCAGCCGGGACGGGCGGGCAGCGGCTCCGCCGTGAGGCGATGGCCGCCCTCCGGCCCGCCCTGAGGGCGCTGCTGCAGCGCCCTCTCCCAACCCACCGCTCCCCGCCTCTTCCTGCGATTTCCCCGTTTTCTCCACAGTGGTGCCCGGGAGCCTCATCAGGGCTCTGCTGAGGGGCGGCGGGGCCGGTGCCTCCTCCCTCACGGCACACGGATGCAGCGAGAGGCACCCGGGTCCCCCCCGCAGTGGTGCCCCGGGCGTGTGAGGGGGCCGGCCGGGCTGCGGCCCCTCCTCCGCAGGCGGGAAAGCGAAAGCGAAAGGCGGCCCCGGGAGGGGTCCGGAGCTCTCTGAGGAGCCGCCGGGAGCTGCTGCAGCCCCGGGTCGCGGCCCCAGCCTGTCCCCGGCCGTGTCCGTCGGTCCCGCCCGGGAGGTGAGCGGTGAGGGAGCCCCTCGGGTCCCCCGCGGCGGAGGATAAACCAAGGGAAGCTATTGTTCATTTATGCTTTCACTTTCCTTTTTATTTTCCCCCCCCAGGAAACTGTACAGAAGTCTCAGAGTTTTGGCTGCTTGATCCAAACCAGAAGGGGATTCCGGGATCCGTAACCTCAGTTTTAAGACTGAGTGAAACACGTTCGGCGGTGTCGGGTCAGAACCGAGGTGAGGATTCGCAGGGGAGAGGGTCAGAACTGCCCGGATGGGTCGGGAATTTGGGCTGCTCCTGCTGCGATCTCGTGGTCAGGCAGTGTCTGACCTGTTCCTTCTTATCTGCCTGCATAAAATGCTGTGGCAGCAGATTCCAGATTTTTAAATTATCTGCTGTGTAAAAGTGTTCTCATTTGCGTTACACAGGTTTCATAGAATCCCTGAATGGTTTGGGCTGGAAGGGACCTTAAAACTCATCCAGTCCACCCCTGCCATGGCAGGGACACCTCCCACTGTCCCAGGCTGCTCCAAGCCCCAATGTCCAGCCTGGCCTTGGGCACTGCCAGGGATCCAGGGGCAGCCACAGCTGCTCTGGGAATTCCATCCCAGCCCCTCCCCACCCTCCCAACCAGGAATTCCTTCCCAATATCCCATCCATCCCTGCCCTCTGGCAGTGGGAAGCCATTCCCTGTGTCCTGTCCCTCCATCCCTTGTCCCCAGTCCCTCTCCAGCTCTCCTGGAGCCCCTTTAGGCCCTGCAAGGGGCTCTGAGGTCCCCTTTTCTCCAGGCTCTCCAGGCTGCTCCCATGTGTGTAAGAGCACAAAAGTAGCATAAAGGTAAATACAGAACTATCAGAACAGCAAAGCTGAGTTGTGCACTGCAGAATTCCTCACATCTGTCTCCAGCTTTTATTCCCTAGTAAGGAAGGAGGCTTCAGATATCCAATATCTGTCACTTTTGCCTATAAAATGATATGTTTATGTTTAAAAATTCTTGCAGTTCAGCACAGCTTCTGGTATTCCAGATATTGGGTTACATAAAAAAATCCCCAAACAATACACACAATTGTTATTTTTTTTCCCTGTTCCCTCAGGTTTCAATGGATTTTAACAGCCCCCCATTACCTCTAAAAGACAATGGTTTTGTAAGTATTTCCTGATGTGCTGCCTGGCAGTAAAATCTGTATTTGACAGCTGTATCTCTGAATGAAGGTTTGTGCTACCACTGCTTCTGCTTGTCTCACCTTCTTCCACCCTTTAATACTTGGGACATTCCTGTTTCCATAGGGAGAATCCCATTCCCAAGACTCTGCATTACAGATGCTCCTGGAACTTCTGTCCTGCCTCTCTTGCTCATCTGTCTTTGGAGGTTTTTTAGGGGAATTTCTCTTTTCCTGGGATTCAGCCCCAGCAGTGCACAAATGGTTTGGATGGGACTTTCCCTGGTGTTTCTTATGTTTTCCTGGTTATTTTTTTCCCTTTTTTTCAGGTTGGAAACTGTTGTGTGAGACCATTTTTTTAGTAAAAACCAGGCATCCTTTTGCTTATTATCTTCCAGCTGTTGGCACGTGCATCCTTCTGCTTTCCTGCACTCAGTCCCTGGAGTGAAGGAATATTTTTCCCATTTTAACTAAGACACAGATGGGTATTTCCCTGTTGCTTAATTGAAACTGGACAAAGTAGTGCAAAAAATACTTTATATTTTATTATTTTTAGGAAATACCCAGCCACTACCAAGGGAATTGACAAGATTATCTAATTCAGACCTTTTCCATGGATTATCTAATTCAGACCTTTTCTGTGCCTAAGTTTCATGGTTCCCATTCAAGCTTTATGTAGTCTTGAGTAAAGGGGAGGGAATGTTTCAGTGTCTTTGGATTTTTTTATTTTCTTTTATTTTCTGCAGAATATTGCAGTCATAGAAACAGAACAGAGATTTTCTGTCTCCTTGGGCTTTGTCCAGTTGTCGTTTCCCTGCCCTTGTGAAGTTCTGCCCTGAATCTCAACTCTGAAATGGTTCTTTTATCACCTTCCTTGATATTACCTTTTATTATCCAATCTCCCCGAGCTTGGAAGCTCAAAATCCCATTTTCACTTTCTTTTTTTTTTTTATTGACACCTTGTCCTGGTGGAACTGCTGAGAAAGCACAGAGCTAAACATTTGTGGGTTTGAGGGGCTTAGTTCTGTCTGGAAGAACATGGACACAACTTGATTTATTATTTAGCCTGTGGATTTTAGCAGTTGAATAATTAGCAAATAGTAATGGCTGGTCAGTAATTCACATTTTCATGGATTTTTGTCCTGTCCAGCCATTAAAATAATTCAATTATTTCATCTACGCGAATGATTTTTTAATTTTTTTTTTTAACTTTTAAATTTTTTAAAAATCTTTCTTGGAATTGTTTGAGGTGTCTGAGTTGTTGCCCAACAGAGGAGAAAACCAATGTGTTCCTCTTCTGTCTGCAGAGTATGGTACCCACTGATGCACTTGGGACATCCGAGGAAGAGATGGAAAGACTTAAGGAAGAGCTGGAGATGTGGAAGGCAAGTTCTGTAAAGCACATGGAACCATGGAGATTTGCTGAAAGATAAAGATTAGTCCACCTTTCTAAACCCAGATCAACTCCCCCACATTTATAACGTGTTTAACATGTTCTGTGTTCTTCAGTGCTTTGTGCTTGTGTTGCTCTCAGTGGGAACCACTCTTTGTAAGTTCAATATTTACCCAAAGCGTTAAAAATCAATAAATACAAAGGGCTTACTCAAGGTTTTGTTTGTTCCCGTGGAAGTAAATTTTTAAAAAATTTTAAAACCTATTTCTTTTTGCTATCCAGAAAAGAGTTGAAGAGGCTGAGAAGGTAGAAGTTGACCTTCTTACCTCCAAAGCAAGTGCTGATGGAGAGTATGCTAGAGCAGAGAAGAAGCTGGCAGAGCTGAAGAAGCAAGACAAACAGCACAAGGACAGAATTACCATCCTTGAGGTATGGAGAAGGCTGGTGCTGTTCGGGGGGCTGGGAAGGAGGAGTGGATTAGGAAAATGGGAGGAATATTTCCAGTTTCAGTGGCTTCACCAGTGTGCAGACTGTACTGGTAGAATGTTCCACGCATTGTTTTCTGCACTTCAGTGTTTCACTGGCAGGCAAAGAAACAGTGCAATAAACCAAGTCTGTTTTGGGATGAAACCTGGCAAAATCAGTCTTCCTCTTCCAAGGTTCTGCCCTACAGATGAGTTTAGGTCTGTGTGATGTGGATAAAGCTCAGTGGGTTGATTCCACTGCTTTGCCAACTCCCTGTTCTGTGAGAGGTCACAGCACCCAAGGGATCAGCGTTTCTTAAGTGCCAGTGAGCTGGGCAAGAGCCAAGGGCTGTTTGAAGAGGGTTTTTCCTTCTAGAACTGCTTGGTTCCAGAGCCCATTGGTTCATTCCCTCAATATTCCATGTGCAGTAACAGGAGAAGGTTCCACGGGCTGCCAAGGAGGTGCTTTCAGTGAGGTTTGGTAAATCACTGATGAGAAATTAAGGCTTAAGCAAGTAAAATATAATTAACAGCTTAAATACACTCAGGTTGGGGAGGGATTTTCTGAAAGCTGGTTTTGGTTCTTTAATCATAAATGTTTGGATTTTATACCCAGGAAAGGTCATTATCAAATCAGGCTTTTGCCTTCAGCTGATGGGAACTGGTCTAAGTGTCTCCAGTGGTTGTTGACTTTAAAGGAGCCACCTTCTAATTGTGGCTGGCTGGAGCTGACAACATCTGCTCTGCTTCCTTCTCATTCTGTCACATTCCCTGCCCAGGAAATCCTGGGTTTAGTTACAGGGGCTGTGTGTCCCAGCAGGATCCATTGTTGTGGAGGAATTATGGAGCAGACAGGAGGAAGGGGAAGAACATGAAGAGGGAAGAGCAGCAGCATGGCAGAAACTGCCCAGAGTTTGCTGAAATACATTTCTGTCTTTATTTAAGTGTTTAATTTGGCATTGGATATTTTTGCCCTGTAGCAGGAGCTCTTTCTGCTGAACCAAGAAAACACTGAGCTGAAGGAAGAGATTAAAAAGCTCAAGGAAGATCTGGAAGAATACAGTTCTCAGGATAATCCGGTAAAGGAGATGAAATATTTGGAACTTTGTCTTTTAGGAGGGCAGATTTTTATTTTCAGAGAATGGTTTGGGTTAGAAGTGGTCTGAAATTCCGTCTCATTCCAACCCCAGGGACACCTTCCCTTATCCCAATTGCCCAACCTGGCCTTGGACACTTCCAGGGATCCAGGGGCAGCCACAGCTTCTCTGGGCACCCTGGGCCTCCCCACTAAATTTGTCCCTCCCAGACTGTTGGGGCCACTTGTTCAGCATTTGAACCTCTGCTAATTTCAGTATAAAATAAACCTGAAAGTTTCATTGTCTTATTTTCCCTGGCAAGACAATTTGAAGCAGGCTGAGGATTCCTCTACCTTCAGGAAGAGGTACTGAAAGCATGAGAGGAATGAAGAGAAGCAGAAATTTATTAAATGGTAGACACTGGAATAAAAAATATTCATAGCATTGGTAATTTTCAAGATTTCTTTTTCCTACGTCTATTCTAAAGTTTGAGATTAAAAAGAAGGTGGCAGAAATGAAACTGAAGTTCACTCACCTGGAAGACGTGAAGGATGACTGGGCAGATATGGACACTCACTGTGTTTTTGGGGCAGCTACAAAAATCCCCTTCAGACTCAATCAGAACCAGGCTCTGCTGACTTTTGAAGATGAAGAAGGTAGGATGTATTCATTAATTCTAAAATTAATGTCTGATGTATTTCGCCTGGTAGTGGTGTGGTTTTCACCCAAGGGTATTTTGAAAGGAATGGGAAAAACCTTGTGTTAGTATTTTATACAATAAGAGCATCTTTTGACAGCATAGAAGTTTCACTATTCCCACTCAAAATCTATTTTCAATATATATTAGTCATAATATATTTATTTATTCTTTTGTTAATTTTATTTATGGTTCATTATCGTTATTTTTTGTAATTACTATTATTATTGTTGTTATTGTTACAGATATTATAATATTTTGCCTGTTATTATATTTTCCCTGTAACCACTGAGATTTTATGGAACTAGACATGCTGAAGACATGGATGCTTGGGATCTGGTTGCCTAATTATTATTTATTTCTCCTTTACTGATGCAAAGGGAGATTTTTTAAGAGACTGGGGAATAGTTTTGGGTTTACAATGATTAAGCAAAGCTTTTCATATCTGATTTCCCTCAGTTGCCCAGAGGCTGACAAAGATGAGCAAGCACTCTGTGAACCTGGACAACAGAACAGCAAATGTGGCAGTGAGGCCTTTTGAACTTGAAATGGGATTCCAGTTTGAGGTAAACAACTGAAATAGAAAAATACGGGTTCTTTAAAAGCTTTAGGTTCTTTTTTTTTTTGTATTTTCAGTCACAAAGTGCACAAAAATTGTGTATTTTTAGCTCCATGTCACTGTCTCTGGAAAGAAGATCAACGTTTCAGAAATCCCTGAGCTTCCCATTCCTGACGACTGGATGAGAGACAAACTTGAGCTGAACTTCTACAAAACTGAGCAAGGAAGAGGAGGAGAAATAGAAAATGTGACTTACAACAAGGAGTCTGGGACAGCTGTCATCACATTTCTCAAACCTGGAGGTAGAGTCTGGAATATTTTCTTATCCAAATTCAGGCCAAATTGTCCATCCTGGGTTCCATTCTGGGATAACCACTGAGTGTTGCAAACTCTTCCCACGGGGAGTTAGTTCATGGATCCCTCAGAGATGTGGGTAAATAAAGCAGCTCTTCATTACATCCCCTTTTGAGCAAACATAACCTGCTCACAGTTCATGAGCTTTATTTCTTTCAGAACTTTTTCCAAAAATTTGGTGGTTTTTTTTTTTTTCCTTGGCATTGCCAGACACTTATATTGCAAAAAGAAAATCAGGAAAATGTGTTTGATTTCAGCTCCTGTTGTACGACAATGAAGTTAGACAGGCATTCCTGTTGCCCAACTGNGATGAGAGACAAACTTGAGCTGAACTTCTACAAAACTGAGCAAGGAAGAGGAGGAGAAATAGAAAATGTGACTTACAACAAGGAGTCTGGGACAGCTGTCATCACATTTCTCAAACCTGGAGGTAGAGTCTGGAATATTTTCTTATCCAAATTCAGGCCAAATTGTCCATCCTGGGTTCCATTCTGGGATAACCACTGAGTGTTGCAAACTCTTCCCACGGGGAGTTAGTTCATGGATCCCTCAGAGATGTGGGTAAATAAAGCAGCTCTTCATTACATCCCCTTTTGAGCAAACATAACCTGCTCACAGTTCATGAGCTTTATTTCTTTCAGAACTTTTTCCAAAAATTTGGTGGTTTTTTTTTTTTTCCTTGGCATTGCCAGACACTTATATTGCAAAAAGAAAATCAGGAAAATGTGTTTGATTTCAGCTCCTGTTGTACGACAATGAAGTTAGACAGGCATTCCTGTTGCCCAACTGGCTGGAATTCCATGATCAGTGGAGCCACATCCACTTAGAGCAGCTGCTTTAGATTTATTTCAGAAGCTTTTGTGGGCATTTAATGATTTTGCTTTTTTTTTTGGGAGTGCCAAATAAATTTTTTGCAGAATGCACATGAAGAATCTACAAGTGTGCCATCCTACGTTAGTTTCTACATCCAGAAAGATGAGTCTGGTCTTTGAAATGTTTATCAAATACTGTTTAAATTATATTAAATAATTAACTCTTTTTTTTTTTCTCCATTGCAGCAAGCAACAACTTTTTGGGATGTACTAAATACATTTTCTGTGCAGAGGGAATGTGCTTCAAGCTTTCTGTCTCCCCAAATTTTGATTTTCACTTGAAAAATTTTCAGGTAAAAGAATCTACTCCAGGCTGATAGAACAGAGATAAGTGGGAAATAGGAGAATGGGCAGACTTTTCAGTCCTGAGCCCTGCAGAGGCTTTTGTGTGAACTTAACAGCAAGTGTGAGTGTGAAATAGGCTGATGAGCTCATGAGTGGCAGTGTGAAAGCTGTAATTTATTTTTCAAGGGTGTGCTTGTCTTTCCTTGATCGAATTATCTCAGCACTCCCCACATGCCTGTGTTGGGCAGGAGGGAGCTGTTTGGGAAGGAGGTTAAGCACAGAGTTCTCCAAGTCACAAAGCTCTGTCAGGCTGATCCCTAACCAGGATCCCAGAGACCCTGCAGACGAAACATTTGCTCGTTCATTCATTGATTTCATTCCTTCATTCAGCCCAAACAGTGACTCTGTCACACAGAGCTTGCTCATCATAAAGTCTGCTGCTTTATGAACAGATGGCAATCCAGTCAGTATTGTGTATATAATCAGGCCTTTGTAATTAAGGCATGGGCTGGAGCGTGTGCAGGACACCCAGCAGGAATCCCTGCAGGAGTGGGGCGTGTCCTGGCAGGGATTTTTATGGAGTGGTGCTGTCTGGAGCCATCAGAGATCCCCAAATCCAGAGTGTGGGTGCATTAAGGAGTGCAGGACACATCAGTGGAGATGCACTGGGCTCAGAATCATGGAATCACAGAATCTCCTGAGCAGGAGGGAACCCACAGGATCATGGATCCAGCTCCTGGCCCTGCACAGACACCCCAACAATCCCACCCTGGGCATCCCTGGGAGTGTTGTCTCAATGCTCCTGGAGCTCTGCCAGCCTCGGGGCCGTGCCCATTCCCTGGGGAGCCTGGGCAGTGCCCAGCACCCTCTTGGGGAAGAACCTTTCCCTGAGATCCAACCTAAATCTGCCCTGGCTCAGATCCTGAGCTGTTCTTCCTCTGCTCCCAGAAGGCAGAGATCGGAGCTGTCCCTTGGGATGAGTCTCCCCTCAATTTCCTCCAACAAACCAAGTGCCCTCAGCTGCTCCTCCATGGCCCCTCCAGACCCTTCATAACAGAGTCCAGAATTCCTGCTGTTTCCAGTGAAATTTCCACTATCTAAAGCCTTAACCTTATCAAAGATCCCAGCCATACCTGAGCAAGGAATTTAATTCCCATCTCTCTCAGTTCCTTTGAATGCACAGCTGCTGTGTAATCCAAGTGTGTTCTTTCCTCCACAGCCATACTATGGGGTTTCCAAGAAGACCATTCTGCTGAAAGGAATCCCAGAGGTGGAAGAGGATGAAGAAAGTGTGCAGGACATGATTGAAATCCACTTCCAAAAGCCGAGTAACGGAGGGGGGGAGATAGAGAAAATCAAATACATCTCCAAAGGAGCAGCCTATGTTTGTTTTGAGGAGGATACTGGGAATGGCACCGTGGAAATCACAGGGAACTCGTGAAGTTCTGAGGTTTTGTTCCTCAGAGGCACAGGAATTTATGTAGGTATTGTGCTCTAATGGTCTGAAATTGATATTGTACAAGAGCAATTCCTGCCTTTCTGGTTTATCTCATGGCACTGACTTTGCATGGAAAGTCAGCAGAACTCCCTGTCTGTGTTCCAGGTTAAAGGCACAAAGCCCTCAGCAGCCCTTGAAACTAAGACTTTCTGCAATTTTGCATATTTTATACCTTGCAGATTTTAAAGTACTCCAGATTGGGATGAGTGTATTATTTCTGACATTTTGGATACAAAAGCCAGTTTTAATGCCAATCCAAAGCCTCCTCACAGTCCTGCTTTGTTGAAGTGCCAGAGCTTCAGAAGGTGGCTCTGACACAACTCCAGTCCTGCTGAGATTGCTGAGGGCCACCAAACTCAAATACCTGGAAGAATCCTGTAATTTCATAAAACCCACATTATCAGATCAGTGATAGAACTAAAACAGAAAATGGGAGATGCAAAACCAAGAAATTGCACTTAAGAGATGCCATGGCACTTGCTGCCTTTAGCTGTTGAGCTTGTGCCTATTCATAGCCTGCTTTATTGTTTGGTTTTAATATTTGTTTCTGCAATTAATTTTTTCCTCATTTTTGTTCATGATTTTGGTTATTTTAAACTACTGCAGTCATGGATTGAGCTGCTGCTGTATCTGGTTTTGTAACAATGCTGGGGGAACAGCCCTGAGGGATCTGGTGGTCCCAGGCTGCTGCTGGGAGGGCTTGGAGAGAGTTATTTTCCAAGGAGGAATGTTTTTCCTTTTCTGCTGTCATCCCTGGAAAATAAATCCTCCCCTGACTTTGCACTTTTGCCACCCTTGGGGACTGAAATGGTTTGGCCCCAACAATCAACTCCAAACTAAAACAAGCCTGACACTGAAAATAATTTATTTTCAGGGTATTTGACATCTTGATATGAAGAAAAAGGACAGTGCCCTGAGAAGAGCACTGCACAAATACCTCAGGGTTTATTATTCCAAACAAACTGTTAATTGGCAATGGATAAAGTTGAATATGGAAAATTAAAATGCTGCAAACACCACAGTTTATCTGGAATTTGCTGTGGAGTGAGATCCATGTGACTGTAGCACCTCTTACTGTTTAGGGCATGCAAAGGCATGGATTGATTACCTGACCACTGTGAAATAATAATAATTAATTCAAACAAAGCAGTACTGAAGAATTTATGGAGATTGTGCACTTCTGCACTCTCAGAAACTCAGTCAGACCAGACAGCCTAAAAAGAAAGGGGGGAAAACCTGAAAAAGGTAAAAAATGTCATGAACTTCAACTGTAGCTCACTGATAAATATTGAGAAGTAAATCCTTAAAAAGGAAAAAGCTTAAAATTCTCATGAAGTGTCACAGTGTATGGAAGCAGTGAGAAGCTGCAGGTTTTAAAGCACAGAAAATAAATCAGATTTTTACATTTTAAAGACGATGTCTGTAAATGTCTTGCTTTCGTCCCCTGATGAATTATGGCTTGTGATGATTACCCTGTTAAATTTTAAAGCAGCAGTGGTGCTTTAAAGGCTGGAGACTGGTTTTAATGATGAAAAATAAGAATACAGCGTCGCTGATGTTTCTATAAATGTCAATATCCTTTTTTCTTCCCCGCTGGGCTGACTTTCTCGTGGGCTGGGAGGTTTTTATACCCGCATTACACACATGGACATTCCCCAGCTGCAGCTTTCACCCAAACATCGGTGTTGGGTCAAACCTGGGGCTGTTTGGGGCCATGGGAGCTGTGCAAGCGCAGCCTTTGGGGTGCCATGGGCGTGCTCTGCCACGTGTGTGCTCTGCCACGTGTGTCCCTGGCCATGTGGGATATTGGGAAGGAATTCCCGGCTGCGAGGGAGGTGAGGCCCTGGCACAGGTGCCCAGAGAAGCTGTGGCTGCCCCTGGATCCCTGGGAGCGTTCCCTGTCCCTGCATGTCCCTCTCCGTGCGTGTCCCTGTGCCTGTGCGTCCTTGTCCCCGCGTGTTCCAGTCCGTGCCGGGCCCCAGTGTCCGTTCCAGGCGGGAAGGGCGGGCCCGTGTCCCTGCAGGGCCGGAGGGGCGGGCCCGCCGCTTCCCCCGCGCTTTCGCTTTCGTTTGCCCGCCGGTGCCGCTCGCTCTCGGCCCATCCCGGTGGGATCCCCGTACCGGTGGGATCCCGATACCGGTGGGATCCCCGTCCCGGCGGGATCCCCGTCCCAGCGGGATCCCCTTCCCCGTCCCGTCGGAGCGGCGGCCATGGCAAGTGCCGGGGCCCGGGGGGAGCGGGGGCCGCGCACCGCGAGAGGCAGGGCCGGGAGGAGCTGGGGGAAAAGCGCAGGAAAAAGGTGGGAAGGGAGCTGGAGAGGGACTGGGGACAAGGGGTGGGGAGGGGCAGGACACAGGGAATGGCTTCCCACTGCCAGAGGGCAGGGATGGATGGGATATTGGGAAGGAATTCCTGGCTGGGAGGGCGTGGAGGGGCTGGGCTGGAGTTCCCAGAGAAGCTGTGGCTGTGCCATCCCTGGAAGCGTCCAAGGCCAGGTTGGAGCAGCCTGCGATAGGGGAAGGTGTCCCTGCCCATGGCAGGGGTGGCACTGGATGGGCTGTAAGATCCCTGCCAAGCCAAACCAGTGTGGGATTTGCCGGGAAGCCCCAGCAGGAGCCCGTTGTCAGCGGTGCCGGGCAAACAGAGCCGCTGCCCCATCCCTCCCTCCCGCAGCGCCCGTCCCTGCCTGCAGCAGCTGCTCGGCACAGACGCGTCTCGGGAGTGATTCAGCACAAACTGTGTGTTCGTGGGGTTTTCTTTTTTTCCCCTAACCCCACTAGCAGGCCCGAGTGTTGCTCCCAAACACCAGCTGGGAAGGTGTGAGGGCTGTCTGGCAGCTGAGCGCTCCGGCTGTGCCAGGCGTGAGAAAATCCCGCCTGCATCTTGGAAGCGCCCTGTTTGTATTCCCTCCGTGCTGCCTCATTAGAGCGGGGACTTGCTCTCACACGGGCTTCGCCACCAGGATAATTGGCTAATGTAATTAATTAAAGCTCCTGGCTCTCGGAATTTGATGGGGGGTAAAAGGAGGTTGCAGAGCCTCGCTGGATTTGTCTCCAGAGCCGTGGTGGTCCCCAGGATTTTGGGCAGACATCACTCCCTCAGCAGCGCATTCTGCTTTGGAGCTGGAGCTGGGGTCATGTTTTAGGCAGCCCAGGCCCAGAAAAACAATCCAAGAGAAGTTTAAAGAATTCAGATGGAGTGACTGACCTCAAGCACAATTACTGACAGCTCGTTCCCATGGACGCTGCCATGCAGACAAACTGAATTTATCTCCTTTCTTCCAAAAAGTCAATGAGCTGTTACTAAATTTAGTCCGTGTTCCACAATTTGCAGTGATTTTGCTGTGGTATTCCCAGTGAAATGTTGCTGTTTATGTCCGTGTGGACATATAAGAATGGAAGGGAAATCTGCTCTTCCTAACAAGACATGGATGCAAATCCTGTTTGGGATGGGGTCTGTGATTGCTGCTGGAGCTTTGGCTCTGATGGAAATCATGTATGTGGTTGGTTGTTTCATGCACTGCGAGTCTGGGCTGGCTGGGATTATGTTCTCCCAATTTAACAAGGTTATCCATGTAAAAAATGGAGAGAGCTGAGTCAGAGCACAGCCCGAGGTCCCAGCTCTCCTGGATTTAACAAGGAATCTGCCCCTTCCGCCTTGCAAGGAATCCTTGCTGAGCACCACATGCAGTTACAATTTTTCCTTCTCTTCTAATTTTGAAAATTAAAATCAGAGGAAACAACATTATCAGTGGGATGCTGGACCTTCCAGTTGAGAAACATAAATTTAGTGCTCATTTTTACTGCTTTAAGAAGATACTGAGAGGGCGTAAATGCCATTTAAAGCCATTTTTTTAGTGCACGGTCATGTAGGTGCCTGAGGGCAGCCTGGCATGCACTGAGATCTGATTCAGCAGGATTAATTAACTCCTAAATACACAGTGCAAAGGGAATGGGAGTCTCTCCAGGGATGGGAATGTGGGAGGTCCCTGCAGGAGGTCTCCAGGACTCCCTGCATTTACCAGATACCATCTCTGCACAGGCCACGGGCCGAGCTGCCAGATCTGCGAGGACAATTGTCATTGCTGGTGTCCCAGCTGGCCTCCTGCAGGATGATGTCATGGCTGACATCCTCACCATCCACTTCCAAATGTCGAGGAACAACGGCGGGGACGTGGAAGAGGTCACGTATCCCACACGGAATACAGGAGTTGCCTACGTAACTTTTGAAGATCAAGAAGGTATTTAAAGTAATGTATTAAAGTAAAGCACAGCCATCCCCCAAAGAATGAACCCTAGAATGTTGATCCCGAGCCAAATGGTTTTAAATTGGGATTTTATAGAGCTGGGAGGCTGAAGCCTCTCTGGTAATCAGGCCGAGGTTGAGGATTTTACTTCTGCTCGTTGCAGTAATGACTCACTCGTCATGCAAAGCATTGTGTTTGTTTTGCAGGAATAAATTTATACCATGAATAACGTATTATTTTTGTAGCCAGGCTTTGGGGAATAAATCTCTGCCCATTAATGTGCTGAGGAGACAGGCTCCTGTCTCTCTGAGCAATTTGGAGCAATACATAAAATATTAGCTGAGAGTATTGAGCGGCCTGCGTGTGTGTTTGGTTACATGAAGGGGTCCAGCAGGCTGGAGGTGACTATTTTACTGCTCAACAAGTGAATCTGGGTTTGTTTTTAGTGGTGGAGAGTGTTCTGAAGAAGGATCAGCATCTCCTGCAGGACAAGAGGCTGCCCAGGCACTACCCCCTGACAGTGACCCGCTACTGCGACAATGTGAGCTCCTCTCTAATTCATCTAATTATGCTTAATGCCTAATTAACCACTCCTTAACTTCTCCAATTCAAAATTCCAGGCCTTCCTCTCTGTCACATCCATCCTCAACGTGGCTGTTTTCAGAGATCACTTTGTTTTAGAAGAGCTGGTGGAAGAAATGAAAAAGCAGAGCCCGGCTTTGAGCTTTGGGCCTTTGCAGCCCGACGGACAAATTGCTGTGCAAGGGCCCTTCCCAGCACTCCGAGTGCTGAGAGAATTCCTCCTGTTAAAGGCAAAATCCCTCTCAGAGGAGGACAAAAGAGAGGGAAAATCCCATCAGAGACCGAGGAGGAAGCTGCAGGAGCACAGAGGTGCCACGGAGACGAGGAGTTCCGTTCGGGATGCACACAGGGAAAAACAAGTGCTGGTTCTGGACACGGATATCTATCACTACATGAGGCACTTCTTTCCCACAACATTCCAGGCAAATGATGTTGTCATTTCTGGTGTCACTGATGGTGACATCACCACAGTGAGCATTGAGAGTGCTGGGAGGAAGGCTGGCACTGCACACGGGGTAAGGGTCAAGAAGACAATTGAGAGTTACTCCGTAGAACTCCAGAAGATGTTACGTAAGGAAAGGCTCTGCTTCAAGGAGCACAGCAGAGGGGAGAAGCTGAGCTACAAAAGGCTCTGTGAGAGACTAAAACCCCGTTACCCCAACGTTCTGCTCATTCCTTATGACACCCACATTGACATTGTGGGAACTTCCGCAGATATTTTCGAGTTTACAGAGCAAGTGAGGAGTCACTCCAGGTAGGAGGGAGTGTTCCTGTGGCTTGTACTCTGTTTCTCACCCACACTGTGCCTGTGGCCCTGTGGCACTGCAGATCTCCCTCTGTGTCCCTGGGATGTCACCTCATCCCTCTCCCAGGCTGGGAACTCTGCACAGGAGGATGACCAGGCCTGGCCCCCCAAATACCAAATTAAGGTCAGAACAAGAAACCAATGATCTGTGCACTCAGGGAGCAAAGAATTTAAGCCTCCTCTGCCCAGAAACAGCCACATTTTCCTTTTGATCCCTCAGTGCTCTCTCATCCCACCTTGCTCATCACCACCACAATGAGAAAAAGAGATTTTTTTTCAGCTGGGTGGGCCAACCTTGTAGGAAACACTGCAGGGAAGTTCTGGGGGAAGTTATGAGGAGGTGACCACAGCAGGCAGGAACAGGGACCTTTTTTGGGGCCTTTATCTGCACAAGGTCCTTCTCACCCTGGAGGTCACAGAGAACAGAGCTGTGACACTTGGCACAACAAAATGCACGTGAAATGGGCAGGCTTGAGAAAGCCCTGAGGAGATGGCTCTGGAAATTCTTCCCTGTAGGAAACAGGCAAGTTTGTTTGCATAGGAGCAATAATGGGGATTTTTTTCCAGCTGTAAAGGCTTCTGCAGCATCTCTTGACAGCACATGAAAGTATTTCCAGAGGTTCGATGGGAAAATTTGGGGGCATTCAGACTTTGCAGTCAGATCCTGTTTATGCAAATCCATTTGTGTATCCATTACAAGGGCACAAAGGGTGGGTTTTTTTAAACCAATTTAGAAAATAGCTTTTATTTTGTGGTACCAGTGTGCTCAGGATAATTTGTCAAAACACACAGAGCAGCGACTCTTTTGTCTGATGTGCTGGGAAAGTTTTAGGGGTTTGTGCCATTAAAGAAAGCAGTTGTACAAAACATTCGTGCCGTTTTAACCAAATCCCAGGTTTTTGGTTGGAAGCCCAAACCTGAAGCCCAAGAAATGCTTGAGGCATTTTCTTGTCACCACTGATTATCCACTGCAATTAGGCCAATGAAAGATGTTAAAGCAGTGCATGAAAAACGACTGTCAAAGCAGCAGGCTGATGAGCCTAAGTGCTTTGCTGAACTGCGAGGAGAGCAGTAATATTTAAAGATTTCATCCTTTCCAAGTTCCCCTGTGCACTGCAGGCTCTCCAAGGGGGTCAGGGATGGGGTGGAAGATGGATGCTCTGGAAAACTCCCCCTGGAGCTGTTTGGGGTCGTCCCCACAGAACTCAAGCAGAGATGGGAAGATTTTCAACCTTGTCAAAGAGAAAATCCTCTGTGAAGGATAATCCTTTAATGAAACTAGTGCTGTTTTCCAGTGTCCACGTTGAGCTGCTCATCTTTTTTCCGAAGAGCCTCTTTTTTTTTTTTTTCCCTGATTCAGAGCTTTGGTATTTCCTATTTGCTGGGCCGGCAAACCAGTACCACTGGTGTTTGTGTGACCCCTGACTGGTTGCTGCTGGCTGAGGCTGCGTTTTGAGGCAATTTTGGCAGCAGCCCGGTTGGCAGCAGCACTTCAGGTGCCCTTCAGGTCTGGTTTGCTGCCAAACAGCTCCTTCTTACCCAACGATTTGCAGTCAAAACCTTGAAATCACAGCTGAATAAAATGTTCTGGTCGAATCCTGGCTCGGCTGGAACAGGTCCTCTTCACATTCCCTCTGCAGCCCCTCTGCCCCCACGTCCTTGGCACCCCTTCAGCATTATCCCATTGTTCCCGGGGCTCTCCCATCTGCCGCTCTCATTCCCAGGATGTCGCTTCTGGAGACAAAAAGAGCTTTTTGCCTCGGCTGTTTTGTTTGCGGAGTGCCTCGGCAAGAGGCATCTGGGGGGTGTGGGTGGGGAAAGAGGAGCTATTGTGCTCCGGGGCTGCTTTTCCAGGTTGGATTTGGCTGGGAACGCCCCACCTTTGGCACCTGGGATGGGTCCAGGGCAGGGAGGCGGAGAGGGGTCGCGGTTTCTGTGGCAGGAACAAAGCTGTGACCCAGCACAGCCCAGTGTGCACTGGGAAAACACAGAATAACAGCACCAGCGACCTTCCCTCGCCGTGCAGATTCCATGGAAAACAATGGATATTTAGCTCCAACCCCTCCGATTTGGTCATTGCCATGAAATCTCCGACAAACACAACCAAACAAACCCGTGTCAGGGCTGCTCAGAGATTTGCCAGCTCTCTCCTTCTCGCAGTTATTTTTATGGCAAGCAAAGCACTGCTGTCCCTGTGAAATTCCACTTGAAAAATATTTGTGGATGTTGGATAATAGCTGGGGAAACAGCTGTTAGTGCTGGATCTGCTGATTTCACTCAGGACTCTCAGGTTTGCACCTTAATTTGAATAAAGAACCTGCTCAGGAGACCTCAACAAAATACTTGTGCCCTCGCTCGCTGCCCTTCCCCAGAAGGGGATAAATAAGAGTTGTAAAAATACAAAGCCTGATTTTGATTTGAGGCACAACTCCTACTGGAAAAGCCTTAAAAATGTAATTTAAAAAGGGGCAGAAATAGCAGCAGAATGTGAGCCCAGTTCCTGGCAGCACCTCGCTACAGTCAGTGGGGAAAACACCTTAAAACAACCAGGATTTGAGTGATATCCCTCAGCAGGAAAACATTACCCAGTCTGGAGGCCCGAGCAATCTCCTGGTTGTCCGGAGGGGCTGGGGGAGGTGATGCAGCAGGAATGATTGACTGGAATCCTTCAGCATCCCTGACACAAAGGGCTGCTGCTGCAGGGGAGGGAGGACAAAGCCTCCCCTCTTCCCCATTGTACCTGTGCCTCTCGTTGTGCGGTGGGAAGGATGGATGCCATCCCTGCAGGAAGGGCTTTTTTTCTCATGGAAAACCCTCCTTCCCGCAGGTTTCTTGTCCCCAAAGCTGCCCTCGGCCACCTTTGAGCTGCACCGGAACTTCCAAGCGCACAAACTACAAAGATCTGTCACATCTCCTGAAAAAAATTGCAATCCCAGAGGGATATTCTGAGGGAATATTCTGCTTTTGAGGGCCGCGTGTTTTATGTAAAAATAACCCCCAGAACAACGTTTAAAAAAATAAACAGCGTTAGTAACAATTAACTCATTATCTGAGACAACTTTCACTCCTACATCTTTGTCAGGCCACGCTGGAGCCTCAGAAGCATCAAACGCAGATGAAAATGGGAATATTTACCAGCTCGGGGTGGTCGGTGAGTCCCTGCAGCCATCCAGGGACGGATCCCACCCGGACAGAGGAGATGGATTTAGCAGCGATCTCCCTTGGCTCCCGGAACAAACCCTCGTTCCTGTTTTGGAGCACATCTTGTGCGAGAGAAAAGCAGCTGTGACACTGCCCGGGGAGGGCTGGAAATGCTTTCTCCATTGCACAACCCTCCCGAGGTGGCTTCCCCCTCACATCCAGGGTGGCCGGGGTTCCAGGATCCATGGTTTCCATCCAGTTTAATTCCAAGTAACTCCTTTGGGCTCCTTCCCTTCAATTGCTGCAGTTACCAGTGAAAAGACCTTTTCCACCCCCATTTTTTTTTTAAATTAGGAGCACAGAGAAACCACGTGTGGATACTTCACCACCTTCACCTAAATCAGAGGATGGGAGTCTTCCCTGATTTCTGCAGCAGCTGCCTGAAGACAACCAGACAACCTGGCCAAGGGAATAAAAAATAATCACTAATTGTAATTATGATCTAAAACACACCAGAAAAATCGAGTAAGGCTGCACAACTCAGAACTGACAGCACCTGGTCTGCTTGTATTTACTTTTTCCTTAGTTAGGAGAGTTGTAGAACATCTGCTGGAAAACAAATCCCTTTTTCTACTTTCCTAACACAGCTTTCCTCTGTCTCCTGACACCCATTAATGACCTTTGAAGAAGTCTCCTAAAAGGAACTCACTTAAAGAAAAACCCCACCCCTAAAGGCAGCAGCCAGCAGCGCTGGGGTGTTGCATTAAAAGCAGTTTCCAGGTGGATTTTCCCTGTCCTTTCTGCTCCTGCCTTTGGCGTCGGAGCACTGGGGATCAGCACCTGCCCCCCGGAATACCGAAGGAAAAAATACCCACGGGATAAAAAATACTGGGAAAACAAAGTTCTGTTGTGTTTGTACAGCTGGAGTAGCTTCATACTCCTGAAATTCCTGCCACGGTGGAGAAGGAGGGCCGGGGCTGCTGAGTGTGGGATGCTCAAATGGCAGCGCTGGATCGGGATCGGGCAGGAAAAGTGGGGTTTCTCCATGGGATTTCTCCCACAGCTCATCCCTGATGGAGCAGGCTGCCTGTGCTCCTATTCCCTGTGGCGCTCTGGGAACAGCGGGATGATCCCTGCGAGCCCAAAGGTGCGGAGCTGCTCCGTTTGGGGTCACTTTGGCTCTCGGCTGCTGCTCCTCGGGCTGGACACGGGGACACGAGCAGGAGCCACCGGCCGGACTTTGCCCCATCGGCCTGCTCCTGCCGCAAGCACGGCAACACAAGAGGGAGCCAGATGCTTTGGAGCCGGAATTCCAAGGTCTGCGCCGGGCTCCAGATGCTTTGGAGCCGGAATTCCAAGGTCTGCGCCGGGCTCCAGATGCTTTGGAGCCGGAATTCCAAGGTCTGCGCCGGGCTCCAGATGCTTTGGAGCCGGAATTCCAAGGTCTGCGCCGGGCTCCTGCGGGCGGAGGAGATGCCGGGACCGGCTCCTGCTCTGTCCCCGAGGTGCGGGAAGCCGAGCTCAGCTCCCGTTTCCCTGCCGGAGATGTTGGGAGCGGCTCCTTCCCACCTTTCCTTGCCCAGGATGCTCTCCCAGCCCTTTCTTTCAAGGTTCACCAAAAACGGGATTTCACGCTGAAACCGTGGGTGTCTGAGATGGCCAGAAGGCTGTAATGAACCCCTTGTTAAACGCCGTGTAATTAAACCCTGCTGTAATGAATCCCGTGTTAAACCCCATTGTTTCACCCCGCGGAGCCCAGCCGGGCTCCACCCGGGACAGGTCACCCCGGAGCCCGGTGTGGGCACCGCCGGGCTGAGAGAGGAGGGAATTTCCAGTTGGAAAACCATGGAATGAGATGGTTTTTAAGGCCCTTCCCAGCCCAAAGCACGCTGCTCTCTGCGGGCGATACCCCCGTTAGCTCCCATCCCTCGGAGGTGAGGCCCTGCTGTGATCCCGGCTTACCTGGGCTCCTGAGCTCTCCAAGGACACGGATTTGGGAGGATTTGGGAGGAGAGAGCCCTCCAGCTCCCGGCCGCCTCTGCACTGAGGAATTTAACCCTTCCTGCACACAGGGATAACCCTTCACTTCTCCTCCAGGCTGCTGCCAGTGAGCAGCACTGGCACCACAGGTTTGATTGTCAGTTTAGGCACATTTAAATAAAAAATTAAAAATCTTCTCTTCCATTTTGACGTGGATTTTGACAAATTTTCCCTGGTATTACACCAAAAGCCGCTTCTCTCCTTAATGTTGCAGAGAAATGTGCTCTACCTGGCCTGCACTGGGGACTTGCTTTGATCAACTCATCATTTACACCAGCACCTGGGTGCTTTTATTTCTTAGCAAAGAGTTGTTTGTGTTGATACAGCCAGTCCTGGATGAGTGGGAAGTTTTAATGCCCACAGTGAAGCCCCCTGAGAGGCTTTTCCCCGCTCTGTGGATGAACATCTCCCCCAGGAGTGCAGGGCTTTGGCATTTCCCTCAGCAACACTTCACGTTTCCCAAACTTTCTGAATAACAGCATGGAGAGCCTCGAGCATCTGCTCTGCCACCCCGAATGAGAGAAGGGAGGGTTTTGCAGGCTCGTTAAAGCCTGGCAGTGACAGGCCTGGAGGGGCTGTGATGGGATTTCCATAGGGGAGAGACAGGCCTGGAGGGGAGCGCTGGGATTTACAGGAATTCCTGCAGGGCAGCGGGCTCGTTTGGGTGCAAAAAAAGGCAGGAAGAAGGGGCACAATCTTACCGAGATACAGCTGAACCTGCTCTTCCAAAAACACTCTTAAAAACGCAGCTGTAAATGGGTTTTGCAGCAGCTGCAGGGTTTTCCTCACACGCGGAGCTGGTGGAGCTCAGCCCCATCAGCCACCCCGAGATCAAACCAGGCTAAATCAGCTGCAAAGGAGAGAGAGCTGGAGATGGAAAGATGAAGAAAATCCCACAAACCAGCAGCATTTAAACCCTCCTGAAGTCAGACCAGAATAAATAACTGCGTTTATTTCATTGCTGGCAGCGCTGTCCCCAAAGTGCCACCCACCTCCCTCCATCCCCGTCCCCAGGCTGCTCTGCTCCTCGGCACCCCGGAGTCATCCTCTCCTGGAGCTGCCGAGGAATTGGAGGCAGCTGTTGGCTCGCTCACCCTCTTCCCAGCCCGTTTTGCATTCCTGGGAAGCGCACGCAGCGCCCGGGGCTGTGCTTGGCTCTCCCGGCACTGATGCTGCAGGAGCCGGGCCAGTTTTCACACCCCCTCCCCGCTCTGGGCTGCGGCTGTTTGGGTACCAGGCATGAACTCGGTGTGCAATGTCAGCAGCCTCCGAGGTATTTAAAGCCTTGCTGATTTGGGCCTTGTTAAATTTGGAGGGTTTTTTTAATTTTTAAATTTTTTTTTTGGTGTTAAGTTCTCAGTTTTTTAATGTGAGTAACCTTGAAGAGCTTCCAGACTTGCAGTGCTGCCATGGGAATCACACAGATTGAATGCCTAATCAAATGAGAGAGCCTCGAGGATTATATTTGTCTTCGAGTGAGAAGAAATTTGGGTTGGGAGGGATCTTAAAGCCCATTTTGTTCCACCCCGTGCCGTGGGCAGGGACACCTCCCACTATCCCAGATTGCTCTGAGTCCTGCCCAACCTGGCCTTGTCTTATCCTACCAGAATTTCCTAAGGCATTTTCCTAAACTAATTATATTTAACTGGGGATATCCAGCCTCCCCTGAAGGATGATTGATCCCCCTTTGGAACAGGTGATTCGTTGTCTCGGACTCTGCTTTCCTGGGAATGCTGAGAGGGGCTGGCAGTGCCTTTCCTGGCGGTGGCACTGAGCAAGGACAGGCTGCAAAACTGCCCTGGTGCTTCCACATTCCCTGCAGGGTTTCCTGGAATCATGAACTGGATAAAGTGCTCGCTTCAAACAAAAAAAACCCCAATTTTCCCTAGACTTGGACAGGACACAATCCAGAGGATCCCTGGGACAGGTCCCCCAGGATGGCTGAGATTCCCAAACAATTCAGGTGTCCTGGGAGCTGACCCAGCCCTTGCAGCCCTCCTGCCCTGTTTTCCTCAGGGATTTGTGCTGCCTGCGGGCATCCTCATCCCTAAAACCGAGTGTGAGAGGCCTCAAAAGCGAGCTCAGCCCCTCCACTCCCCAGCTCTCATCTCCTGTCCGCCCGTCCTGCCTCTGGATCAGCCCTTCCCAAGGCTCTTCCATCACCACCCCACACCCAGCAGGGAACAAACCTTGGGATCACAGCTCTGAGGAGTTCAGCTCCGTGTTTCCCCCCATTACAATTTGTAAACGCTTCGCTGGCTAATTCCAGGTGGGAATTAAAGCAGCTCCCCCCTTTCTCAGCCAGGGCTGCTTGGAGAGGCTGATAATTTCCTGGAAAATCCAGCTGTTCCCACTAATGAGCCTCGAGATTCCCTGGAAAATCCAGCTGCTCCCACTAATGAGCCTCGAGATTCCCGTGCTCAGTCGGAGCTGCAGCTCTGGCAGGGGAGGCCCCGAGCCCCTTTTGGTAATTCCTGGTGGTTTTTCGAGGGTTTTGTTCCTCCTGCTGTTGTTATTCCACTTGCAAAGGCCTGCTCCTCACGCTGGGAAGTTTTCCCTTTCAAGGATTTCCTGTGGGAAATATTTTAAAAACACCAATTAAAACACTGTTTAAAAAACGCTATAATAAAAAAATCCTTAAAAATTCCTTGTTGCTGGTTCCATCAGGTGAGGGTGACACACGGAATGGGCTCTGACAGGAGAAGGCAAACTGGGGCAAATTACCCCAAACAGCGAGGGGAAAAGCACAAATTCTAAATTTCTGGGAAAACCCCACATTTTTATATCAATCCATTCAATAAAACGGACTTTTCATTTAGGGTGTGAATTCATTTTTGTGGCTCTGGTGCAGTTTGAGGAGTGGTTTCACTCCCTTCACGTGGCACATTCAGATTTTCACAAATCACTTTGCAAATCGCTGGCTTAATGGGAAGTTTTCCCTGCCAGCCTTTCCCAAAAAACAGGAGGGATTTATCCAGCTGTGGCTGAGCCTCGTGCAGCACAGTCCTGCTTTTTCAGCCTATGGAAATATGGGAATTTATGGAGCACATCCAGGTGGTTCCTGGGAGGGGTGAGTGGTGTGGAGCTCAGCTTAGAGTGCTGCCCATGTGAAGAGAAGTTAATCTCAATAATATATTTACAGTTCCATGATAATATCATTAAATTTTCATGTATAATAACACAGAAATGGATAAACACAGCATCTTCTGTATAAATATATAAAATATATATAAATACAGTTATTTATATCATATATACCACAGAAATGGATTAAATAGAGAAATATACACATTTATGGATGTAAAATATAAAATACAGGAATTTTTTGGGCACCTCCTGGGGCTGTATCCCAGGGGAGGGATTTCCAGGTGCTGCACATGTGGCTTTTCAGGACAGGGTTAATGGTGGCCTCAGCAGTTCATGGTTGGATTTGATGATCCTAAAGGTCTTTCCCAACCTACCAGGGGCTCCACCTGGATTTTATCCCGTTCCTCTGGAATTATTTCCCATGATGGTCCAGCACTTCAACATGGAAGTTGGGCTCCTGGAATAATGGGATTTGATTTTCCTTGGATACCAATGGTTTGCTGCAGCCTCGTGCTGGGAAGTTGTAGTTCCACCTGGGTTTTATCCTATTCCTCTGGAATTATTTCCCATGATGGTCCAGCACTTTAACATAGAATTGGAGCAAATGCCTCAATTGTTTGGAAAAGTGAGCCTTATGTAAAATGAGCACAAATGTTCTGTGTTTCCAGAACTGTCAAAGTATTGGAATTCCTTTGTTGTTTTATGGATTGAGAAATGGAGGCAGAGAGGGCAAACGCTTGCCTGGGGCTGCGCACTCGATGGGAGAACAAAACCTGACAACAGCACAGTAAGGTCAGGCCAGGGAAATATTAACGCTCTGTGAGCCTCGGGAATTTGGGAAGTGCAGGACACCAGACCCCACATTGTGTTTGTGCTCCTGAAGTCCCCGTGCTGAGCTCTCTGCCTCTGGGATGCATTCAAAACACACCGAAAATCCAGGATATTCCCAGCCTTCCAGCTGGAACGATGAAAACCCCTGACAGTTAAACCAATGGAAAATTGTGGCAATATCCACTGTGGGAATCTCATGTGGAATTACAGCGTCAGTGAGGTTGGAAAATCCCTCTGAGACAGAGTCCAACCATTCCCAGCCCTGCCAAGGCCAGCACTGCCCCTTGTCCCCAAGGGCCACATCCACAGGGCTTGGAAATCCCTCCAGGGATAGAAATTTTCCTTAATATCCAACATAAACCTTCTCTGGCACAACTTTTGAGGCCTTAGGATAACTCTAAGATTCCTCCTTGTAGGGCTGGGAGTTCCAGGACATCCAGGGGGATCCTCGGTGGGGGTGACCACATCCCGTTATTCCCCATCCCAGCAAGCGCAGATCCATGGGCGATCCCACATTCCAGCCGTTCTGCTGGCTGTGCTCCAGCAGAGAGGCACCAAAGGCTGTCTTCAGATCACAGCTGCTTTGGTTTTGTTCTTCTGGGAGGTTCATTTCCAGAGGGGTTTTCAGGAATTCATTCCCATTTCCCTCCGGTGCTCACCTGTAAGGCAGAGCCGGAGGTTTGGCAGCGCTGCTTCACCCCACACCCTCCCCAAACCCACTGATACCCACCGGGAGCTCGTTCAGGTGTTAATGGATCACGGGATGCTCAGCCCTGCCCTGAGCTGGGAAAACCGGCAGAGCTCCAAGCTTTTCTGTGATCCCAGAAAAGCTGGGAGCACCTGAGGGTTCTGGACACCTGTGACCCCGCAGAGGAGCTGGCACGGGCAGCTTTGCCCGCACAGAAACCACTCCCAGGTGAGCCAGGGCAGAGCCACGAGCCCTCTGTGTCACCCCATCGCCTTCAGCGCCACCGGAATTCCCAAATCCCGGGGAAAAACCACGGAGTGTGGATGGATGGTGCAGCATCCTGCCGGTGCACGAAACCATGGCAACAACTCCTTTAAGCGTTTCTGGGCTGGTTCATTTGGCCTAAACACTTCACAGGCGCGGCTTTTTTTCCCCTCCAGCTATTTTTATATTTTCATTTTACTGCCGATTTTAATAGGCTGGGCTGAGATCTCTGTCCCTGCCCGCAGCTGCAGCGTTAGGATGCACTCCCAGACACTTCTCACTAGAATTCCTGGGGCAGGAATGAGCTCGGCTTGCCAGAGCACCACACCTCGTGCCTGACACCTTTCTTAACCTCCGGAACGGGGCTAACAAAGCTCAGACTAAGACAGGGGCCCTGCTGCCAGCAGAGGAGGAGTCGAGGCTTCATTTTCCTGGGCGCCTGCAGGCCCCCCCCTCCCTCATCACTCGAGTCAAGTAATTATTGTTATTAAAGGAAGAGCGGCAAAGCTCAGACAGCGAAGGGGGAGATGCTTTTTGACTTCTGCAGACACTTTTTTTTTTTTTTGTTGGTAAGATTACCCTCAAGAACAAGAGAGCCCATTTAATTCCCAGAGTAATGACTCTCCAGCATCCCCAATTCTCCCATTTTCCAAGCACATTTAGCTGCCTGATCTCCAGATTGCTGGGAAGATGCCGTCAGGTACGGGGCTGAATGTCAGCCATAAAAGCTTAATAAGTGACATGCTTTACATTTTTTCGGTGCAATCGAATCTAAAAGCTTCCACTCAGTTCAAATTACCAGAGGTAATTTCAACACAGCTGTCAAGGCTGGGTTTTTTTTCCCTTCCCTCTTAGAAATGGGAGTTTTTCCTAATGTGCCTTTCCATTTCGGGGCTGGTTTCTTTGTGTGCAGGTATTGCTGGGGAGAGGTGAAGCCTCACGTTCTGCTGGGAGGGTGTGTTCTGGTCCTTCTGTCACCTCCCTGCTGCTGGAAATGGTCCCTCAAATTCAAATTGGGGTGGATTTCACTCTGATCTCCAGGTCTGAACTCCTGGGGCTGGAGTGAGGAAGAGTAAAACCAAAAAAAAAATCCGTTAAATGCTAAAAAATCCTTTTTTTTTTGCAAAGCAGCCTCAGGTTGTGCCACGTTGGATACTAAGGAAAATTCCTTCCCAGAATGGTGAAATCCCCACTCCTGAAGGGATTTCCAAGCCCTGTGGATGTGGCCCTTGGGGACAAGGGGCAGTGCTGGCCTTGGCAGGGCTGGGCATGGTTGGACTCGGTCTCAGAGGGATTTTCCAACCTCACCGATGCTGTGATTCCACATGAGACTCCCAGCAGTGCATATTGCCACAAAATTTCTTTGAAATCCCTGGAATGGTCCTGGCTGGGTGCACGGAGCGCTCCCAGAGGTGCCTTTTGAAGCAGAAAGGGCTGAGATCCCTCACGCCTGCTCAGGTGGAGGAAGGGTCGAACCCCTCTGCAGCTAAAGAAGAAAAACCCGAATTTCAGTGCTTGCAGCTCCTGGTTATTATGGATTGCAGTGTCAGGCACGGGGAAAAGCTCTTAGGGTGGGTTTAGGGTGACAGAAAAGCGACATTTCCATGTGAACAGGCCGGGGTGGAGCCCGGGACGCTCCTTCAGCCCTGACTAAACGGGCGCTTAACCTCGAGCTTAAACACTTGGCTTCTCAGCACTGACTTTAAACAATGAGGAGCCCATTTGGGAGCCCTCGGTGCCACCGTGCCCTTCCTGAAGGCCTTTCTTTGGCACCGGGGTGGCTTTTGGGGCCGCTGGTGTTCCTTGGAAGTCCCCCTGTTGCCCCTGCAGGCTCTGTGTGGGTCCTGCTGAACCCCAAACTCTGTTTCTAACGGGGTAAAAGGTGCTTCATCACCCCAAAACATTCGTCTCGCCCTTTCAAAGAAGGGATGGGGGAATTTTGGGGGTTTTTTGAGTCGTTTTAGCTCTGGGGAAGCTGTGTTTGGGTTGTCCCAGAGACTTGGAGCATCTCAGGGGGTGCTGGAACATCTCTGGGGACAGGGACAGCTCTGGACCCCAAATTTTCCCAGTTTTTCAGGGAACTCAGCAATCTCTGTAAGTCCCTCTGTCCCAGGATTATCTCTGGTTTTCCCTGCCCTGTTTCTTCCCCTCACACCAGGGCTGCCAGGAGTGGGAATTGTCCTTTCTCAGTGCCACAGGACAGGGGCTGCTCCTCTGCTCAGGGACAGATCCCACCCACAATTCCCAAACCTTCCACCTGACCTGACATTCTCCCATCTCCCCCTTCTCCACAGCTTCTCCAGGTGCTGAATCCCTTTTGAAATGATCCTTTTCTCTTCCTTAACCGTGTCCTCCAGCCCTGCTGCTGCTGCCACATTTTGGTTTCACAGCTCAGCACAACCCAAGAGCACCTCGGGGAGCTTTTTCCTGCCTGGCTGAGCCTGTCACCAGCAGCCAGGATGAAATCATGAAATCCTCTGGTTTTCAGTCCAACATTACAAGCCCAGAACCTCCTCTGAGGGCACAGGGAGTAATTTTCTCCAAATAGTTGTGAACATGAGCAGAATGCACTCTAAAAGCAGGAGGGAGAAGGGAAAGAGCACAATTCCTTCCAGGAAAGGCCCTGCCCCAATTCTTCGTTCCCTTTCTGAGGCCTCTGAACAAAAAGGTCGCAGCAGAAAACTCTGCAAAATGCAAAGTTGATGGCACATTAGGCAAGAAAGGAAAAACCTGGGGATGAACTGACCTCGAGTTTGGTGAAGGAGGAAAAAGAGGAAAAAAATAATCACAGCAAACAGCGTTTTCCTCACGGTTTGCTCCAAGGAAATCCAGGTTGTCCTCAATTTCTGCATCCCAGGGCTCGGATGTGCTTCCATCTAAGCACACAAGGTCCCACACAGTTCACAAACTGCTTTTCCTCAGTTTTCTGGCCAAAAGAGACTTTCCCAGGACAGCAAAGCTCCATTTGATGAGGGTTTGATGGATCCAGCAGTTCAGGAGACAGGAATTGTGTGGGAGCCTCTGCTGGGGGTTCCCTCGGCAGCTCCTGTTGTCAGTCCCCTCTGGAGTATCCCACTAAAAAAGGACCTCAGACAATCCTCCTTCAAATGATGCTAGAAACAACTTTTGGGGATTTTAAAAGGAGTTTTCCCCATTTAGATGAACCTGGAACCCACTGTGCTCCAAACTGTGCTGGGGATGCATCAGCCAGCACCAGCCCAGAACCTCACCCCCTTCTTTCATGCCCTTGGTGCTTTATTTTGGTCATTTTTTCTTTTTTTTTCATTTTTTGTTCATTTTTCTTCATTTTTTCATTTTGTTTATTTTGTTTATTTTGTCTTGCACTCACAGGCAGCCCCTGGGTGCTCAAATTCCCCTCTGTGACCATTGCAGCTCCTAAAGGATGGGACATTTGGCTCTGCAGAGACCCAAACCTCGAGGCTGAGCGGCCTTGGCAGCATCATCCCAAAATCTGAGATCCTAATTAAAGTCTTCCTCCAATTCCTGGGGAATGAAAAGGGATTTGTATGGCAAGGTGGAATGGCTGGAATTCAATGGAAGAGGTGTCCGGGTGAGGTTTTTTTCCCTCAGAAAATCCTCTTGGAAGAAGACTGGAAAGACACAAATGGATTTCGAGTTTGGATGCAAAGAAGCCTTCGAACAGGAGAAAGAAGGAAGGGAGAGCGTGGGAAGGGGAATTTCTGTGGGATCATGCTTTGTTACTCCCCAGGTTTAGCTGAGTGACGGAGCAGAAGTGGAAGAGCTGCTTGGAAAGATCCAACCTGGAAGGGAGAAGCTCCCACAGAAGGCCCAAAAACCCGGGAAAAGGAGTTCCAGGGAATTCAAGGAACCCATGCCTCTGTGCCAGCGGGATATTGCTCTTTATCCATGGTTCAAAACCCATCTCAAGGTAACCAGACTCGTTCCTCCCGGCAGGAACCCCAAACATCTTTAATTCGAGCGTTTTGCAGGGGAGGCGTTGGAAGGAAGGAGGGAAAATGGGAATTATGGTTGTTTTTCCTGCTTTTTTTTCCCCACCGAACGCAGCGGGGAGCAGGAGCCCGGGAGCATTGTCCCCTGCACACACACCTGCCTTAGGGATGCCAAACTGGTTATTAAGATTATTTCTTCTCCTAAAAATAGAATCGCAGGCATCCATCCTGTCAGGTGGATAATGCCTGGGAATTTCACGACTTGACACAAAAATGACAGAGCTGAGGATTCAAAACTTCCAGTTTTGTTCTGCTCACTGCTTTAAATGAGTTGGTTTTTTTCTCCTCACCTTTTAAGAATCTCTTCTTCCTGCGGGGGGAGAAAATCCCACAATTAGTTGATCAGCAGTGGTGAAACCCAAAAGTCTCCACAGCACAATTCTGCTCCTATTTTTTTAAAATTTATTTTTATTTTTTTTTGGAGAGCAATTATTTTTTGTTAAGGAGAAATCCCCAAACACCTCCAGCAAAAAAGCAGAAGAGGTGAAAAACGAATTTAAAAAAAAAAAAAGAGCATGAATAGAAACTTCCAATATTTTTATTTCTGTTTAAGATTTCTATTTCTATTTAAGAGCAAAACAGTGGCCAAAACAGGATGGGAGTGGAGTAAATGGAGAGGAAAGGTCTTGGAAAGGTGGAAAATTTCTGTATCCAGGCTCTGTTGGGTTAGAGATGAAAATAAAAGTTACTCAAAGGATCCAGGGAAAGGCAGCTTTTGGAAATTTAGCAGGAATTTGGGATATGTAGGCAATGAATTTGAAAAAACAAATTAGCATTTTCAGTAAAGTTTTGTTGGCCCTGGAATGAGAAATTCAGAAACTGGGAGGATTTGAGATGGAGCTTTGCATAAAAATAAAAACGTTGAGAATTCCAGATTTAGCCAAGGGAAAATATACCAGCGATGTGCTTGGAGAAATGCTGGGAAATGAAAAGGAGAAAGGAATGGGAAAAGTGGAAGTGAGAGCCATGGAAGGACAGATGGAGGCCGGGATCGCTGTAAGGGGATTAACAGTGATTAGATCATTGAGCAGAAATCTCATTTATTGGGCCCTCACCTCTGAACTGAGGGTGGGAGAGGTTGAAGCAGGAGATAATTGGGATAATTGGGATTTTTTGGGAGCAATCCTGGATAGGGTGGAAGGAATTCCTCTGCTTCCTGAGGGGCAGCAGGAGCAGGGATGAGTTAGAGATTCGTTTCAGCCCGAATTCAAAGCCTGGCAGTTCGGGGTGGTCCTGTAGGGTGGGGAGAGGGGAAATCAATATCCCTGGAATTTGGGGCTCCGGGAAATCCCGGGCTTTGCTGGCCTGGGAACCGGTGGGGAATGAAACTCAAGTGTCCAGGGGCACGGGCAGCTCGGCTGAGGATGCACCAGTGAGTCTGGGAATGTTTCCTGGGAGGATTTTCCATCACGAGAGGATGCAGAACCTTCTCATTTTCCCGGGATGGTTTTTTTTTCCCCTTTACCCCCACCCCTTTTTCCCATTTTTTTCTCTTTTTTTTTCCCTTCCCTTCCCTTCC
>VZRS01013891.1:42191-65805 GCA_013398055.1 Ifrita kowaldi
CCCCCTTTTTTCACCTTTCCCCCCCATTTTTTCTTCCCTTTTTTCCCTCTTATTTTTTCCCTTCCCCTCCTTTTTCCTCCCTTTTTTTCCCTCATTTTTCCCCCTTTTCCCCTCCTTTTTCCCCCCTTTTTCCCCTTTTCCCATTGCCTGGAGCACATTAACTTGCACCAGTATTTCCTTCCAGGTGCCCTGGAGAGAGGAGAGAGGCTGGAAAGCGGTTCCTGAAAATAAACTCAGCTTAAAAATTCCCTAAATGGGGAAAAACGTGGATATTCCAACCTTGGAAATTATTTATGCAAGGAAAATTAAAATACTCCCATCAAAATTAGCATAGAAAGAATAACAACCAACCAAGGTGCTGGAAAATGGGTGTTAAATAGAAATGAAATATAGAAATTGACATAAATATTTGCATATATTTGCATATATTATTATATCCTGCCCAGAGAATGGGGGCATTTGTACTTTAATAGATTTTTTTCCCATCCCTGTATTTTATTATCCCATAAAAATTAACTCCATTTCATGGGATAATACCCTGAGTTACACTGGCTCAGGTTGAATTAATTACTAATAAAATACCCCCAAGGCTTGGATGAACCAATTAAATTTCCAGTGGATAATTCCCATTCCCTGCCACAGGCTTGGAGCAGGTGGAGCTGGGAAAACCCACACTGGAAGGATGGAATTTTGGGCAGGGAATAGCCCAGGTCCAGCAGATCCATCCTCCCACCCAACCCGAGCTCTGTGAGGAGTGTGGGATGGATAATTAGGAACTTCCTGCCTGGGTGGGAATCTGATTTTATGAGGAATTTCTGGGATTTTAAACATCAGATCTAATGGGGAAGTGCAGCTTATTCCCATAAAACGTGGGATGAGGCTGGAGGCCAGGGATCAGCACAGGTATCTGAGAGCACCAATTCCTGGGAAATCCCATTCTCCAGGAGACTTCCAGGAATATTTCTACCCCCATTCCAAACATATTCCAAATGTGCTTGGAAATACGACCTCCAAAATGGGATTTTTGAGGAAAACCCCCACAGTTTCAGGAGCACTCCCATAATTTTTTTTGCACATCCAACAGCAGCAGCGGCTGTGCCTGATTTCTGCGGAAAAGCAAGGAATGGGAGCCATAAAATGGCCAGGATTGGGTTGGAAAGCTGAAAAAGTGGGAAAACCCAGGTGCACAGGTGATGTTCCCACAGATGGAAGTGGGAAGGTGGGATTGGGTTCGGCAGCAGCGGGAGGGAATTCCGAGCTCAGCCGGAGCTTCAAAGGGAATCTGCTGCGGTGGGATGTAAATTCTGTGTTTAATAATTAAGGAGAACATTCTGTAAGCTGCAAAGCGCTGCCATGATCAACCTAATTGCCACTTGGAGAGCAGGAATCCGGAGGGGGAAGCGTGGAGGGAAGGAGATGTGGATTCCAGGAGAAAGGTTGGACAGGGGAAGGAGAACCAACAGCTCCTGGAGAGATCTTCGGGCACTCAATGCCTTTTGGTTTATCTAACATGGAAAATACAAGAGGGAATGGCTTCAAGCTGAAGGAACATTGATTTAGGTGGGATATTGGGAAGGAATTCCTGGCTGGGAGGGTGGGGAGGTTTCCCAGAGCAGCTGTGGCTGCCCCTGGATCCCTGGAAGTGCCCAAGGCCAGGCTGGAGCAGCCTGGGATAGTGGAAGGTGTCAGGGGTGGAACTGGATGAGCTTTAAGGCTCCTTCCAAGGCAAATTCTGTGTTCCCATGTGAGAACAAGGCTGAATTCCTGAATTCCTGACTCAGCACCAGCAGTTTTCCGATTGTGGAAATGTCACTTTTCCTGTGGGATGGAGCAGGAGGTCTCCTCGGGATGTCACAGCTCTTAGGGAAGCACAGACTGTGCCACATTTCACACTTCCCTGGAAGGGCCAAACACTCCAGGGACAGCCACTTGTCCCATGCCATGGATTCCCTTCCTTCCCACAGATAATCAGAGCAGTGAAAAATGACACTTTCCACCCAAAAATGACACTTTCCACCCAAAATTCCAGCTGATTGCTATTAACCCACATAAACTGGATTTCCCTGCTCTCGGGAAGCAGTGCCTGCCCTTCCCTTTCCATATCTTTCTCCAAATCCCATCCTCATTCCCTGTCCAGCAGGAATTGCAGGTGCTGCTCACCACCCCGAGCTCTGATCAGCACTGAAGTCGTTGCTGAGCAACCAGAGAACCTCCCTGCAGCAGTTTGGGCACAAAATCTGGGATTTGTGGGAAACAGGGATGGCTTTGGAAAGGCAAAATATCCTCTCCCTGGCTGCCTTGCACCTCCAGGAGGCAGGAGGGTGTGGATGGCGGGGAGGCCAACCCAGAACAGACCAGGCTCTTCCCAGATCTTTATGGAATGATGCACCTGGAATAGGGGTTAGGTCCTCATTAGGAATCCAAGCCAGGGCTGACCATACTTTTCCAAGTTCCTTCTGGAATGATACCCTTTTAATAGGAATTAAATCCCAATTAGGTCCCTGGAAGTCCAACCCAGGGCTGACCATGCTCTTCCCAGTTCCTTATGGAATGATATTCCTTGAATGGGAATTAGATCCTAATTAGACCTCTGGGAGTCCAACCCAAATCTTGACCATGCTATTCCCAGTTCCTTCTGGGATGATTCAACTGGAATGGGAATTAGGTCCTCACTAGGTCCCTGGGAGTCCAGCCCAGGGTTGACCACGTTCTTCCCAGTTCCTTCTGGGATGATATCCATTAATAGGGATTAAATCCTAATTATGTCTCTGTGAGTCCAATCCAGGGCTTGACCGTGTTTCTCCCAGTTCCCTCTGGGATGAAACCCCTTGGATCTGGATTAAGTCCCAATTCCCATCCTCAGGAAGCCTCGATGCCCTCCAGTGCTGGTGGCACTTTGGATGCCCTCGCTCCAGCTGAGCTGTAAACTCCCAAAAGGGTCAAACTCCATGGGAAAGGATGTGCCAACCACAAAACAGCTTTGGGGGCCACAAACTAGAGTGAATCCCAAGGTTTTGGCTGCTGGGAGTGTGGATTGCCGTGAGGGTGTTGCTCCTGTGAACACCAGACAAGCAGCAGAGCAGTTCCCCTGAAAAACAAATTGTGTGATATGACAAAAGAGCAATTTAAACAAAGCACTGCACAAAAAAAATATGGATCCCTCTGTGCTGTAGGAATATGAATGTTTGGGATTGCTGCGTTTGGGGCTAAAGATTTAGGGATCTGCATGAGGTGCTGCAGGGTTTTATTTTATGTGAGGCTCCTCCTGGGACAGCAGGCCCAGATTGACTGGACCTCGTGGCAATAATTTGGGGGTTTTCTGCATTCCCTGGATAATTTATGAGGAGGATATATGGAGCTCCAGGGACAAGGATTGCCCTGGGAGCATGGAGGAAGGGAAAAGCCCTGGAGTTGTAGTCCTTCCCGATGGGATTGAATGCAGGAATGTTTGTTTTGCCAGCAGAGCCTGCAGCCATCAGCCATTTGCCATCTACAGGTGGAAGACTTGGGAAAAAAGAAACCTGGCATTCCCATATAGTTTTCAGTGCCACTGGCACATGGCTAAAACCTGGGATTTTTAGGAATTCATGTTACAATTTTGGAGCCGGCTTTGGAAACTTCCTGGGAATTCCGGGTCCTCCTGAGCTTTTCCCTGCCAGCTGAAGTGGCGCAGGACTCCACACTGATCCTCTTCTTAATAAAACCTCAGAGTTTAATTAATAAAACCTCAGGGTTTAATTAATAAAATCATTTAATTAATACAATCATTCAGGAGGAGGAGCTCGGTGCTGTGCCAGGGGAGGGGACAGAGCTGGGCCGGAACCTTTGTGCACATCGAACCTGCTGGGGGAATTTGGGAAGCCCTGGATTAAACCATCCCTGAGTTTTTCCAAAGCTCTCTGCTAAGAGGGTCCCAGCTCCGTGGAAAATGTTCAAATATTAATTGGGAGAGGGCTGGGAGCGCAGGTGTTTTCCTCCTCTCTTTTCCCAGGCCTCCCTCATGAGGCTGCTTGGCTGTTCCCGTGGTTTCCTGCTCAATATTCCACACGCGGGGATCCAGCTGCGCACAGGCAGCTGGGAGGAGCTGGGCCTGAAAAGAAAGCAAAATTCCAAAGTCAGGGAAGAGGAAGAGCTGGATCCAAAGTCCTGTTTGGCTCTCGAACCCCCTGCAGGGGGTTGAGCACTTGGAGCCGTGCCCTGGGATGCTCCTGGAGACAGCAGGGAGAGGGGAAGGCCGTGGTTGCATCTACTGGAGTTGATCCTTTATATAAATTAATTATATTTGTTTTAATTAGTTAGATAGAGAGATTACACACTGATCACTGTGTTGTTCTGCTCTTTCTGACCACACAGGACCAATCCCAGGAGTTTTAGGAGCTGGGATAGTGCAGTAGGAGCGGCAGGGAATGTGCTGCCCGCTGTAACCCGAGGGCTGCACGTGAGGGTGGAAGAGTTGTTTCCACCCTTTCCATAAAGCAGAGACTCCTTTCCAATCCCCCTGCACGGATCCTACGCCCACAATAAAATTATAGAAGGATTTTTTATGATTAATCTCTCCTGGGAATGTGGGGTGGGAGCAAGTGCTGTTGCCTGTAATACTGAATGAAAATAAGAAATTAATCTGACACTGATGTTTGGATTACAGGTTGGCATTTCTGCCAGGAAAAGGGCGTGCCAGGAATGGTTGGCACCGTTTGGGGCAGCCCTTCAGCTCAGAACAACCTGTGCTCCAGGTGTTTTTGTCCCACCTGTCCCAGATCCATGTATTTTGGCTCAGCATTCCACGTTACCTCCTTCCCACAGGATGGTGCTCGGGGCCTTGTCCCCAGCTCAGGAGCCTGTCCTGCCCCAGGACCTCTCCAGGTGCTGCTGTCACCTCCCAGGGATCCAGGTGTGCTCCCACAGCTCCCAGGACACCCCATATCCTGCTGGGAAAGTTTCCTGCTCAGCCCAAGGGAGCAGCTCCAAGTGAGGATTAACTCATGGAGTGCTGGCGAGCAGCGTTTCCCTCACATCCACACATGAGAAACACTTCCCATGTCCCTTGGAGGAAAAAGGGAGGAAAACACTTCCCCTAACCTAAAAAAAAAAAATCATTAAAGCTTTTAAAAATCCCTCTATTCACTGCTTGTTTTGACAAAGTTAATTTTTTTCTGGTCTTTTTCCCCCTGAAATTTTGATTATCTGCAAACCACTTTGTGCAGGAATTGTTTTGGGGTTGAGAAAGCTGCAGAAACTCAAGCTCCAGGCTGATATTTGAGCAGGATCAAGTCCCACACGGAGCCAGGGTGATGGATTCCAGATGTTTGCAGCTGTCACGTGGTAGCAGTTGATTTTATAAGTAATAGAGCTCCTTGAGTATCTGATTTTGGCAGCGAGCTCCACTTTTGTCTGCAGAGAAACTGCAGGAAGTTGAAAGCACAGGACAAAGGGGTATTTTTAGCTAACTCAGCTGTGAAACTGCAGAGGGAGGCAGGGTTGGAGGAGCAGGATCTGGATGTGCTGAGGGCACTCGCTCAGGTTCCTGCTGCTCAGGGCACAAAATGAACATTCCTTCCCTTCCCAGCCTCCGCCAGCAGCGAGACTTCCCTGGGATTGCTCCTACATTTGCAGGAGTTGCTCTCCATAGGTTGCCTCACCCTCTTCCTGGCCCTGCCTGTGGGTGCACCAAGGTCTGAAGGCCCTGCCCTCATTCCCAGATCCCAACAGCTCCCTGAGAACCCGTTTGGTGTTTCTGCTGTCACTGAAGTGACATCCTGACCACAGGGCTCGTTTAGTGCAGGTCCTGAGATCCCAGGCTGGGTTGGGTTGGAAGGGACCTTAAATCCCATCCTATTCCAACCCCAACACCTTCCACTACCCCAGGTTGCTACAAGCCCGGTCCACCCTGGCCTTGGACACTTCCAAGGATCCAGGGACAGCCACAGCTTCTCTGGGCACCCTGTGCCAGGGCCTCCCCACCCTCCCAGCCAGGAATTCCTTCCCAATATCCAACCTAAATTTCCCCTCTTTCACTTTTAACCCAACACTCCTTGAATATAATTTCTCCAAAGGAAGAGCAGTCCCTCAGCCAGTCTGATGACAAATCACCAGAGCTCTGCGAAGGGCACGTTCCAGTGGGGAACACAGCCTGGAGCATCCCAGCATCCATCCCACCTGCTGCACTGTGTGAGGAACACAAACCACAACCACAGGGCTGGAAATTGCTCCTGATTTATGTTCCACGTGTGCATCTTTAAAACAGCCCCATGGGACCAGTGTAGAGGGGAGAACCAGCAGCCCAGAAGGGCCGGTCTGGATTCGGGAAGGGGGGTCTGGAATCAGTCAGTGGATGGTGAGAAATTGCTTTTAAATTATTATTATTAGTAGTAGTAGTGGTAGTATTGTTGTTGTTGTTGTTATTATTATTATATTTCCCTTTATTTTCTACAATGAAACTGTTCTTATCTCCACATACAAATTTGACTTCCATTCTCCTCCCCATTCCTCAGAATGAGGGAGAAGAGCGAGCGGCTCCGAGGTGTTTCTTCTCCAGCTGGGCTTAGAAATGCCACATGGTGGTGGCACCTGCCATCGTGGTGGCACCTTGTGTGCTGGTGGCATCTTCTCACAGTGGCACCTTGCATGGCAGTAGCACCTTCTGTCACAGTGACAGCTTGGGGGTGCTGGCACCTTCCATTCTGGTGGCAGCTTGAGTGGTGGTGGCATCTGGAGTGGTGGTGGCACCTCGGGTGGTGGTGGCAGCTTGGGTGGTGGTGGCATCTTCCATCGTGGCGACACCTTCCGTGGTGATGGCACCTTCCCCTCTGGTAGCACCTTGTGTGGTGGTGGTGCCTTGAGTGGTGGTGGCATCTTCTCGCAGGAGCACCTTCCATCACGCTGACACTTTGCGTGGTGGTGCCACCTTCCACTGAGGTGCTGTCTTCTACTTAGTGACACCTCGTGTGGTGGTGGCACCTTCTCCAGCCTCCTGGTGGTTCTCCAGCTCCTGCTCCTGGCTCCAGCTGAGCCTGTCCCCAAGCTGCCCCCATGGCCACCAACCTTTCGCTGTCCCAGTGCCTCCTTTCAACATCCAGGTGGGAAAACACCTCAGGGATTCGCTGGCAACACTCAGCAGTCACTCCCAGGTGGTTCCTACCACATCCAGGGTGTTTTATGGACACAGCCGTGGTCTCCTCATTGCTGACCACCTCTGGTGACACCACGCTGCAGAAATTCCCTGTGTTTGCTGACAAAATGATTGCTTGATGAGCAGAGCACAGAAGGAGGGCAGTGGGGTGATGGCACATTAATACTTGATAAGGTTGGCAAAAAGCCACCGTGATTATCTGCCCTGAACTCCCGTGTAAAACATGCCTGGGGACTTTTCTATTTGAATTAAAGCTTTAGCTTTGGAAAGGGGGAAAAAAAAACCCCTCTTCAAATCAGAAGATCTCTCAACGGTTGTTTCGGTGCTTAATAACCTGCACTGCTAAAAAGGTGCTTTTAATTCAAGGCTGAATTTTAATCTCGCAGGCACGGGGTTGGATGGACTTTCATCTGCCTGGCCAGGGAGCCCTCCATTATCACATTTAAATTCCAGAAGTAATTAGAGGCTGCCAGCGGATCCTCTCTTAACCTTCTGTTCGTTAAGGAAAACAAATTGAGTTCCCAGCGTCTTTCATTATCGGCCGAGCTCCTCCGTCATCCCCGCGGCTCTGCGCAGAAACCGCTCCAATTTAATGATTTCCAGCGCTGCTGGGGGATGGCCCCTTCCACCCATGGGATCCTGGGGGTCCTGCCATGGAAAAATCAGCCGTGGAAAACAAAGAAACGCCATAGAATGGTTGGGATTGGAAGGGACCTTAAGGATCGTCAGGTTTGAGCCCCTGTCGTGGGCATGGCCAGCACAGGAGGTCAAGGAAAAGTAGGAGCATGTGGAAAAATCTTTATGGATCAAATTGGAGAATGAAGCTTTTCCAAAAGCCTGGAAGGCCGTTCTTGGAGCTGGAATGCTCTGGTGTCCCTCGGCATCATGGCAGGTCCTTGACCACGGGCTGCTCCATGGGGAATGGCAGCAACCCCTGGGGGAATGAATCCAGGGAAGAAAGGCTTGGAGCCCTCCTGAAGGCAGGACCATCACAGGGTTGGGTATGTCCGGCTGGAGGCCACACACTGGGGACAGCTGGGCCACCATCGCTGTCACCTGAAGAGCACAGAGACAGCGCCTGTGCAGGTGTCCAGGAATGAGGTCGTTCTTCCTCGGAAAAGAGGAGGTTTTCCTCCCAGTCACCACCTCTGGATCACTCGTGGTCGCACCGGGATTCACAAAGTAGTGGAGGGGGAATATTCCTGTCTGATGGGAAACTCTGCATCCCGCACGGAGGAAGCGCAGTGACAGCCAGCCCCGGCTTGTCATCGTTGTCATAGAGACCCTGGGATCGCAGCTCTCCCCGGGATTTACATGGATCATTGAATCCCAGAATGGGTTGGGATGGAAGGGAACTTAAATCCAGTTCCACCCCCTGCCATGGGCAGGGACACCTTCCACTATCCCAGGTTGCTCAAAGCCCTGTCCAACCTGGCCTTGGGCACTTCCAGGGATCCAGTTTCTCTGGGATATAGCTCCATAATCCATGCCATGGATCACCATGGCACATCAAGATCCACTCAGGAAGCGAGCTGAGAGCAGGGAATTCACTTGCCCTTTAAATGCAGATGATGTTATTAAACCCAAAATGACTGAAAGTAGGAGAAGAGAGGCATTAAAAGGGAAACGAGTCCCTGCGAGCGCTTTGATACGAGGATAAAAGCTGGGTTTTGATTGCGGCTCTCCCAGCGGTATCCGCCACCACCACGGAAACCTCGGGGACTGGGAGCCTTTGGAACTGCTCTGGGCACACTGGGAATGGGAGGATTCAGGCCAGGGAGAGGCTGGGCCTTTGTGTTTATTCAGGGAATTAATGAGGATGTTGGAGAGGTAAATTTGCCATCCCATGGAGCTGCTCGGGGAGGATTCCACGCGGTTTTCCGATGGAATCGGGGGGTCACGGAGCTGAGCGAGGGCTGTGGGAGGGATGCAGAGAGGATTTATCCCTGATATATCCAGGATTTGAGGTGCTGGATATCAGACACTCCGTTCTTATGTCCAGACCCCACCAGGGAATCGCTGCATGTTTTTTAGGGAATTTTTCTGTAATTATTATTCTCTACGATTATTATGATTTCTTTTGAGGGTGGGGAGGCCCTGGAATGGATTGCCCAGAGAACCTGTGGCTGCCTCTGCATCTCTGCAAGTGTCCAAGGCTAGGTTGGATGGGGCTTGGAGCCACCTGGGATAGTGGAAGCTGTCCCTGCCCATGGCAAGAGGCTGGAATGAGATGATCCTTTTTGTCCCTCCCAACCCAACCCAACCCAACCCACTTTATGACTCTAAGACGATGAGGAGCCCCCAGACTTTGTGTCTCCCCACAGCAGCTTTGGTATTCACTGATCCTGCTGAATTGTGGTTCTGGAGATTCTTCTCCTCCTCACAAGGAGACCCCCAGGTCCTGCAGGGCTCTGGGGAGGACCCCAAAACCAGAGCCACAGCCCCAGGAGCAGCCACAAGTTTGTGTTGGGAAACCACAGCAAAGCCAGACCCACGGTGCTGGATCCAGAAACACAGAGAAAAATCAAAAACCAGAAGAAACACCATGAAACGAGAAGGAAAAAAATGCAGCACTGAGGAAGAGAAAGCAGAAAAATCTTCAAGTAAAAGGTTTCCTCTTTCCAGTAACACAAACCCCACATTTATTCCCATTGCTGTGTAAATATCACAGATCTTTACCAGGTGATTTATTGCAGGATCCATCTCCCAGCAAATAAAGGACCTGCAATGAGGAGCTTTGATTGCTTGAAGTTGCAAGAAATGCAACGCTCCCAGCCCCACGCCAGCAAACACCTCTGTGAGCTGCTTAAAATCCTCGGAACCTGCAGCACATCCCATAATTTATACGGTACATATTGGTACAGCGTGTTACAGCAGAGTTTATCATAATTTATTAGGGGAGAAAAAGCTATCTCCATTAATAATTGATTCATTATAAATAATGGATTCAGAAATGCTCCTTTGATTTAAAGCCCGTGCTGGTAATGTATGCTAAACTCTGGTGCTGCTCAATGGCAATAAATCCAAGGAAATCTTGGATGTTTGCATCCAGCTTGCCTGTTTCTGCTTTGGGACTGCGGAGGGCAGGTGGGAACCTCGTGGGAATGATGTTTTTTATGGGATTGCCATGGGAAATGTGGGTTATGAGGCAGAAAACTGCGGTTCCTGCAGGAAAAAAGGGAAGATGAGTTTTGATATGGGTTGATTTTGGTGGTAGGACCAGAGGGAATGGATTTGAGCTAAAGGAGGGGAGATTTAGATGGGATATTGGGAAGGAATTCCCAGCTGGGAGGGTAGGGAGGCCCTGGAATGGATTTCCCAGAGAAGCTGTGGCTGCCCCTGGATCCCTGGAAGTGTCCAAGGCCAGGCTGGAGCAGCCTGGGACAGTGGGAGGTGTCCCTGCCACGGCAGGGGTGGGATGGATGGGATTTAAGGTCCTGTCCAACCCAAACCCTTTTGGGATTCTGTGATCCCGCAGCAGGAGAGACTCACTGGAGTCACCCCTCACACAGTGCCCTGCTCTGTTTACACACACACACAAAGATGTTTCACACCTGCCTCTCGAGCACCTCCTACTTTTCCCTTTTACTCTCACTCACAGATATTATGGGGATATCCCACATGGATATTATTGGGATATCCCACATGGATATTATTGGGATATCCCACATGGATATTACGGGGATATCCCACACGGATATTACTGGGATATCCCACACGGATATTATGGGGATATCCCACATGGATATTATGGGGATATCCCACATGGATATTATTGGGATATCCCACATGGATATTACTGGGATATCCCACACGGATATTACTGGGATATCCCACATGGATATTATGGGGATATCCCACACGGATATTACTGGGATATCCCACATGGATATTATGGGGATATCCCACACGGATATTACTGGGATATCCCACACGGATATTACTGGGATATCCCACATGGATATTATTGGGATATCCCACACGGATATTATGGGGATATCCCACACAGATATTATGGGGATATCCCACATGGATATTATTGGGATAAGGCAGGAATGAAGGAGAGACTGTGAGAAAGTGCATCCCACAGAGAGCAGCGTTCTGACAAAAACGGGTGCTTTGAACACCCGAGATCCCAGGGTCCGTCAGGAAATATCGGCAGAGATTCGTCAGCAGCGATCAGGACTCAGCTCTGGTTTGCAAAGCCACTTTCCATTCATTCGTTTATTAAAAATAACAATAATTTTGGGATCTCAGGACCTGCACTAAACAGTATTTAAAAAATAAGAATTAAAAATAATGAAAAAATAATAATCCCTGCTAGTCTGGAGAGCACAGGCTCTGCACAAGCTGCACGAGCAGATGGAGGAATTGAATTCCTTTAAACTGTTGGGATGGTGACAGGTAGGACACGGTGGCAGAGCCCAAACCTCCATCTGCTGCTCACGCACCTTCACACGAGGCCGTGCTGAGGCACAGCCCGGACATTTGGGATTGCAGAAGGTTTTGGGGACTGGAAGTACGGAAAAAGCAAAGGCTGCAGGTCGTGGTTCACAGGATCAAGAGAAAACTCCATCATGTGGAAGGACTGGGTCACTGTTTATTAATAATATTAATAATTAAAGGAGTTTTTTTGTGGTTGAGCTCTGTTCTGTGCCACAGAATGACAAAAACTTGGGTGTTGAAACGAAGTAGAAATCTCTTTTCTGGTTTTCCCTCATTTTGCCCAAATCCTGGTTGGGATTTAATCCATCTCTGCTGCTGACTGCAATGCATTAGCCGAAGAAAGCTGAATTTTTATGAGACATCACGTTGGCCCAGTGTTTGTAAGAGCTTGTCAGTACCTAAAACTGTGTTTTTAAACCATTTGACTAAGCCCCCTTCTCTCCCAGCCCTCAGTCTCCTGTGGCATTATAATCGAAGTTTCCTTCCCAGTCTCCCCGGGCTGACAAGACTTTAATTTCTAATTTAAAAACTGAGATAACATTTATTCTTGGAAAGAAGGCTTGGCTGTAAGTTTGCTTTGTGCAAAATGAGAAAGAGAAAGGGGTGAAAATGACTGTTTTCATTTCTAAGACGTTTTCCTATAAAACATGGGAACATTTCCTCCTACATTGGCTCAGCTGACGGATGAATTCATCATCTCTGCACTTCCAGAACCTGCAAATCACGGAATCCCAGACTGGTTTGGGTTGGAAGGGACTTTAAAACCCATCTCATTCCACCTTCTGCTGTGGGCAGGGGCACCTCCCGCTGTCCCAGGCTGCTCCAAGCCCCATCCAGCCTGGTCTGGGACACTTCCAGGGCTGGCACAGCCACAGCTCCTCTGGGAATTCCAGCCCAGCCCCTCCCCACCCTCCCAGCCAGGAATTCCTTCCCAATATCCCATCCATCCTCCGGCAGTAGGAAGCCATTCCCCGTGTCCTGTCACTCCAGGCCATGTCAAAAATCCCTCTCCAGCTCTCCTGGAGCCCCTTTAGGTGCAATAGGGGGATGATTTTCATTTAACTCCCATTTCCTTGATTAATTTATAATGGGTAATTTGGGATGCACAAGCACTTACTGTCAAAACCCAGCAGCAGACACTTCCCTGGCAGGCACTAAATCCCAGCTCCTGGGATAATTAAGGTACTGGGAGCATTTATCAAGCTCCTACTAAATTTACAGCCCTTCCCTGAGGTCTCTCCTCCTGCCTGGTTAAATCCTTCGAACCTTGGAGTGATTCCCTGGGCCGGCATTCCCTGGCGATGGACGCTGTGGCTGAGGGGGCAGGGGCATCCCAACCCTGTATTTCTGCAGAAATTCCCGACCTTTTCGCCCTCAAAGCCTCCGGGAAAGTTTCCTCCCTCGCTCCTGTGCTCTCCACAACGCTCAGCATCCCTCCCTCCCCATCCCGAAATTCCAGAGCCAGCACTTCACAACCACAGCCAGCTCCGCTTGAGGTCTTCCCCATGGATTTAAAGAGCTCCGAGACGCAAACAGGGGAAATGCGATCATAAACCCAGAGCCCGAGAGTGCCATTTCCATTGGAAATCAGCTCCTGGGGGTGGCCGGCTGGGGCCGCCTCCCTGGGAGCATCCCTGGGGACACCCGGGGCTGTTTGTTCCTGGAATGCTCCTGCTATTGATTGAAGGAGAAACGCGAGGCGCTTCATTATCTGTGGCTGTGCTCGCCTTTGTTTTGTCTCTCTAATGGCTGGGGCTGTTGTGACCGTGCACTTTAATGGCTTTCAGATGCCAAAGGTCTCATTTGAAGCCCGGACCACCGGCAGAAAACAAACTTGTTGCTGCTTTGAGGCTGCAAAAAGCAAAGCAAACGATGGTTTTTTCCCCTGCCCAAGCCCCCAGCGTATTTTCGTGAGTTGGTTTTATATCAAAAGAGCGTTTTCCTGATGTAATTATGAGAAGTGATCCCGGCCCCGCACAGGTACTCTATAAATAATTAGATGGATAATATTTCCACAGCTGTGCTCTGCCAGATGGTTCTGCTTTTTTTTGTAGAGCTTAAAGCAACTTCCTTCCTTTGCAGTGGGGAAAGCCAACCCTGTCAGGTCCTATAAACTCATCCTTTGAGGAGCAGACAGGTCCTGGAGACCCGGCTTTGAACCTGGAGGAGAAGAAACTTCCCAGGGATGGAGCAGCCATGGATTGAGCCGGGAGAAGGTGGGGGGAGTGTGTGGGAAGGTCCCTGCTCCAGCCCTGTCAGATCCAGATGTTTGCAGGTGATGGTCACTGCAGGAACCAGACCCACCCTGGACATCAGGACCTGGCTCTTCCCTGGGGCTGGATCATAAACATGGAATTATTAATTGGGTAATGGAGCTGGGAAGGGGCTGGAGAATTCCTGAGGGAACTGGGAAAGGGGCTCAGCCTGGAGAAAAGGAGCTCAGGGGGGACCTTGAGACTCTGCACAACTCCCTGACAGGAGGGGACAGCCGGGGGTTGGGGGTGGTTTCTTCCTCTCTCCTTCAGGGAATTCCTGTTCCACAGAATCCCAGACTGGTTTGGGTTGGAAGAGACCGTAAATCCCATCTGGTGCCACCCCTGCATGGGCAGGGACACCTCCCACTATCCCAGCCCCATCCAACCTGGCCTTGGGCACTTCCAGGGATCCAGGGGCAGCCACAGCTTCCCTGGGCACCCTGTGCCTCCCCACCCTCCCAGGAAAGGATTCCCTCCCAATTTCTAATCTAAATCTCCTCTCTTGCAGTTTAAAACCATTCCCCCTGTCCTGTCACCGTCTGCCTGCATAAAAAATCCTTCTCCAGTTCCTCCTGCTGCAAAAGCCTGGCAGGAAAATGTCAGGGTTTAATGCCAGTTACCTCTGCCATGGGCAGGCGTGTATGGGCAGAGCAGAATCACAGAATTACAGGATCACAGAATCACAGGATCCCAGAATTACAGAATCCCAGAATTACAGGATCATAGGATCACAGAATCACAGAATTACAGGATCACAGAATCCCAGGATCACAGAATCCCAGAATCACAGGATCACAGAATCACAGAATTGCTGTCACTTGGCTTTTCCAGCCCCAGCTCTGCCTTAACTGTGAGCTCCCCAGCACAAGCTCCCTTTCCACACTTTTGGGGGCCCCTTGTCCTGTGTTCCATCCCTGGAGCTTTGTGGGAGGCTGGATTTTCCACGCCATTCCTCACTCCCGTGTCTGGGAAGCTCAGCATGGGCGGAAGATCAAGGCAGAGGTGGCAGAGCTGAAGGGGGAGCTCAGCGTGGGGCAGGGTGCTGGAGTTGCTGGGCGCTTTCCCGGCAGGATTTCATATCCATGTTTTTCCTCCCGCTGCTGGAGCTTTCCTATCCACAAGGAGATGCAGTGGGGACTCCTCCGGGAGGGCTGGGGCACCCTTGGGTGCTGGGGCTGTTGTCTCAGCCTCCAGAGGGGGTGCACAGCAGGCCCAGTGTCGTGATGGCAGCTCCTGCTCTTTATCCAGCATTCAGGGGAACCAGGAAAACACCAGCACCCTCCTTTGCTGGTCCTGCCTTGGCTATAAATCCACGTTTTCCCCCTTGGCCTGGGGTGGGAAGAACGGATTTCCCAATTTCTCCTCATTGTTCGCTTTCCTGGGGCCTGCCTGCTTTAATTGCCCCCACCCCACGCCAGCCTTTGGGAACAGTGCACAGCAAACCCTGACCCCATTTCCCCCTCATCCCCCGCATCCACCCGACAATTCAGCCAGCAGAAGGCGTTGGGAAGGCAGGGCGGAGCTGCAGCCGGGCTGCCTGGCTGCATCCCCGGCTTCCCAATTCCCGGGATGTGCCGAGTGACCCACACTGTGCTGCTTTCCACCCCCCGGCTCCGGTTACCCGGCCTGGGAAGTGACGCCGGCCGCTTGGTTTTTAAGGCATCCCTTTTTTCCCCCCCATCCAATCGTTCCCATCCCTGCTTTGTAATTGGGTGAAATCCCTGGATAACCTATTTACCGTTGTTGAAATGAAGCTGTCGCACACTGCTGCAGGCCCGGGTGCCTTTAAAGAGAATTTTTTTGGTTTGTTTTGGTGTTTTTCAGCATCGAGGGGCTCCTTGCTGAGCTCCTGGAGCATTTACCAGGGATAGGACGAGGGGAAATGGCCACCAGGGGAGGTTCAGGCTGGATATTAAGGAGAGAGTGGTTAAACACCAGACCAGGCTGCCCAGGGCTGTGGTGGAGTCACCACCCCTGGAAATGTTAAAAAACAAGGAGATGTGGCACTTGGGGACACGGTTTAGCTTGGACTTGATGATCTTGGAGGTCTTTTCCAACCTTTATGATTCCTCCTGAGTTCCAGCCTCGATTTATCCTTCACCCCACACTGAAGATGCCCGGAGGGGGAAGGAGCTGAGGTCTCTGTTTCTGCTGAGGAAAGGGGTTGGTGTTTGGTGATGGGGCCGTGTTGTTTTGGGGTCAGCACATGGGAACCTTTATCTGCTGCCCCCAGCCCCACCTCGCTGATATCACAAAGTGCCACGTGCAGATGTGGGACAAATAATTTCGTTTTCTCTTTCAGAACCATCCAAGGTGCACCTTTGAAAGCCTTTTTGTGGTTGCACAAGGAAAAATACAAAAAATTAATAATTTAAAAATAAACCCAGACACTTCGTCTCTCTTTTATCCTCACTTGTTCATATCCCCCTTGTTTTGCACCAAATTTGTGCTGGGGAAACAATGAAAATCTGTAGCAGAGGATAAATTTTAGTCATCTGAGATCTGTTCCAGGTTCCTGAGCATTTAGGCTGGGAGGGCTTTGAAGGGGGCCCCAAAAATGCCTTTGAAGGGTCCTGGGCTCTGCCTTGCCAGTTCCCACGAGCACTGGAGGTTTTCCCTGCTCCAGACCAGCAGGAATCCAGGATTCAGGATGTTTAATCCTTGCAAGGCAACGGTTGGTGATTTTGGCAGAGAAATCCCTGTGCCGTGGGGGGCATGGGTGCCCCAGCCATGAGATGTTGGGGACATGGCTTAGGGTGGGCCTGGCAGTGTTGGGTTCGTGGTCAGACTCGATGATCCCACGGGGCTTTTCCAACTTTTAGGATGAAGAACTTCACAGCTCCACCCATTAATTTGCTTTAGCCCTTCAAATGCTGTTTGAGGTTCTCCAGTGGAGCCAAAGCCACGTGGATTTTATGGTGGCCTGGCATTCCAGGGGCTGCAGTTGTTCCTGGAAGCTCAGGAAGGGGAATTTTCTGCACCTTCCAGCTCCCACTGACCTGAGGATGCTCCTGGATGTTCCCGCAATCCCAATCTGGGCAGCAGACTGCAATCGGAGCAGGGAGAGCTGGAAATGAGCTCTTTGTGATTCCAGGGAATTCAGAGGTCAGCGAGGGAAGGGCTGGAGCTGCTTCCCTGGCAGTGGCTCCACATCCCCTCCCTCGTTAGATTTCTGTGCTCGGATCGTTGGGCAGGAGGGGCGGGAAGGGCAGAGCTGGGCTCAGCTGGAGCGCTGCTGGTGGCAGACACGGCTTTGGGGACAGACATGGCTTGGGGGACAAGTCCTGCTTTAATGTCACCTGGGCCTCCTGCCCCAAGACATCCCCCAGCACCCAGCAGGGCACCAGCTCTCATCCAGGGAAAACCAGAGACACCAGGAACGCCAGCTCCGGATGCGCGACGAGATTCCTCACTTTAATTACCAGCAATAAATAATCCCGGGGATTATTTCGTTATTAACACCCCTGCTCGAGCCTCCTGCGAATCATGGGAGCGGGCTGGGGATAAATCAGACCTGGGCACTGCTGGGGCCCCACAAAATGAATCCCAAACGCTGACATTTGTTTTGACACATCATCTCCTCGTGCGCCGCAGCCGCGGGTTTCGCTCTCCCCGCGCCGCACCTGGGGCTGCAGGGCTGAGGTCACCACGCAAAAATGTGAACTGCCTGCTTGCAAATGAATAGCACATGGCCTCAGTCCCTGGGCTCTCGGGCCTAAGTTCAGAAAAATAGAGATATAAAACTTGGGTGATTTACTGGAGCTTTCCCGGACTGCAATGATTAATGGGCTGATTTACTGCTCCCATTTTTTTTTTAATGCTGAAGCCAATGTATAAAAATTAAAGGCAGTGTAGTGGAAATGGTGGCCACAAATGCCTTTCTCGTGTTGCTGAGGAGAGGGAAATGATCTTGTGATGGATAGATTTTTAAAATATTAATTTTCTGATTTGTTTCTGCAGAAGTGGGAGCGGTGTCTGACGCGGACACGCTCGGCCTTAAATATTTGAGGGATGTGATTCCTCGATGTGAGCCAGTCAGCTCCTGTTAAAATTCCCTCTCTAACCAGCCAGAAATGGTTTCAGGCCATGATGGAAAAACACCTCTGAGCCCAGAGAGGAGTGACAGCAGCTGGCACAGCGTCCGTGACGAGTCAGGAAAGTCATCCTGGGTGTTTCCGTGAGGGATGGAAGATGGAGGGCACAGGATTTGCCTTTGGGGTGTTAATTCAGGTGGCAAAGCAGCAGAAACATCCCAGCATGGGAATGCTGGGCCTTGCAGACATCCTGAGGGGAGCTGGTGCTGCTTCCATGGTGCCAGTGCTGCCCTGCTCCCCGTGTGACACCTCTGTCACAAGAGGTCACCGAACCCTCTGTGCATCACCAGCTTCTCATCTGGAGCTCTCAAACATTTCCATCTCTGTTCAGCATTAGGATGAGATCTTCTGGTATTTGTTTTCCAGCTAATCCCAATCCCGAATTCTTCTCCTCACAGCAATTCCTTGGCAGCAGCTCGTTGTATTCCTTGCACATGGAATCACGGAGTTGTCAAGGTTGGAAAAGCCCTCTCGGACCATCCAACCATTCCCCAGCACTGCCAATCCCATCTCTAACCACGTCCCCAAGTGCCACATCCACAGGGCTTTTCAATCCCTCCAGGAGTGGGGATTCCACCACTGTGCCAGGGCTGGACAAGCCTTTCCATGGAGAAATTTTGCCTATATCCAATCTAAACCCCCTCCTCTTTGTTCAGGGCAGGACACGGAGCATGGGAAGGAACAGCGGGATCTGCCCCTTAGGGCTTGGCTGGGCTGCTCCCACCTTCAGAGCAGGGTCATCCCTGTCCCATTGAATGGATGTATTGCAGTAGGCAGGTTATTAAAATAATAATAAATGATAAATGCTTACACAGCCAGGCTCAGATTCTCCTTAAGCCAGGCTCAGATTCTCCTTAAGGCAGCAGAAAACTCCACACTGATTTCCCAGGCAAAGGGGAGAAACCCTGAGTTACTAAAAACGAGTTTAGGTGAGTGAGGGGGTTTGTCTTTCCTTTTTTTTTTTGCAATGCTGGTGGCTGATCCTGGCAGGGATTTCTCCATTGGAAATGCAGGGAAGAGTTAATTCCCTCCGTTTGGAACATCTATCTGTCATGTGTGGCTGCTCTGTAATTATGACTTTTTCTGCTTCTTAGAGAAAGGTTATTACAAGAGCCTTTTAATCTAAAAGGCCAATTATATTAAAACAGTGGCTTCCATACTTAGATCCCCCTTTGCACACACGCTATTGTGTTTGGGATAAATTTAGCAAATTATAGGGAAGCTTTGCTTCGTGGGAGCTTCAAAATACGATCCCTGCTTGCATCAGTGTGAACAGCCCTGAGAAACACAGCTCTGGAATTTATTGAGCGCAGCCAGGAGCCCCAGCCATGCTCAGATTTAGGGATCTCATCCAGGACCAGGAGCTCAGGATGTCTCTTTTGCGGTGCTGTGTGTCGGAAAGCTGCTGGCTCCGGGTTTGGGAGATGCTGGGAAGCAGGAAAAGCGGAATTTGTGGCTGATGGGTTCAGGCAAGGTCTGCAAGCCGCAGGGAAGGCACCCAAAATGCTCATCCATGCGCTGCCTCCTGCGGATCATCTCAGCCAGGCATGAAACCCACAGCAATTCCAAGCCTTGCGACTGGTTCCTGGGGAAATCCCACCCAGGAGGAGCGTGTGGAAAACTTCCCGATGTTTTAAATCACGTTTGCACCGTCTGCAAGGGGAAACACTTCCTTCCCAATAAAAGAACGGTGTTTTCTCTGAGCCGGCATCTTCCGTGAGGAATGATTGGCTTGAAGGACATGTAATGAAAGGGGTGGAGTTCCAGAGCTTCTCCTGGATGGTGGGAATCCATTCCAAGCATGGCTCCTTGGGAAGCGAGTGGTGCAGGCACCACTCCCGGGGTACCACACAGAGGGAATGGGAATTCTACAGGAAATTTAGGAAAACATCCTCCTGTGGTCCTGTGAGCTCTGTCAGCTTCTAATGACAGTTTCTCAGACTGGGATGGGACATTTGGTAGAATCCCAGAATCCCAGACTGGTTTGGGTGGGAAGAGACCTTGATTATCCCATTCCACCCCTGCCATGGGCAGGGACACCTTCCACTGTCCCAGGCTGCTCCAAGCCCTGTCCAGCCTGGCCTTGGACACTGCCAGGGATCCAGGGGCAGCCACAGCTGCTCTGGGCCACAACTTGAGGCTGTTTTGTCCCTTTTACCTGGGAGAAGAGACCAACCCCTGCCTGGCTCCAAGCAAGGACCTGGAGCAGGGTTCAGGTTATCCCATGGGAATCCATCACCCTGCTCCCCTCAGGAATCACCTGGATCATGCCAAATTCTCTTGAGGGCACAGAGCACTGACCCCCTTTGGTTGTCTGGGAAGCTTTAGGAGATCACACAGCAGAGCTCAGGCTGCTTTATTAACACTGTGCTCATTATTACGCTCAGAAAGGAAATTGCAATGTGTGAATTCAAAGGCTTTGGGTGAGCTGACAGATGATTTTAATTTAGAGCCACAGCTTTAGAGTCTGGAGCCCCAAAATTGCCTCGCTGTGCCTCTACCCAATCACTGGTGCTGGGTAAAATGTTCACTGCCTACATCTTTTAGTTATGCATTTATTTAATCTCGCCCCAGCCAGGGAGGTGTTTTAAGATTAAAATATTCCTTCTCCCCCAAAGTTGTGATAAATATTGATGCAGCATTTCAAACAGGCCGTGCTGTGTTCAGGCAGGTCTGGGTGAGGACTGGAAAGCAGCCAGGACTGCCTTGGAGAACTTCAATAAAAGCCAGTGCTCCAGAGGGTGAAGGTGAATGGCGAGCACAGGCTGAGTATCCAGTGAGTATCCAGCGAGCATTCCCAGCAGGCAGCCAGGAAAGGCTCCATGCAAATTCTCTTTGACTTTACATCAGTCCCACGAATTGGTTTTACAAGATCAAACGGAAATATTGGAAAATGGGAGATATCATAATCTCAACAGCAAGCCCAAGGCTTTTGTTTCTAATAAATGGACAAGCTCCTTTAAGGCTGGTAATTAATCTGATGGATCTTTTCAATTTGATCAGCCCCTTCTGTGACATTATTCTTTAATCTGCACGGCTCCAGCTTTCATTAAAAACAAACCCAGTGACAACGAGGTAAAACTGCTCAAAATGCAGCCCCTGATCTCTGCTGCTCGGGCAGGCCCCTGGAATTGCTGTTCCATGGAAAGCTGTGTCCCTGGGGGTGTCAGAGCTCCTGGAGACCTTAATCAGGGGCTTTACAGCTTCCTACAAATCTTGTGTCAGGAGAGAAGGACTTGGTGATGGTCAGGATTTTTGGGAAGTGTCTGTTTTTCTCCCAGCTGTTGTTGCTAAATGAAATTACAGCCTCGAGGACAGGGGGTGACACATTTTACTGCTTTCTAGAAAGGACATTTGCGGCCCAGAGAAGCCGTGCCTGCCCCATCCCTGGGAATGTTGGGGCTCGGAGCAACCTGGGATAGTGCAAGGTGTCCCTGCCTGTGGCAGGGGGTGGAACAAGATGAGCTGCGAGGTCCCTTCCATCCCAAAACATTCTGGGATTCTAGAATTCCATATAGGCATTCAAGCTGGAAACACCGGGGCTGAAATTCAGGGCTCGTTTTTCCAGGCTGGATGTGATGCTATGAGAATTTACAGGCAACCATCAAAGCAGAAGAGGAAAGACAGGAATCCATGCTTTGAAATTGCTTCCAGGGCAGGATTTATTGGCATTTATTATGAGGGAAGCTGTAAAGTTTTTAAGAAGCAGCGTTTCAGTTATTCATGGAGCCTTTCGTGGTCAGAAATGGGGTTTGTGGTTCTTCCTCTCATCAGCTGGGCTCAGGTGACAAATTCTGTCATTCCTGCTCCCCTTTTTGGGATGAATTCTGTCATTCTTGCTCCCCTTTTTGGGATGGGATGGCAGTGGTGATACAGGGAGGAGCAGAGTGGCTGTCCCCAAACGTCCTGCCAATGCTGACAGTCACCGAGGCCGCCTGGGGCTGTCCCCGTGAGCTGCACCAGGAGCTGATTAAAGTAAATTAAGCTCCTGAGGAAATTAAATTGAGGCCACCTTAATTCTGAAAAAGGCTGTCTACACCGGGCTTTAATGAAGTTTAACTAAACCACTTTGGTAATTAATTCAGATGAAGTTCTCTGAGCATCCCCAGGTACCAGGCTGGGACAAAGGAAGGACAAGGATGTTCCACAAGGGGCTGGGTTAATGTGAGAGGCCTTGGTGTCAGAGCTGAAACCAGGGCTGCCCGCAGGCCTCAGAAAAGCCAAAACCCACTCAGAACNTGTCCTGACAATGCTGACAGTCACTGAGGCCGCCTGGGGCTGTCCCCATGAGCTGCACCAGGAGCTGATTGAAGTAAATTAAGCTTCTGAGGAAATTAAATTGAGGCCACCTTAATTCTGAAAAAGGCTGTCTACACCGGGCTTTAATGAAGTTTAACTAATCCACTTTGGTAATTAATTCAGATGAAGTTCTCTGAGCATCCCCAGGTACCAGGCTGGGACAAAGGAAGGACAAGGACATTCCGCAAGGGGCTGGGTTGAGGTGAGAGGCCTTGGTGTCAGAGGTGAAACCAGGGCTGCCCGCAGGCCTCAGAAAAGCCAAAACCCACTCAGAACAGAATGGCAGCTTTCCCTGGGATCTCTTCTTCCTGACCAACTGCATTTATGGGGGAAAAGGAGCAAAATTTTCCACAGAACAAGTCCCTGTGTCATTGCGGAGGTGACGCTCACACCAGGGCCGCCCCTGCGCTGCAAGGCCGAACACACCTTTCTTCTCCTTTCTCCTCTCTCCTTTTTGCTTTTTCCCTTTTTTTTTTTTCCCCCCCCTAAATGCCAGACAGGAAATGTCTTGATGTAATATTTAACATGGGGGCCTGGGGGACTCGGCGTGATTGAAGACAGGATCTTCATTTTGACAGCTTAATGCATTTTACATTACGATGCCGCCGCATCCTCCGATTTCTGCCGAGCGATCCGGGGCTGTGTCTCCTTCCCCGAGTCCTTGCTTGACATCCAAACCTTGTCCCTTTGCCCTCCTGACCCTTTTCCTTTATGAGCTTCTGGTTGCCTCAAATCTGTCAGGGTTTCACTGGGTGTAATCTGGTGATAAGGAGGAGCAGCGCCCGAGCAAAGCCAGGTTTCCCCGATAACTCCTTGTGTGACATCTGGTTACGGGATTATTGTGGGAAAAGCCTCGGGATGGAGTGGATTAACCTTATCCACGCTTTGATACGGGCAGTGAGGCATTCGCTGAGTGTAGGTTTGGGGCTCTGGTCAGATTCTTTTGAGATAATAATGATAACAATTGGAAAGTTCTCTCACAAAGAGGAATTTGGGGCTGCAAAGACTGCAGTACTTGCAAAGCATTTGCTTGACAGTTAGAGAAGAGAAGAAAGTAATTAAATTTCCAGGTCTAGAATGAGAACTTAATGAATTTAGGCGAATTTGGCTCATTATTAGGGTCTGCTGGGTGTATACATTACACACCTCCATGGCTTTACCTGGATGTGTGTCTCAGCCTTTTTGTAAGGGCTGCTCATGGACTCTGTGACAAAACAAACCCCAGAAAGCCCAAATTCACCTTATAGCAAAATCCTAAAATTATGTTTTAAGCCATTTTTAGCCTCAATCATACTCTGAGCCATTTAAACCTGTCTATTTGCCTTCTGTAGGATTATTTTGGTGTAGGAAATGGTGGTCAGGGTGGGAAAACTGCCAAAAATTGCTGGTTT
>VZRS01013891.1:65878-104283 GCA_013398055.1 Ifrita kowaldi
AAGACAACCTGGCTTGGGGATTTTGGAGCTGCTGGAGGCAGAAAAGCCACACACATCTCTGATATGCCTACAATTAATACTCCGTGAGCAGGACCTGAGCCCCCCAGCCCCTGTCCCCTACACAAAGGCACCAGTGATAAGCAGCTGCTGCCAGGGAAGGACCTGGAGCAGGAAAAAAATGTCCCTGCAATCCTCGATGAATAAATCCAATATATTCCATATAAATCTCTTGTTATAGCCTGTTTTATTGAACCAACTGGAATGTTTCTTCTCTGGAGAGACTGTGGAGAGCTTATTTATTAGCACTGCAACACGAGAGCCTCCCCGTGCCTTTGTCTGCTTTATCTCGCTTGTCACCGCGCGGCTCTGGGCCCTGGGCCGAGATTTTGGGAGTTTTATCATTCAGGCATAAAACCTTTGTTCCTGAAAAATGGGAGGCATCAGCTGTGCTGGTGTTTGCTGGGAGGGGAGGGCCTTTAGGGGATTGATGGGCGTGATGCTGGCAGCAGGGGGACCACGGTGTCACCCGTGGGGTGAGGTGTCTCCCCAGGTGGAGGGATTGTGTCCAAACCCAGCCTCCAACACCCGGAGCTTGGGAAGGAGAGCTCATCACCACCGCTGTGTCTCTGTGCTCATAACTCCTCAAATCTCACAGGGAATCCTGTCTGTTGAAAGGGTGGTCAGGCTGTGGAATCACCATCCCTGGAAGTGTTCATCGAATGTGTGGATGTGGCGCCCAGGGACATGGTGGTGGCCTTGGAATGGTTGGACTCGATGGCTTTTCCAGCCTTAATGGTTCCATGATTCCCTCTGGAGCAGCTCAGCACCCGGGGAATGGAGCTCTTGTCTCCTCCTGGGTGTCCAAAGAGAGTTTTTCCTGCACAACCTCCAAAGAGAGGACAATGTGTGACCTAGGAACACCTGGCTGCCAGAAATCCTCTGCCTCCTGGCAAGGTGACTCTTCCCAGGAAGATTTGGGAGTCAGACATTATCCAACAATCATCCCTCTGCCTGCCAGACCCAGCTTCCCAGTGTCTGCAGGATCTTCCCCTCCAGGGTCCAGCTGCCACCACCACGAGCACACAGGAGGTGACTGGTTCCAGTTAAACCCTCCAGCACCTCCAGCCTTGGAGCTGGGAAGGAATTCAAACCTTGGATCGCCAGGGAAAATGGGAAGGAGAGACCCCCTCCAAATCCAGGTTTTCCCACCCATCTGTGGCCTCGCTGAGCACTGCTGACACAAACCTTGCTGGAATTCCACCTTTGCAGGGAGCACTGGGGATGCTGTGGACGTCAGCATTCCCATCACTCCGTGGTTTTTATCTCCCTCATCTGCTCGTCCTTCAGGAGGCACAGCAAGGAATGTCAAGGACTGGGAAACACGGAACAGCCTCCGGCTGTGCTGCTGAACATGATGAACACAGCAAAACCAGCCCCGACAGTGAAAAGCTTTCACGTGGTGATGCAAAGGTGCAAAGTCCTGGTGTAATAGAGCAAAATAATCAGGCAAAAATTAATATTACAGCCCTCAATAAGGCAAAAATTAATATTACAGCACTCTGGTTTTTAAGCATTTTTCCAGAAATCCATGCTGGATGTTATTCCTGAGAGCACAGCTGGGGAATATGACTGGACATAGACACTTGCTCCAGCTTTATATTAAGTTTCCAGCAAACTGAGGGAATATCAGCCTGTCTGACCCAATATTATGTTGATTCCCAAGTAATTACATTTGTTATTTGCAGGATCTGTAGTAAATCGAGTTGTGGCAGTTATGGGGATGCTTCACAGAAGCAATTTCAGAGATCATTAAATATATCTTCCATTGGTTACACATCGCATTAACCCCTCCAGCGCCTCCAGACGTACGACATCCCTTCAGCAAAGAGGCAATTTTATGGGATTAGATGCCAAAGGCAATCCAACGGAGATAAATTCCGGAAATGCATGCAATTACTGCTGCCAGAGGTCTGTTGTTCGCTAGAAACACACGAGGATTAAAAAGTTTCTGCAAGGCTCCAACTCCAGACAACCTAATGCTCGTGTGGGGTGAACTCTGCAAGGATGAGGAGCCTGGGAAGGTTTTTCCCTCATATCCCATCCCAGAATTCATCTCTCTGCCTCAAAAGCAGCAGCAGGAGGGGTGAAAAATGACATTACAGCTATTTAAGCCTGCTCTCCACCAGCTCCCTCCCCAGCTCGACACATTTCTGCTGCTTGTTCAGATTTTAAGATCATTTAAAAATACCCAGGGTGCGTTCAGAGGGCGGAGGGGGAACATGAACTGGTGTTTCCTGCAGTATGGGGAAGTTTGCTGACCACCAAAGCCCGGTGCAGGAGCCTTCCCTGCCCCACAAGCGCTGCTGCTTCCTCCTGCCAGTCCTAAAGGGCTTTTCCAATGTAAAACATTCAATTATTCCATGATATCCTTATGACAAATATTTAGAGTCTCACCCCATGCAGGAGTGTAAAGGATTGGGGTCTAAATCACCATCACACAGAGCTGGAAGGCCTGGAGGAGAAATTCTCCTAAGATCACCTTTGTTTAGTCTGATCTAATTCAGCTCTTGTCCAAGGCAAGGTTTAATGTGATAACACAATTTTGGCCCATCCCCAAGATGTGCTCGGCCTTGCTGGGCTCGGGCTGCCTCAGGAGTTGTTTTTATTGTTGGGTGCCAGTTTAATCCCCGTTCTCATCAATTGCTGCAGTAAAATTGGGATGAGCAGCTTCTTCCTCGGGTCTAATAAATGTGCCCTGGGATGCCCAGCAGCTGCTGCAGCGGGAACGGTGGCTCATCAATTTCCAGGAGATGGACACGGCTCTGCCGAGCTGAAGTTATTGCAAGCCCTGCACGTCTGATCCCAGGCCTTGGGGTGCCCATGAACATCTCTCCAGTGGCTCCAGTTACTCCATTCTTGCTCCTTGTCCATCATTCCCACCATCTCCTCGTGCTGTAAATCCCCAAAGGTTACAGCGGGCACCCCCTTTTCCACCCCAAAATCAACCCAGACCATGTCTGCTGCCTGCCAGAATGAAAACGTTGTCAGTGGGCACATTCCTGGGAACTTTCCACAGCTCTAGTGAGGTTTTATGTTGCTGTTGGTGACCCCCAGGCTGTGCCAGGGCCCTGTGTGGCAGCAGCCCCTTCCCTGCTCCAGGCTGGGTGAGGGATGCCCAGCTCCCCGTGTCACACCCCAGCGATGCCATCCATCCTAGCAACACAAACAGAGGCTAAAAGCACCCAGAAATATCTTCCTTCCCCACTGCAGAGCCTCAGCCTGCAGCAGGAAGGGGAACCCCCACCCAGGAGACCTGAAATGCCACAAAAAATGCAAAAAAAGAGGAAATGGGGAACAGGCAACGCATTTTGCTCAGTTTGCTCAAGCATTTTTTGGCAAAACCGCAGGTATCTCCCACCTCCAGCTCTGAGGTATTTGCCAGCCTTTGGGCTGTAAAAATATTCCCCAAACCTGCCCAGTTTTGCCCACCCCCAGCTCTGGGTGCTGGGGTTGGGCACAGCTGGGTGTTGAACAGACAGAAATGATTTTGAGGTTCCCCTTCACCCTCTTGGAGCCATATCTGGGCTGGGTTTCTGCAGCTGAGGAGAAGCTCCTTCTTTGCTGGATTAGTACCACTGCAAGATTTAAAGTGAAAAAACCCTCATGGCCATAATTATCTGTATCTGAAAACAGGAGTTTTGGAGGTTGGGGCATAAAGCAGATTTTAGAGATGCTCTGCACCATAAAGGGCAGCTTTAAACACTTGCTGGGAGAGGAGGCTCTAAAAGGAAACATTAAATTGGAGCGGAAGCAAGAGCAAAGAACAGCCGTTAAATCCTTATTTCCGAGACTCTTTTCCTGAGCCAAAGCAGAGCTGGAGCTGCCCTGTTCCATGGGATGAGGTCTGAGTGTCCAAGAAGTGCCAGTGGTGCTTTAGAGGAGCTAAACTTTAGTATTTTCATCTTTCTTCCCCTCAAAGCCAGGTTTTGGTGGCCTTGTCACAAACTGCTCAACGAGAAGGAAAATCCCAGGTACAATCCCAGGTATAATCCCAGGTATAATTCCAAGTATAATCCCAGGTATAATCCCAGGTATAATCATGAGCTTCCAGCTCTGAGGTCCAGCGCAAGAAGGATGTGGAGCTGCTGGAGTGAGCCCAAAGGAGGCCATGGAGCTGCTCCGAGGCTGGAGCCCCTCTGGAGCCAGGCTGGGAGAGCTGGGAATGTTCACCTGGAGAAGAGAACGCTCCATGAAGAGCTCAGAGCCCCTTGCAGGGCCTAAAGGGGCTCCGGGAGAGCTGCAGAGGGACTGGGGACAAGGGCTGGAGGGACAGGACACAGGGAATGGCTTCCCACTGCCAGAGGGCAGTGCTGGATGGGATATTGGGATAAATCCTTCCCTGGGAGGGTGGGGAGTCCAGGCAGGATGGGCTGAGCTGAATCCAGCCCTGCCTTCCTTCATCAACCTTGGCTGGGGGTGATGGGACTCTCCTTCCTCATGGTTTTAGGGCTTCTTTTTTTGCTTTTTTCCCCTTTAACTCTCCTTCTGAGGAACATATTCCCAACAATGCCCTTGGAAGGAGCCCTGGGTGATGGAGTGGTGTGGCTGTAATTTGCCTGCTGCTGAGTGTAGCGTTTCAATCCTCGCTGAATTTGTGCCTATGATTTACGAGTTAATGCTTCCCCTTGGAAATTATATTGAAGAGAAAAGAGCGAGTCTTATTTTTCCCTGTTTTTAGCAAACTCCATGTTTATGCTTTATGTGCCATCAGGAGGAATCAAGCACTCAGAGGTTTGCAGACCGTGTTTTCAGCAGGTAAAATGCAATTATTCAGAGCAGGGAGCTCGATTTGATCCATGAATAGGGGAAAATGAAAAGGCATTCAAAGGCTGAGCCAAAGCCTCTTTAAATCTTCGAGAGTCTTTTTTTCCTTGGGATTATAGAGCCACACAAAAGGGAATGGGATCCACGGCGTTCCTCTCTCCACGGGGCTCTGCCGCGGCTCAGGCTTGGATTTCACCCTTGGAAAAGGCAGAACTTGGGAGTTCCCAGTTTGCCCAGTGTTCTCCCTGTGTCTGCGGGGAGCAGCCAGGGAGCTGCGCTTTTCCCATCACATTAATTCGTGTGGGAGCTGTTGTGACATTGTGCTGGGGCTTGTGGAAACACGAGCGGTGTCCCCGCCGCTCCCGACACCTTCCCGGGAATGTGGCGACGTCTCCCGTTCTGTCTCACCTGGCACGACCCTCCCGGCGGGATTGGCGCTCCCACAGCTGTCACCTCCCATCCTGTCACCCGCCCAGGTGAGCACGGGCCCTGGGGGACTCACGGGGAGTTCTCCCTGCCGAGGGATGGCGGAGCCGTGTCCTGGGAGCACCTGGAGCTTTTCCTGCTGGGATCAGGCTCCTCCATAGGCTTCCGAAAGTGCTCCATGCCCCTTGCAGCTGCTGCACCCTCTGCAGGTCACGGGAGGTTTCCCAGTCCATGAGACACATTTTCCCGCTGACCACTTCCACACACATTCCCAGGGGAAAGGAATGTGAGGATCATTGATCCAGGTCCTGTCCCTGCACAGACACCCCAACAATCCCACCCTGTGCATCCCTGAGAGCGTTGTCCCAACGCTCCTGGAGCTCTGGCAGCCTCGGGAATGTGACCATTCCCTGAGGGAATTCAGTGCCCAGCACTGTCTGGGGGAAGAACCTTCTCCTGATACCCTTAGAATTTTAGCAGGAATGTATCCATGCATATTCCAAACTCCTTGTGCTTCATTTCCTTACTCCAGGTGATGAAGGATCACCCTCATGAGGGTGATTCCAACATTTTGGATTGACCATGGGTGCATCCAACTTTCCTCTGTGGCTTGGAGGTGTCTCCAGTCCTGTCTTCCACTGAGCAGCACTGCGAGCTGCTGAAACCAAATATTCCATGGAAAATGGGTTTGTAACGGGATGGAAAATCGGGAGCAGGAGACTCAAAGGTCAAGGGTGAGCATCTTGTGCTGGAAAATAGAGCCCAGCATGGACTGACCTGCAGGGTGACACCACTGCAAACAACTGCTCCTCTCATAGCTCACCTTTCATATTTCATATTTATGTTTAGTATTTAAAATTTATTTAATATTTAGTAGTAATTATTGAGGGCAAAATGAAAGAAAAAGGCTCATTCTTTGTCAAACTATCAGGAATGATAAAGAAATCCCAAAACAAAACCCCGCGCTGGTGTTGCTCTGGAATCTGTTTCAGCTGAGCTCGGTTTTAACCCTCTAAAACATTTCCTGAGTTTATGCTGGAAAACAAAATAAAAATACAACACAAGCAACATCCAGACTTTAAACTGGAATGAAACATTTTTTTTTCCTTTTGCAAAGAAATGATTTCCTTGCCGGAACTCTTCACTGGATCCACCAGGAATGGCTAATGGCCTGCATGCAGAGCTGACACATTTTCAAGGGAATTCACTGCGAAGCCGGTTTGAAAAATTCCATTGAAATTGGGGATATTTTTACATTTCAGTTTGCCTTCCCTGCAGCTATTTGTTTCTGATGTTGGTTTGTTTTTTTTTCCCCTGCAAACTCCAGGCTGGTTTTTCTGAGAGTGAGCACCAATCCAGATTCCACAGAAAGGGAGAAAAAGGACATTTTTCCCAATTCTCTTATCCCTCGCCAAGCTCCTTACAGGAATTTTTAGCAAGCAGACATAAACTCCGAGTGATCCCATCTTTATGTTGAATAAAAGTACTTGCAGAGCCTTAACTTTAAATATTTCCTATTTGTTTCTGTCACATAGTTTTAGGATGGTTATAGCCTGGAGAAGCCCCTGACCTAATTCAGTCAGAGCGGAGCGGAGCCGTGCAGGAACCGGCCCTGCTGTGGCCTCGGCATAAAACCCCACAAGCAGGAAAGTTTGGGAACAAAATCCTTGTTTGAAAGAGTATTTGTCATGAAGTTCTCGGGTGGGTTTATACAGACAAAACAACGGAGAGAAGGAAGTAGGGAAAATCCCAGAGGAAGCAGGTGCGGGAGGGAAAGGGGAGATTAATTTGGAAGAGTTTTTCACATCATTGCATCCCTGGAAGTGTCCAAGGCCAGCCTGGATGGGGCTTGGAGCAATCTGGGATAGTGGCATGGCAGGGGTGGAATTCTGAGCTTTAATGTCCCTTCCATCCCAAACCATTCCATGATTCCGTGATTAAACCACTGGGCTCTCCCACAGTTGATGTGTGAATGAAATTTAACCTTTATTCCTCCCCACATCCTCTCCCTTGCACTTCCAGATGTATTTCCAGGCTGCTGGGTAGTGTTTTAGGGGACGAGACTTTGTCCCTGTACCTGGGACGTGTGTGAGGGCTCCGTGAGGAAATCTGAATTTATCTATTTCAAATTCCTGCTCCCAAACTCTTTATCCAAGGAAACAAAGCTCCCTTTGCCCAATCCGATCCCCACACAGCCCAGTGGTAGCAGACGAGACTCTCGTGCTAATTAATATTTTATGGGCTGATAGACTTTTTTTTTTTTTGCCTCGGCAGCTGGTCTTAAATAAAGACCAATTTGCAGAAGTGTTAATTAACTCTAATTACAAAGCGCATTGTAGCTGCTCCGAGGATTTCCGTCTGGAGAATGACATGGAACCGCTCGGCCCCTCGTGCCCAGGGAAACGTCACAGCAGCTTTTCCTAAGGATTCCATGCACGCTCCCGATTCCGAACAAATATAGAAAAGAGCGGAAAATAGGGAAAATAGGGAAAATATTGAAAGCTGAAGAGGGACTCTGGACAAGGGATGGAGTGACAGGATAAGGGGGAATGGCATCCCACTGGGGGAGGGCAGGATTAGATGGGATATTGGGAAGGAATTCCTGGCTGGGAGGGTGGGAGGCCCTGGCACAGGTTTCCTGGGTTAGCTGACAGGTTTCCTTGCCAGGCTTTTGCAGGAGCTGCAGAAGGAATTTTTACACAGGCAGATGGTGGCAGGACAGGGGGAATGGTTTGAAACTGAGCGGAGATTTCAATTTGATATTGGGAAGGAATTCCTGGCTGGGAGGGTGAGGAGGCCCTGGGATGGATTTCCCAGAGAAGCTGTGGCTGCCACATCCCTGGAAACGTCCAAGGCCAGGTTGGAACAACCAGGGATGGTGGGAGGTGTCCCTGCCCATGGCAGGGGTGGAATGGGATGAGCTTTGGGATGTCCCTTCCACCCCAAACCTCCTCTGGTTCAAGGGGTATCCCCTGATTGAACCCAACGCCTTCTGCTCTGACACCACATTACCACCGGCTCCCTGATTAACTTTCCCTCTCCATTTCCCTGCTTTCCATGCCCAGCTTTCCCTCACCCATCTCCCTGTATTCCAGATCCGCAGCGCTTCACCCCGGATCCAGCCCCGCAGCGGCATCGCGGCGTTAATGAGGAGGAAATCAATTAGGAGCCGTGCCACGCGGGCAATTAGCGCTGTCGCGGCGATGACACAGCGCCGGTGTCACTTGCAGCCCTCCCCTGGCTCGCAGCGCTGCCACTCTGGATGAGGATGACAATTCCCGCTTTCCTGCCGCTGGAAAGCAGCCGAGTGTGGGATCTCCTCTGTGCCGGCTTTAATTGGCAGCGATCAGGCCTGAGCGGGGCTGCGGGGCTTCATTCCCAAGTGCTTAAAGCTCCTGGGAAGGATGGAAAAAGGCATCCAAAGGGATGGTTTTGCATGGCCCCAGCCAACCTTTTGATGTCCCTTTAAAATCTACTAATGTATAATTTATATTGAATAATTGATAATAATATTTTATATTAGTGTGGGAAATGATAGTGATGATGATGATGATGATGGGGCTTGGAGCAACCTGGGATAGTGGAAGGTGTCCCTGCCCATGGCAAGGGGTTGGGATTGGGTGATTTTTGAGGTTCCTTCCAAGCCAAACAAAAAAATATATTTTTAAATTATTATTACTATTAATATTATTATTAAAATTATCATAATCGTTATCATTATCATCATTGTTATCATTATCATCATTATTATCATTATTTGCAGCAGCTTTTATACAAAGGAGCTGGGACAAAAGTCCCACTGCAGCTCCACTCGAGGCTGTGTAGTCACTGTAAATTCAGACTTTGAGCTCCTTTCTTTTTGAGCTAATTTTGGGCTACCAGCCCAAATTCTTCTCTCAGCTCCACAGGGCAGTGATGTCCTGGAAAGAAATAAAAGGACGTGCGACAATCTAGGCAAAAAATCCTGTTTGAAAGAGGACAGAGGAGAGGTTTTGGTATGCTGAAGCATGTTTGTCCCTAAATTAATTTCCCAACAAATGGACATATTCAGTGCTGTTAAACAGTCGGTGTAACCACCTCCACAAAAACCCCTTAGAAACAGAGAAAAGAAAGGCCTCTTGCAGCATTAACTCCTTCACACAAAACATCCTCACATTAATAAGCACCAGGCGTGGGGGTTCCCTATTGAGCATTATCCCGGCGCCGCTCATCCCAAATCCGGGATGGGGCAGGTGGGAAGGGCTCCCATTCAGGGAGTGGGTGGCACAGCTCTTAATTAGCTGCTCTGCCAAAAGCAGCCTCCTTTTGTCCATATGCACACGCTGCTTTGCAACTTCCAAAGGGCAATTCAGGAACTGGGAAAGGCCTGGCAAATTAATAATAATGAGCTAATTTCCACGCCATCTGCTAATCGCTCTCCTCGGCAGCGCTTGGCTCCCAAAACAGGAGTTTTTCCCACTCTCCTTCTGTCTACCAACAGGAAATAATGACATCCAACTCGACTCTTTTGGAAGGGATTCGCTTGGTATTTCGTGCTGCTGCATCAGCACGGAGCCATTGCACAACCTCTTGCTTCAGTTCCTTGAGGGAAAATTCTCCCCAGGGAAAGGAGGGGTGGGATTGGAAGTGTGGGATTGATCCCTGTTCTGTCCTTCTTCCCTAAAGTGCCTTTTTTGTTTTATTGGGGTGGCTTTTTGTCCTGTGGGATCGGGATGAGCAGAGCAGGAGCGGGGGTGGTGGTGGGTTGGGATGAAAAGCAGGGTGCTGCGTTTATGGGGTGTAGAGACCACGGCCATAAATGCCAGCTGCTGATCCTAAGAGGAGCTGACTTGGCTTCCCTGGAAAGGTCAGGGCCATGGGGATACAGCGCATGGCTGTGCCCTGCTGAGGGATGCAGGAGGAGGGAGGAATTATCCAGATCATCCAACAGCCCTTCCCAACCCTCTGAGCCTGTGGCCCTGCTGTGATAGTCATAGAATCATGGAATCGTGGAATTCCAGACTGGCTTGGGTTGGAAAAGACCTTAAAACTCATCTGGTTCCAGCCCCAACACCTTCCACTATCCCAGGTTTCTCCAACCTGGCCTTGGGCACTTCCAGGGATGGGGCAGCCACAGCTCCCCTGGGAACCTGTGCCAGGGTCTCCCCACCCTCACAGACAGGAATCCCTTCCCAATCCCTAATCTAAATCTCTCTTTCAGTTTAAAACCATTCCCCCTTGTCCAGTCACCACCTGCCCATGGAAAAACTTCCTCTCCATATTTTTTAGAAGCTTCCTTTATTTATTACAAATGCAGTGAAATGATGCCTGAACACCCCAATGCATGAAGCATCATTCCCATTCCTTGAGGCTCCAAAATCATCTCCTTTCCCACATGGAGCATCAGCTCCAAGTTCAGAAGTTTCCCCACTGGGGCTTGAAACTTGGTTTTAGGGCTTGAGCACAACAAAATTCCTGTTGTTGCCTGAATTTCCAAGGTTTTTCCTTCCCTTCCTCTCGCAGCTGCTCACTAATGGGAAGCAGCAATAGGATTTTCCCCTCCTCCCTGACTTATTGCCTGCGTGTGTTTGTAGGCTCAGGATATTACACTGGGGACCTATGGATTGGTTTATTTGGTTTATATGGAATTTGGGAGAGCAGGAAACACATTTAACTCCAATCATCCCGGGAATAGGTCACACAGCCCGTGGAGTCATGAACCTTTCATAACAAATATATGTGGCCAGGTGTGAGGGAAAATGGATTCCATATGTCCTGCATGGATCGGGCCAGGAGAAATTTCCTCGAAGCCATAAATGGGATGTGTGGGGACTTTCTCCACATCCATGGGAAATGAGGGGTAAGCCAAAATGTGGATCCTTTCCTGCCAATTTGGTTTGCTAGGATGAGTTTTGGATTCTCTTTTCCAAACAGCTCCCAGGCCTCCGGGCTCTCCTGGAGACAAAGCCATGGACTGAAGGATTCCCAGCAGGAGTGGCACTGCCTTTCCCAAGGCTTTGGGCTGTGCCCTTTATTATTTGCTGGCTGTCATCACGCCAATGGTCACAAGTGGAAGGAAAGAAGGGTTTGAGGCTCTTCCAGGTTGTTCCAGCACGTAGGAGAAGATCTGGGAGCCAAACTGGAAGCAGCAGGATATGGCTGTTGGAGCTGTGCGGCTCTATCCGTGACAAAAGGGAAAATCCAACAGCTCTTGTGCTTCCAAGCTCAAGTTTTCCCACCAAATATCACCTGTGCTCCAGTCTGAGAGCAGGGCATGCTCTGCATCCATGAGGGATGAGCCCCTGCCTGGCAGGTTTGGGATGTGGGCAGTGGGAAACACCAAAGCTCCGTGTGCGGCCCCAAGCAAAGCCTGGATCCATGGAAACAGCATCACTGAGGGCTGGATCATTTCCCACGGATTCACGGATCCCAGGAGCTTCCTGGGCATGGCTCAGCCCATGGAGAGGGGATACAGGCTGCAGAGCTGTCCCCTCTGAGGCACAGGGGCGGGCACAGCTCAGGGTGGCACTGGGGACAGAGCCTGGCACTTCCCAAAGTGATCCCAGGAGCCTCCTGAGCCATGGGGGGCCTTTTCCAGCACAACCCCCTGGACTGGGGATGCTCAAAATCTCATGGAGACTCAAAATATCTGTGTTTAAACTGGGCTGGGTGCAAGCTGGAGAGGGCTGAGATGTTCCTGGGGAATTCTGCCAGGCTCTCCATGAGACAGAGGTGGAAACCAGTGGTTGTAGCTCCTGTGAATGCATGAAAAAATGGGATGGGCCAACAGCACTTCCCATTCTGTGGATGCTGCTGTCTGGAGGGGGAGCAAATGACAGGGGAGGATCCACAGATATAGGAATAATAATGTGAAAAGACAACTGGCACTGCTGGAGCTATTTAATCTTTGAATGAATAAACATCAGCTTTTCTCTGCAGTGGAGTGACTGAGGTGAAGAAAACAGGTCTGTAAATAACATCTTAACAACTGGACATGATGATCTTAAAGGTCCTTTCCAACCTAAAGGATTTTAAGATTCTGTGATTGGAAAATCTTCTCCCCAGCCAGCAGCAGGTCTGGACCATGCTGCAGTGGTTGTGTTTGTCCATTGAGCTCTGCAAAGCACAGGGAAGAGAGATCATGGAATTCCAGACTGGTTTGGGTTGGAATAGACCTTAAAGCTCATCCTGTTCCACCCCTGCCATGGATGGGACACCTTCCACTGTCCCAGGCTGCTCCAACCTGGCCTTGGACACTTCCAGGGATCCAGGGACAGCCACAGTTCTGTGGGCACCCTGTGCCAGGGCCTCCCCTCCCTCCCAGCCAGGAATTCCTCCCTAATCCCAAATTTAATCCTGCCCTGTCAGTGTGAATCCATCCCCTTATCCTGCCACTCCATGCCCTTGTAAAAACCTTGTTTTACCACGTTTTTTCCCCTGGATTAGCTCTCACAAGGGGCTTTTTGATGCTTTTTCTCTACCCCACGAGGGGTCTGGAGGAAGATACAGATGTTAAAGTGCTGGCCCAGGTGTGCTGTGCTCACCTGCAGCCGGGGCTGGGACCCCATGGAGTGATAACATCATTCCCAGTGACCTCCTGACGAGCAATAAGGGCTTGGACGTTTCCCTTGGGAAAGAAGGAACAATAACAGAGGAAAGAAATAAAGGTTGAGTATAAAGTGGTTTCAGGAAAAGGTTATTGACTCACAATCGCCCTGCAGGCTCAGGGCAGGGAGGAGGAAGTTTGGGCTCCCCAGGGGCTCTGCTGGTCCAGCCCATCCCATCCCGCTGGAACCTGGTGCTGGGAAAAATGGGAACTCTGGGATGGACCCCACTTTCAGCACCTTCAGTGTGTACAAACCTCGCACTATTTATTTTTTCTATTTTTGCATTAATTACTGGAGCATTTCCCTGTTCTGAGCATGATCCAACAGCAAATTCCAAGAGCTGCCTGTGAAACACTGGCAGCAACCAGCAATTCCAGCAATGCCTCGTTTTGCCCAGGGAGCTGCCCAGAGAAGGAATTCAGAACTGGGGAATTGTTTAGGCTGGAAAAGACCTCCAAGATTATCAAGTCCAACTTCTCCCCCAGCACTGCCAAGGCCAGCACTGAGCCATGTCCCCAAGTGCCACATCCACATGGATTTTAAATAGTCTGGAATTTATGCATTAAAGTGACACCAGCTGCACTCTGGGGGCTCAATTCTCCCTGCTTGGCACTAAATAAATTACAGAAAAAGATGGGAATAACCTCAAGGAATTTATCTTTAACGAACCAGCAACAGGCACAGAGCCTGAACCAGTTGCAGGCAGGGACTGGGATGCTGGACCAGGGAATTCCAAACTGGTTTGGGTGGGAAGGGATCCTAAATCTCATCCCATACCATGGGCAGGAACACCTTCCACTATCCCAGGCTGCTCCAGCCTGGCCTTGGCCACTGCCAGGGATCCAGGGGCAGCCACAGCTTCTCTGGGCACCCTGTGCCAGGGCCTGCCCACCCTCCCAGCCAGGAATTCCTTCCCAATATCCCATCTAACCCCATCCTCCCGCAGCCCCACTTCTCTTACTTCATTTATTAGTTCATTTAAAAGGGAAAACAGTCTCTCTGCTTGTCAGAGCAACCCATAGGATATGAAAATATTCACAATATTCCTGCAAAATGTGCTGTTCACCTCGGGCTGCATCTGCAGCTCAGATTCCGACAGCGCCTTCGTCAGCGAGGGTTTTGTTTGGAGCTTTGCAAGGAATTTTCCAAATTTTAACGGCTGAAACCTTTGGAATAGGGATGTCTTGGATTACTTATTTTCAAGGACAGGGTCTTCAACATAAGAAAATATCTCTGAGGGGAAAGCACCAGGACTGAGCCCAGGGAAAGTCACTCCGGGCTCTTTCCAGGCGCCGCAGGCTCTTCCCTGATCTCTCCAATTCCAGTCATCCCAGGCAGTTGCAAGACGGAAATAAACAGATGGGAGGGTTTTTCCACAAAAATGCAAATAGGTTGTAAAAATGTCTGCAAAAATCTAAATACTCGGGGAGAACGTGCCAGTTGGGATGAATATTTTGACAAGGAAAAGGGGAAGAAAGAGGGAGAAGTTAAATGATGTCAGAAGGGATTGTTTGGGTTTCCCTGACAAAATCCTGCAGCAAGAGCTAAAGTTTATTTAATTAAGGCTTTGCACCCTATTTAATAATATAAGAGTCTGTACAGAACTAAATTCACAAGTCAAATTGAAATGGACTTCAATGTCGCTAAATTAATTTATTTCTTTAACAGAAACTGAGTTTTTTTGGGAAGAGAGGATTGACTTTCCCAGGAAACATGACCATGAAGCTCTGGAGTGTTGTCCCCTGCAAAAGGGGGACTTCCAGATATTTAGATGCTCTGTGAGGGGGAGTGTGGCCAGAAATTCCTGCTGGAGTTTCCTAGGGAGGAAAACCAAACCTTTTAACATCCTGGCCTGATTTTGCTGTAATTTTTCCAAGTAATTCTATTTTTTCAGGATTTTTTTTTTCTTTCCCAAGCCCAAATCTTAAAGGTCTTTTCCAGCCTAAAGAATCCTCTGGTTCTGTAATGGAGGCACCTTTGTGTAGGCCAGGGGAAAAGCCTTATAGGCCTTTTTCTGTCCTGCTGGGAAAGCCTGGCCAAACTGAGATGTGATCCCAGATTTGCTGATTTTTGGGATGGGGATTGCCCACGTGAGGTGGTCTGGATGGTTGGAGAATCCCCTAAATCCCCTGGGAGCAGAACTGCAGGAACACAGGGAGGGTTCTCAGCACCAAATGTTCAGCCCAGGTCGAGGGAACTGCAGAAAACACATCCAAATGGTTGACTGCAAAACCGGCATTTTCTTCCTCAATATATTTGGGAATCCAGCACTGCCCTGGGCAGCTGTGCCAGGGCTGGACAACTCTTTCCATGAAGGAATTTTCCCCAATATCCACCCTGCCCCTCCCCTGGCCCAGCCTGAGGCCGTTCCCTCTCCTCCTGTCCCTGTTCCCTGCGAGCAGAGCCCGACCCCCCCGGCTGCCCCCTCCTGTCAGGGAATTCCAGAGAGGGAAAAGGTCCTTCTGGATCCTCCTTTTCTCCAGGCTGAGCCCCTTTCCCAGCTCCCTCAGCCGATCCTGGTGTTCCAGACCCTCCCCAGCTCCATAATCCCTTCCCTGGACTCGCTCCAGCCCCTCAGGGTCTCCCTTGCCTTGAGGGGAAAATCAAAAAGTGGGAGAAAACGTGAGGGGAAAAGAAAGTGAGGGAAGTTCGGTGAGGGCTCTGCTGCAGAGCTTTTCCCTTCTGGATCCTTCTTTTCTCCAGGCTGAGTGCCCCCAGATCCTCAGGAATTCTCCAGCCCCTTCCCAGCTCCGTTCCCTTCCCTGGACTCNGAAGTTTGGTGAGGGCTCTGCTGCAGAGCTTTTCCCTTCTGGATCCTCCTTTTCTCCAGGCTGAGCCCCTTTCCCAGCTCCCTCAGCCCTTCCTGGTGCTCCAGACCCTCCCCAGCTCCATTATCCCTCCCTGGACACGCTCCAGCCCCTCAGGGTCTCCCTTGCCCTGAGGGGAAAATCAAAAAGTGGGAGAAAACGTGAGGGGAAAAGAAAGCGAGGGAAGTTTGGTGAGGGCTCTGCTGCAGAGCTTTTCCCTTCTGGATCCTCCTTTTCTCCAGGCTGAGCCCCTTTCCCAGCTCCCTCAGCCCTTCCTGGTGCTCCAGACCCTTCCCCACCAAACCAAACCCTCTCTGGACATGGATCCTCCCATGGAAATTTATGATACAAATCCTTTGTTCAGCAGTGATGGCATCAGGATCCTGGTCATGAGGAAGGTGAGGGTGTCTGGGGCAGCAGGGTTTGGATAGAAGGAGCTGGATTCTGTGAAATCTTTCCTGGAGCACCAGCCCAAGGGCCTGCAGAAATGTCAATCCCGACTCCCAACCTCCAGCTGGCACAACTGCTATTTTTCCTACATAAAAAAAAAAAACCCAACAATTCTCTAATAAAATCACTTCAAGTGCAAGACATTCTGCTGGGAAAAAAAAAAACCAAACCAAACCCAAACCCAAACCAAACCCACTCATTCCAGGGGAAGAGTCAAAACAATTATTAGCACAAATTTCCAAGTCATTATCTCCCAAGCTGACATGGCTTGTCAGGCACAGCCATGTCACAACGTGCCATCCCCCGCTGCAGCTAATGGGAGGTGGCAGCCCCTGAGCTGGGCTGGGGACAGGGCCCTGCCCACCCTGGGGACAAACAGGGAGCTCGGGATTCATCCCATGGCAAAAGGCTGGAATTTCATGTTGTGCCCTGCACACAGCAGCTTTTCCTGGCGGCACTTGGAGCTGCAGCTGCGATTTGGGATGTGTGTGTGTGTGTGTGCATAAATCCCAATTAAAACAATCGTGAGGGAGAGAAAGAAATAAATAATGGAATTAGGAAGCGCAGCCAATCGCATTTGAATGCCCAATTTCGCCCTTTTTGGTGGTGCAGGCAGCTGGTGCAGTACCCCAGGGCTGGTGGCGTGACCCACATCCCAAAATCCCACCCTGCGGCACGACGGGACTTTAGAAAGAGGGAAATCATCTGAAAGAAAGTTTAAGAATTAAACGGGGAAGCTTTTCCAGTGGCAGAATATTGGGAGGACTCAAATCCCCGCTCTGTGCGGGGAGTTACAGCAAAAATGATGCCAAGAGATCCCAATCCGACGGCAGCTCTTGGCACCGGGGCACTCATTCAGAGCAGGAACAATGAATTTGCGTCCTAGGAAACAAATGCACTCCACATGCCCTGAAACAAATAAATGGAGATATTCCTTTCTTCCACAGCCAGGAATCTTAATCTTGCTGATAAACAAAGCAGAGGGGAAAAAAATGTCTCTGAGTGTGGGGTTTTTCTCTGTTTTCTTTAGCCAGAGACCTGAATGCTGAGGAGAAAATAAAGTGAGCTTTGTGCAGGGAGAGCTGCTGACAAAGGCAGGGCCTTCACTTCGGGGGCTGAGACGGTTTTTTCCCTTCCAGCTTTTGGTTTTCCTGCTGGAAAAGCAGCTGGTGGGACAGGGCAGGATGTTCCCATGTCCCCAGGGATGAGGGGAGCTTGGAGGTGTCTGCACAACATCCCCCAAACCCACAAAAAGAACCGGCCCTGTCCCCAGCATCCAGCAAAGCACCCAAACCAGCAGGCAGACAGCTTTAGCACATCATGTCCGTTGTCATTTGCCCCTCATTCCTGCATTTTCCTTGAAGTCAGGAAAAATTTCTTCACTGGAAAGGTGGCTCGGCTTTGGCACAGGGAATCTCCATCTCTGAAAGTGGTCAAAAACGTGTGGATGTGGCACCTGCCTGTGGCATCCCAGGATAAATCCCCTCAGGTATCACCAAGATTTTATTCCCCTTCTGTTGGCAGGTGGTTTTCACTTTCCCTTACGATTCTCCCTATCTCCCCAGATGAAATTCTTCCTTGTTTTTTTTGTAATTCCTCAAGACTGAGCTATTTCAGGCCATGTTCAGTGGTTTTGAGCCCTTTTAATCCTTATTTTTGTCGTGTAATTTTGGCCAGGATGCCACCCACCTTCTGCTGAGCTCTGCTTTGTAATTACAGGGTCAGAAGTTCATCTTCCTCCAATTGCTCCTCCCTTTGAAATTCCAGCTGAATTATCCAATTTCTTGACCCGGCAAAAGGAAGGTGCTCACCTCATTATGATCCTATTTCACTTCCCAGAGATCCTTTGGCCCTCGTTACAAGGAACAACAATTTATGAAGTTCCTTTCTCAGGTCTAAAGTCCTTTCTCAAGTCTAAAATCCTTTCTCAAGTCTAAAGTCCTTTAGCAACTTTTCCCTTCAGGAGAGAAGGTTAAAACCAAGTGAGATCTGAGCTGTCCCAACTCAGGGGCAGCCCAGTGATTTTTCTCTCCCACCACCATAAAAAGGGAAGGCTAAACCCCTTTCTAATGGAATAAACCTGAATTCCCTCCAAGAAAAACCTCCATCAAGGGGAACAGATTGCTCCCAAGCTCCTGCGCAAAGCCTGGCTGGATTGCGGCAGAGACAGAAATTCCTGGACTGCGGCTCGAGCTTTAATCAGGCAAAAATCCCACTGAACTTGCTGGGAATTTGAAGTCTCAGCTTTGGCCCAGCACTTGCTGGTGGCTGCAGATCCCTCCTGGCCTGTGCTGTGCTGCTGGAAGCTCTCCCTGCTGCTCCCCGCTGCAGGATTTGATGCCGCAGCGAGGAATCAGCCGCATTAAGATGCTCCACGCCAAATTATTTCCTTATTAATTAAAACACAAACTGTTCTGCTGCTGCTCCTCGTGCAGCTGAAGCAGAGCTTGGATTCCTTCCCCCCGCACATCCCAGCTTAGCCTCCTGCTCCAAGGACCTGGATTTTCTGCTGTGTTTCATCTTTGGATTACAAGCGATGCTTGGTGTCCCCTCATCCCCTCAGGGGACAGACCCACCAGGCTGGGCCAAGGTCACCTGAGCATGGCACACCCAGGCCTCTCCATCAAGCTGGAACCCAAGAAAATAGGAATATTTTCTGTTTGGACAGGTGCAATAAATTAATCTTACATCTGGCCGAGCTCAGGCCGGGGCTCTGTCAGGCGGGGCCATCCATCAGCGCTGGAAATGCAGCATCCCGGGGTCAGCAGAGGCAGGAGCTGCCCCAGCCCCCTGCTGGCCCTGCTCCGGCAGCTCATTTCCAGCCCCACGGAGCCTGGAATTCCATCCCCAGTAGGATCTTGGCGTGTGGTGGATGGGAAAAACCTCGGCTGACCTCGGGTGTGGTGGGATGAGGACAGATGGGATCCTGCCCCAGGCAGGGAATGCCCCAGGATGGTCAGGCAGGGAATGCCCCTGGAATAATTGGTGGCTGGATCTGGTCACTCAGCAGAGGTTTTGATCCCTAAAAGAAGCCTTTTGTGCCAAATTAATTCCACGATATTGTTAATTTGGGCTTCTCGGTGCTCTCTTTGTTAATTCTGCTGATCACAGACCGTAAACAGAAGGGATGGATCCCAAAAGTGCTGAAAAACCAGTGCACAGAAAGAACTGTTCCAAAAATCTCATTTTCTTACCCATCCCTGCCTTCTTCCCATGGTGCCTCCCAAATCCTGATGCCAGAGCAGAGCAGCACATGGAATTGTGGATGATGCCTGGAGAAGAGAAGGCTCCAGGGAGAGCTTAGAGTCCCTTGCAGGGCTTAAAGAGGCTCCAGGAGAACTGGAGAGAGTCTGGGGACAAGGGCTGGAGGGACAGGACACAGGGAATGGCTTCCCACTGTCAGAGGGCAGGGCTGGATGGGATATTGGGAAGGAATTCCTGGCTGGGAGGGTGGGGAGGGGCTGGGCTGGAATTCCCAGAGAAGCTGTGGCTGCTCCTGGATCCCTGGAAGTGCCCAAGGCCAGGCTGGAGCAGCATGGGATAGTGGGAGGTGTCCCTGCCATGGCAGGGATGTTGGAATGAGATGAGCTTTAAGGTCCCTTCCAACCCAAACCATTCTGGCATTCCATGAAGTGCCTGGAGCTGAATCCCAGCCCCCAGCCAGCTCCATTCCCTGCATGGGGGCAGCAGGGCCCATTTGGTTTTGGAGGAGTGATAATTCCTGTTAAAATCCATCAGGGATGAGCCACCTCCATCCTGACGCACAGGTTCCACCACCACCCTCCCTCTGTCTCGTTGGAATTTGGCTCCAAAGGCTTTTTGCTCCGTAAAATCAGGAGAAAAGAGAGGGTTAAAAATGCTCTCCTTGGATTTTCACAGCCACGTTTTGGACTGGGAACTGCTTTGGAAACGTGGATTTGAACATGTGCTTATCATCAGCTGTGACCCTGTGGAAGCCCAGGATAAAAACCCCCAGCAAATGTGCCCTGACCTTTAATTCTCCACCAGAGGCTGCAGTGCTGAGTAATTGCTCTCCAAGCCTGAGCTCTTCGGGGAGGTAGGAGCCAGATTCCTTCCTCCCCGCAATCATGGCAAGGAAAAAGGAACAAACAAACAAACAGGAAAGCTGCTCCCAGCTGGAGCACAGGTCCGGAGGGGGGAATCCAGGAGGTTATTTAAAGCTTGGAGAAGTTCCTCCTTCCAGCCACGCTTGCTGGAGGGGAAGCAAGGCCAGTTATTAATAGCTGGAGTGGATGGAGCTGGGATAAGCCAGGATATCGCCAGGATATTCCCTCAGGATTGGCTGTTCCTTCACTTAGAAGGGTGTGAGGGGGCTGATGGGTGGCTCTGGCTCCTGGTGAGATCCAGGCTCAGATCAGGTTGTGAAGCAGCTGCTGAAGCTTGAGGAGCATCACGATTGAAAAAACATCTCAGTGAGGATCTGGTCACTCAGCAGAGGTTTTGATCCCTAAAAGAAGCCTTTTGTGCACAATTAATTCCATGATACAGTTAATTTGGGCTTCTCAGGGGTCTCTCTGTTAATTCTGCTGATCACGCACCATTAACGGAGGGGATGAATCCCAAAAGTGCTGAAAAACCACTGCAGAGACAGAATTGCTCCAAAAATCTCATTTTCNGAAGGTGTCCCTGCCCATGGCAGGGATGTTGGAATGAGATGAGCTTTAAGGTCCCTTCCAACCCAAACCATTCTGGCATTCCATGAAGTGCCTGGAGCTGAATCCCAGCCCCCAGCCAGCTCCATTCCCTGCATGGGGGCAGCAGGGCCCATTTGGGTTTGGAGAAGTGATAATTCCTGTTAAAATCCATCAGGGATGAGCCACCTCCATCCTTTCCTGGAGGAGGCTTTCAGATCCCTCCCGGAGCTCCCCATCTTGCAATTCCCTGTTGCCCTTTGGGATTTTGCTGTCAAACATTCCCAGGAAGGTGTCAGAGGCTCCTGGCTGTGCCCAGGAAGAGATCCCAGTCCCAACCTGCTGTGGGATGCAGGACATGTATTTGCCAGAGGATGGGAAGCTGCACATGGATGGGATTCCACCGTGCTCCCCGTGGTGAGGGAGTCAGTGACTGGATCAGGGAACAACTTTCTCTGGAGGAGACAGATAATTTCCAGGGAGTTTTTTTCCTTTTAAAAAAAGCCATCAATATTTCACAGGCCTGCAGGAAAAAGCAGGATGCCTGAAGAGTTCCTACCCAGGGAACACGGCATGAAATCTCCACACCACGAGTGCTATTTTTACATCTTTTTTTTTCTTTTCATATCGCATAAATGGTGACTGATTTTATGCTCCATGATTAATTTAGACACGGAATAATGGAAATCCAGGAGCACTCATCCGGTTCAAAGGGCCAGAGCAGATAAATAATGGATGTTTACATAACTGCAATATCAATCTCGGTAACAAATGATTTGTAGGAAGTCAGCAGAGGATGGGGACAGCTCGGAAATGCTCCTTGGAGGCAGCAGCGTTGCACCAGGAGGGGCTTCAAGCAAAGCATTGCCTTGTGCTGCCCCTTATCCCTGGAAAAATCACAGAATCATGGAATGGGTTGGGGGGGACAGGACCTTAAATCCCACCCCATTCCAACCCCAACCCCTTCCAGCATCCCAGGGTGCTCCAAGCCCCGTCCAACCTGGCCTTGGACACTTCCAGGGATCCAGGGGCAGCCACAGCTTCTCTGGGCACCCTGTACCAGGGCCTCCCCAACCTCCCAGCCAGGAATTCCTTCCCAATATCCAAATCAAACCTCCTCTTACACTTCAAACCCTCATTTTACAAAGGGAAGTTTTTACAAATTCCTTTATGGGAACTGGGTTTCTGGGTATTTGTCGAACACCACTGAATTCCCATTTCAGTTTTCCTGCATCTCAGAGGTGTGCCTAGAGAACATCCTGCACTTTCTGAGCTGGAGCAGAAGAATTGGGGCTGGAACAAGAAGTCAAAAAAGCAGCTGCATTGTCCTGCAGAGCTGAATGGGATCTGGTCTTTATTTGACACCAAATCCATGGTTTTCTTTTTTCACCTGTGCACACCCAGAGAGATCATCCCATTCCACCTCCTTCCATGGGCAGGGACACCTTCCATTATCCCAGGCTGCTCCAAGCTCTGTCCAGCCTGGTGTTGGACACTTCCAGGGATCCAGGGGCAGCCACAGCTTCTCTGGGCAATCTTTAGATCCTAACAAGAAACACCTTTTAGCAAAGGTCCCTTCCAACCCGAACCATTCCGTGTCTGAATTATCCAGGCACTGGCTGTCACTGACCTGCTGAAGAACACATCGCACACGATTTATTGGAACCAGAGTAGAAACCACTCCAACTTCCCTCTTGCCTCCAAAGTTGGGAGCTCTGCAATTCTTTTTCAGGAAACTAAAATCTGCTAAAACCCTGTGGTGTTTGCATATTTTAATACAGCTGAGCGAGGCGGTTCTGGCCACTTGCTGATGTGAAATGTCAGGGTAGGTGGTTATATAAATGTTATTTTTAGATGTGATTAAAAAAACACATTCCTTTAATGCTAACACATTTTTTCCCCCTGCCGGCTCGCTGGAATTAAAAGGCTGTTTAGATATTCCAAGACGGGATTGCATTTTGCTTGTGGCATAACAATCGAGGCAGCCTAATTGTGCATATGTTAATGGTTTGTTTTTAGAGAGAACCTCGCAGGGCTCTGCTCAGCAATAATTTGGCTTTGCCCTGCACAGACCTTGCCCTATAAAACTCTTTTATTACCTGCACAGCAATCAAGGACTAATGGGTTTTGTCCCGCTCTGCTGTGGGGACCGAGTCACGTCCCCGCTTCTCCTGCTGGCAGAGGAAATATTGAATTTGGAATGTTTTATTCAGCTTTAAACCCAGTTCTGGGTGATAAAAGAGAATAATAAATAGAAATTGGGTGGGTGGATGAAGCTGGTTGTAATATCATGTAGGGAGGTGGAGGGGCAGCTCCTGAAATCCAGAGGGATGTGGAGAGGTGCATCCAAGTGAAGCTCCTGAGGTTCAACAAGGCCAAGGGCTGGTCCTGCAAGGGGATCAGGGAATCCCAGCACAAATCCAGGCTGGGTGGAGAGCAGCCCTGAGGAGAAGGACCTCAGGGAAATGGAGGAAACCTCAGGGATTGAGGAAATCTGGATATGCCCCGACCATGTGGGACCCAGAACCCCCCGTGCCCTGGGCTGATCCCACAGCGTGGGGAGCAGGAAAGGGGGGATTCTGCCCCTCTGCCCTGCTCAGGTAAGACCCCACCTGCAGAGCTGCCCCAGCCCTGGGGCCCAGCACAGGAGGGACCTGGAGCTGCTGGAGTTAATCCAGAGGAGGCCCCAGAGCTGCTCCAGGGCTGGAGACTCTCTGGAGCCAGGCTGGGAGAGCTGGGAATGTTCACCTGGAGAAGGGAAGGCTCCAGGGAGAGCTCAGAGCCCCTTGCAGGGCCTAAAGGGGCTCCAGGAGAGCTGGAGAGGGACTGGGGACAAGGGCTGGAGGGACAGGACACAGGGAATGGCTTCCCACTGCCAGAGGGCAGGGATGGATGGGATATTGGGAAGGAATTCCCGGCTGAGAGGGTGGTGGGGCCCTGACACAAGGTGCCCAGAGGAGCTGCTGGAGCGAGTCCTGAGGAGGCCACGGAGATGCTCCAAGGGCTGGAGATTCTCTCTCTGGAGAGAAAATGTGAAGCAGCCAGACCAGTCCACAGCAGACTTTCTGTGCCCATCCCGGCTGGGATAATTGCATATTTATTCCCTGTGGAATTTCCAGACAGATCTGGGATTTGCTCTGTATCACAGCCCTCTGTTATCCTGTATTTTGAATTTCCTTGGTGTGTCCTTTCCTGCAGGGAGGCTGATAAATACCTAATTTTATTTTTCTCTTTCTCTACTTAATTTTAAGAATTTCTGTGGTCGCTGGACAGCACAATAAATTGGGATGTTGTTAAAAAACTTAACGAGGTGTCAGGAGCCAAGAAATATTCCTGTGGCAGTCAGGCCTTTTAGCAATGGAACATCGATTCGCCTCCACACCAGACATATTTCTCCTATTTTAGAAATTATTTAGGGGAAAAGGGCGGTTGGTTTCTGACTCCATAATCCATCCTCAGCAGCTTAAGTTAATATTTAAAAATCTTGATGAGATTAGGGTATTAATTTCTCCGTGCTGCTGGCTGTGGGTTTGTGATGCTCTGCGTGTACTGGGGTGTGATCCACCATCCACAGCGTCATTTTAAGTGGGAAAAAAAAGAGGAGATAAAAAGATTTGTTGCATCTTGAGTGCTCATTAAGAGTGAGGAGGGTATTAATTGGGATGTTAATTAGTGGGGGTATTTGTAGGATGTGCCTGATTGGCTCAATACACTGAGTGGTCACTGATCACCCAGGGAATCCAGAACTCATCCCAGCAGGTGAACTCACTCTTCCAGGGCATGGAATCATCCCTCTGATCCCAACCAGATCCCATGGGAAGCAGGGAGCACAAATTGAAGCCGAGGACTCTCTGAGGCAGCTGCCTGAGCTGGGACCCCTCTGCACCCACAGGGATGAAGCAGGAGGGAATTAGTCCTGTAGAGCCTTGGGGTCGCTCAGTCTTTCCCCAGGAGGACACTGGGGAATACTCACCAGAGGCCTTGGAATTGTTTCTGGTCTCATCCAAAGGCAGGATTTAAAAATTAAATGGCATTCCTGTTCTAGGCTGGGTAAAATAGAACAAGTCTGGAGGGACTGGTCTGGGCTTTCAGGTGAACGAGGATTTAAAGGAATTAATTCCTGGAGTGAGAGTTCTGTGTTTATGCTTTTATGTGCTGGGATATTATCCCAGGGAAATACAAGGAGTTTGCTTTTCCAAAGTGTTTCAAGCTCCTGGGGCTGTGTTGGCACAAAGTTTATCCCTGCTGGTGCCATCCCTTGGGGCTGGGGCTGAATAATGAGAATGATCATTGAGCTGTTAATGAAAATAAGGGCAATTAAGGCAAATTCACGGAAAAGTGTGAGGACAACTGGAACAAACACCACCTTCAGCTCGTAATTAAACTGTGAGGACGCTGCAAGCTCCCAATCCAACCGTGCAACTGAAATACGGCAGCTCTTGTGCTCCTCTAATTATTTGGGAAGTTATTTCTGCTCCTCCTGCCCTGGAAACATCCCTGGCCAAGCAGGTTGGCCCTCGGTTGAAGGGAGGCTTTGACAGCGCCTTGCTGCAGCTGACACATCCCGTTGCTATTAGAGAATGTTTGGGAAGTGTCCCTAAATCCCAGCTGGAGGGATGAGTATATTTGGAGTTGACACACAATATGCTCTGTGTTTGCCTTGGCTGAGCCAGCTGGGATAGGAGGAAGATGCTCTCCAAGGCAGGGCTTTACTTTGGGGCTTTTCCTGCTGTTAATTCCAAGCCCGCGCTGATCCGGGAGCAGAATTTGTCTCTGTGTAATTAGGGAGAAGACAAGGTACCAACCATGCTTGGGAGAATTAATCTGCCACGCTGATAAAAGAAAGGATTAGGCCATTATTGTGGAAAAATAATTTAAACTCTGAGCTTAAAGCCCAGCAAGGAAGGCGGGAATTCTAATGGGATTTTTCACTGGAGCGGGGTGGGAAAGCTTCAGGTGACAGGAAAGGGATGCACAGAGGAACTGTTGGAAAAGGGCCACGGGAAGGATTCAAAAAGTTGAGGGATACAATTGCAAAGCTTGGGAAGCGCCTTGGCGGAAGGGTTTGGAACGTGGGGTGGCACAAATCAGCTGGGAGGAGTGTGGAGCAAATTATGAAAGAAAGGAAAAATAAAGGGAATGGCAGCCCCCAAAAGGAGATTTTAAATTGAACAGAGAAGAGAACAAGCAGCTGCTCCAGGGGGACATCCCAATCTCTCATATTCCCAGTTTTCTCCCCATCACAGCCACAAAGAATGCCCATCATGGGTGTCACTGGGGTTCACTGGGAGAGGCCATGAGCTGCTTTGCAGGGAAATGCTCCAACCCTTCAGAAATACATGGAAAAGGAAGGCAAGAATCATCAAAGAGGAGTTTTCTCTCCCCTGATGCCCCGGGTTACATTTCCCTCCTCCCCGGGGTCGGAGACAAGGGGCAGGCAGTGATTTCCTGACAGCTCTGAAACACCTTTGCCTGCCTGTACAACACCAGCGAGCTCTTCCCACCTTTCCCATTATTCCCTTTTTCTCCGTCAGCTTTTCTCATCTCCCGGAAAATGAGGCAGCCTCGCACTCCTTCAAATCAAGTATTATTGGAGTCCCTGCAAATAGAAACCCTCTGGCTCTGGCTGGGCTCTTGCAAAACCAGTGGGAGGCTGGGAACCTCCTCGCTCTGGAGCGCTTGTAAAATGTTTGAAAAGGAGAATTGTAGGGGAAAAAAAAGCCCTGGATATACTGAAATAGCCACCCACAGCCTCTCAGAGCACAATAACTGGATGCACTAAGTCACTCCCGAGACAGTTGAGCGAGCTTTGGCTGCGATAACTTGGAGATAAGGGGAAATGATTCAATCACCTGCTTTTTTTCTCATCCCGGCCAAAACAAAGAATAGGGAATAATGGTTTGTCCAAACGATCCAAATAGGATCAAGGGAAATGCGCAGGGCAGCCTGAAATCCATTGTTTCCTCCAGGGTGAATCACAGCCTGTACACAGCAAGGCTGGAATATTTGGGAGAGGTTCTGCCAGCCAAAGAGGCAAATCCCAGTCATGAATTCCTCACATTTGGATACTTCCAACTATTTTCCAACCTTCCCTACATAAACAATAACAATTCCTGCAGCTCCCTGTTGCTCCCTGCCTCACACTGGGCTGGATCATCATGAAAGCATCTTTTGTTTTTTGCCTGCCAGTGCCACAGGACTGGGCTGGGATTTGCCAAGCACTGAGCGGGACAGATAAGAGCAATTAAAATAATTGGGATTTAATTCCCAGAAGGAGCGAAGCACCTTGTAAAGAGCAATGCTTCACAGGATTTTCCCATATGGAGACAAGACAAGACAAGAGAGACANAAGGAGGATCCAGAGGGACCTTTTCCCTCTCTGGAATTCCCTGACAGGAGGGGGCAGCCGGGGGGGTCGGGCTCTGCTCGCAGGGAACAGGACAGGAGGAGAGGGAACGGCCTCAGGCTGGGCCAGGGGAGGCTCAGGTTGGCTTTCGTGGGGTTTGGTGCTGTTTCCCCAAATTCCTCAGCTGGATTTCAGGATGGTGTGAGGATGGATATCGGGAGGACATTCCCTGAATCCTGCCCGTGGATCCAGGCTCTCCTCCTCTCCATGTCCAGCCTGGAGGAATGTAGGTCTCTGCAGCAGCTGTGAAACCACTCATTGCTAACATCTCTGTAAATAGAGAGCTCTTTGCTCTCTTTTCATCCTCGATGAAAAGATCTGTGCGGAGCCAACGTGGGAATGACGTGTGAGCAGGGCCGGGAGGAGCCCTCGGAATTAACTGGAGCTTCTCCCAGGGGCCGGCTCCGAATCCCAGCCTGGCCTTGAAAAATCTCCTGTCCCAAATACAGATCTGGGCTCTGCCTATTCAGGTCAGCTCTGAGGCCTAAATAATTCTCTCTTTAAAATGACAGATGTTGCCTTTGAGTTACTTCTGGCAGGTTTTTGTCTGAACACAAGGAAAAATGTTGATTTTTGCAGCATCTTAGACATCGGGAACATTTTTTGGCTGAGCTGCCTCTGTGTGCTGGGATACAGGACCTGAGGAGTGATGATCCCACGTTTCCCAAGGAAGGGCTGCCCCACACTTCCAGAAGGTGGGATAATCACTCACTTTCTAAGTGAAGAGTCCTCAAGGCAGACAATACTTTTTATTTTCCATATTTTGCGGTTCAGGTACTCTTTGAATCACAGAATCCTGAAATAACCTGGATTGGAATTGGATCCCACAAGGATTGAGTCCAGCTCCTCCCCCTGCATGGACAGCAGCAAGAATCTTTCCGTGTTTGATTCACGTTTTCCCACCCAAATCCTGTCCTTCCCTTTCCTGCATGTCCTGCTTCCCATGAGACAGCTTTTCCCAACATCCCATCCCAGGAAAAGCTGCATCCTTAACCTATTTAACTTCATTTTCTACTGGAATTCTCTCTAGCTAAGCTGGGACATGCTAGGACATAACCCAGTTATTTATATAATCACCCAGAAAATTAAGTCCCAGTAGGAATTTGGGGGTTTTTTGGGGCCACTCCATAGGATCAAAGACTTGGGGCTATTCAGGGGATGATTTTGGGTGACAGTGAGGAAAAGAATCCCTGGATGTCCCATGGGACATGGAATGAAACCTCTGGCTGGGGGAAGAAGAGCTTCTTCCTCTTCCTCTCTGCAGCACATCTGGCCACAGCTGTAGGATTAAAGCAAATAATTTCTGGGCTTTTTACTGAGCAGATCAATAAATCAGCAATAAATTCATGTATTGAACCCCCCTGTGAACACCCTCACCACAAGATTCCCAAAGACCCAAAATTTGGGCAAATCAATTATTTTCTTTCATGTCAACCCCGAAACAATGATCATTTCAGCGTAAAAAATAATCTTGTTTTATCCCCACTCTTCACCTGGGATCACTGGGATCACTCCAAAGGCAGCAGCTCATATTTAGAGAGAAACTGGCTTTAAATAAATGTGTGCATGGAAGGTGGGCAAAGATCTTTTCAAAGGCATTTGCACAAAATCCAGGGTTGCTTCACCCCTGGTCAAACCTCATGGACCCATTTGTGTGTATCGGTGCTCCTGACTTGGGAAAATCAGGAAAAAATAGGAAAAAATGAAAAAGAAAAACCAGAAAAATTAGGAAATTTTGAGAAATTAGAAGAATTTTCATCTCTGGTGAGGTGGGGGTAGAAAATGAGCTGGAAAATAAGCGCATGGTGTCCCAGATTATGCTCCGTGTCCATGCTGGGATCCATCCTCTGCCTCTGACCCTGCTTGCTGGGGATACAACTGGGTTAAACCCACCCTCCCTGTGCTTTCTTCCCTTTCCTAAGGGTAATTCCTGGTTCTGCTTGGGATTGAGAAGCAGCCAGTTGCAAAGAGCAGCTATAAATAAAAGCGAGGCAAAGCAGATCGTTCTTACATGTGGCCCTGGAAAAAAACCTCCCAGGCTGGGGCTGGAGGAGCAAAGGAAGAGCTGGGCTATATTTAAACTGTGCTTAATTAGACTGAAGTGCATCAGAAACAACAACAGAGGGATTGGAATGTGCTGGGAAAGGTGGATGGATGCTTGGGGTCGATCCTTAACCCTTGGCCGTGGCGGGTTTCCTACTGGTGCTCATCCAAACCAGTTTGTGATGGGTTTTGCCTTAAGGAGCAGTTTCCAACTGTGCCAGGGGAGGTTTAGGTGGGAGATTAGGGAAAGATTTTTGCCCCAGAGGGTGCTGGGCACTGCCCAGGCTCCCCAGGGAATGGGCACGGCCCCGAGGCTGCCAGAGCTCCAGGAGAGTTTGGACAGCGCTGCCAGGGATGCCCAGGGTGGGATTGTTGGGGTGTCTGTGCAGGGCCAGGGGTTGCATTTATGATCCTTGTGGATCTTTTCCAGCTCAGGATATTCAGGGATTGTTTGTAATGCTAAACCAGCCTGGAATGGAGCAGGGAATCCCTCATGGATCCTCATGGATGTATCCAACCCAGCCCTGGCCCTCTGGAGCAGGGCCTGCAGCAGGACACGGGGCCCTGAACCCTCCAGCAGTCCCCGGGCACAAGCAGCAGCTCCAAGGAGCTTCCCCCTGCTCCAAGCTCAGGATTTAAAAATAAATGAGAGGAGCAAGCAGCACAGTCAGATGGACTCAGGATCACCGTCAGGCTTGGGGTTTTTTTCTCTTAACTTTAACCCCTGGGTTCTGCAAACAGCACTGACAAAATGGATGGCTCCTCTAAGCTTCCCTCTTTTTTTTTAGGGTAAAAATAGTGGTTTAATGTCCTTTTGAACCAGAGGAACATCTGGCTCATCTCTGTGACGCCTTGAGCCAGGGTTTTTTTGGATGGGGCAAGTGCCTGCCTGGATTTTATTCCTCATCTACGTGGGAAGTTCTCCTGTGTGATATTGCAGCTCCAGCTCGTTGCCATCTCCTCACCCCTTTGGAGTCTGCCTTTCTCTGGAGCAGCCTGGACGGAGCTGAGCTCGAGCCACGTGATTTATCCTCCCTGGTGCTTGCTTTGACAAAGTTAATCTTTGAGAAATGTTTGAGCAATCAAACTGTCTGGGGCTCATGTGCCTCTCAGGCTCCAAACCTCTTCGGTTTCCAGCTGCTGCCAGGGGTCTTGGGGCCAACTGGAGAGAACTGAAAGGAAAACAAGCAAAATAAAAGAAAAAAAGATCCCTTCTCTGTGTCTGGGTCATTTACAGTTATAATATTTTTTACTAAATGTTTTTCTTTGCTCCAGGCTGCACTCCCCAGTGCTGCTGCACCTTCCCTGCTCTTTCCCAGCTCTGAAACTCCAGGCAGGGGCTGTCCTGGCTCTGCCCAGCACCAGGGGCTGGGGTCCAGGTGGGGGGAATTCCTGCTCATTCCCTCCATTAATCCAAGGGTTCTGTCTCTGGGCATGTCCCAGCCGTGTCCTCTGGCACCCAGAACTCCCTGAACTCTGGGCTGATCCCAGCGTGGGCAGCAGGAAAGGGGGAATTCTGCCCCTCTGCCCTGCTCAGGTGAGACCCCACCTGCAGAGCGGCCTCCAGCTCGGGGATCCCAGCACAGGAACAACGTGGAGCTGCTGGAGAGAGTCCAGAGGAGGCCCCGGAGCTGCTCCAAGGCTGGAGCCCCTCTGGAGCCAGGCTGGGAGAGCTGGGAATGTTCACCTGGAGAAGGGAAGGATCCAGGGAGAGCTCAGAGCCCCTTGCAGGGCCTGAAGGGGCTCCAGGAGAGCTGGAGAGGGACTGGGGACAAGGGATGGAGGGACAGGACACAGGGAATGGCTTCCCACTGCCAGAGGGCAGGGATGGATGGGATATTGGGAAGGAATTCCTGGCTGGGAGGGTGGTGGGGCCCTGGCACAGGGTGCCCAGAGCAGCATCTCCACATCTCTGGAAAAAATTAATCCCAGATTTCTGTGTTACTCATTCACACACCTTGGAGCTGCCTGGTTTGGGGGGATTTGGTTCCAAAACAAATCGAGGGAAACCCCTCCCTGGAGTGCACAGCTTCTAAAAACCTGTGAATAATCCCCTGGAAGGGGGGTTATTCGGGACAATCATCAGCATCCCCTGAACACAACCCTGAGCTTTTGAGCTCAGCACCACACGGGCCCCACCCACCCCTTTTCTTTTTAATTTCCCTTTTTCTTTACAACCCGCCTTTTCTCCCGTTTTCTGTTTGTTAGTGTTTTCCATTCAGAGCCTTTAAAATTCCCTCACACCCTCACTCCAGCCCAGCTGTGGGAGAGGGATCTGACACCTTCCCCCAGCTTTGTTAAAGTGTGAACACCTCGTTACCCCCGGTCCCAGCCCGGGCAAGCGGGAATGGGCAGGAGTTCCTACCCCTAAATCTTCCTGACTCCCTGGCCGCGGTCTCTGCGTAAGAAGAGCACAGGAAATTGTTGATTTTAGTGCTCTCTTGAAAAATGTAAACTTCGGGTCTTCTCTTGGCTGTTTGGCGACGGGGGAAGTGATGTGAGGTCTGGGGAGGGAGGCTGGAGGGAAATAAAAGGAGTTTAGTGCCGTGGAGCTCCTGGACAGCCTGGAAAAGAGGATTCCTGGGACATTCAGTCCCCCATGCCACGCACCCATCCTGGCTCCACAGCCCCATCCCGGGGGCACACGAGGCAGAGGATGGTCCCAGACCCCTCACAGACTGACAGCTGTGCATAGAATACAGCCAGGAGAAATATCCAGAGTCATTCCCACCAATCCGGGGCTCCTGCCAGGCTGAACAGATCCAGGGAGCTCAGCTCCACCACGTCCCTGCAGGAGGATCTTCATCCCCTCTTGACCTTCCCATCTTCAGGCTGAGGTCCCTGTGTTCATCACGTCCACCAGCTCTAAAGATCTGCCAAAAATGATTGATGAATCCTCACATTTTTCAAACTAAATCAGGTAAAAAAGCCACAGTGAAAACCAAGGGAGTCATCAAAAGATGGAGGAGAAGCAAATGCATCCAGAGGGATTTGTCCATGGAGGTGCTTGGAGCCTTTCTCACCAGCAAATTCATCTCCAGCAGTCAAAGTTGGCTTCTGGGGATAAAATGGGTCGAATAATAAATGGCATTTCACATGAAAATAATAATAATTATAACAGTAATAAATAATAATAGTAATAGTAAGAAGAAGACAAAGAAGAAGAAGAAGAAGGAGAAGAACAAAAAGAAGAAGAAGAAGAAGGAGAAGAACAAAAAGAAGAAGAAGAAGAAGGAGAAGAACAAAAAGAAGAAGAAGAAGAAGGAGAAGAACAAAAAGAAGAAGAAGAAGAAGGAGAAGAACAAAAAGAAGAAGAAGAAGAAGGAGAAGAACAAAAAGAAGAAGAAGAAGAAGGAGAAGAACAAAAAGAAGAAGAAGAAGAAGGAGAAGAACAAAAAGAAGAAGAAGAAGAAGGAGAAGAACAAAAAGAAGAAGAAGAAGAAGGAGAAGAACAAAAAGAAGAAGAAGAAGAAGGAGAAGAAAAAGAAGAAGAAGAAGAAGGAGGAGGAGGAGGAGGAAGGAGAAGAAGGAGAAGGAGAAGAAGTATAACCCCAAATATAATATTTTCCCTACTGTTATGGATGAGGCCATGGAGATAAGAGCACCTCTGCTCCCCAGAGAATAAATGTAGAGTGGAAAATCTACAGAGCTCAGCTTAACTAGGCTTGGCTCAAAGACTGGACCTCCAGCAGTTTCTTGGAGCTGATTTAAGGATCTCTGTCCTTTCAGTTGACTGCTCTCAGGATTACTTGACCCAAAGTCAGTATTTAACACTGCTCTTTTTATCTTTGCAACTGGAATGTTGTTAATTATAATAATCCCAATAAATTAAATAATTTCCAACCTTTGGCTTTCTCCAGTCCCTGATGGCCAACGACGTCTGTTGACACCAAGTTCTGAGGTGCCACCACTGCTGGGGTGACATCCAAGCCCTGAAACCACGTTTCTGTAGGACTTGCCATGTGTGCAGGAAGAATCCCAGGATCACTGAGGCTGGAAAAACCCTCCAAGGTCACCAAGTCCCAGCTGTGCCCGATCCCCACCTTGTCACCAGTGCCACATCCAGTCCTTCCTTGGACACCTCCAGGGATGGGGACTCCAAACCTCCCTGAGCAGTTCCAATGCCTGACAGCTCTTTCCATGAAGGAATTCCTCCTGGGAAGGGAGGAATCAGGATCTGGATCTTCTGCTTCATCTTCACCTGCTTTCCATCCCTTGTCTTCAGCATGCAGAGCAAACCCCAAATGGTTAAAAGTTCATTTCGAGTGGAAAACAAACCCTTCTTCCCAAAGGCTTGGGAAGCAGCTCCACAGCCACCCCAGGGACTCCTGGCCCCGCTCAGAATCCCAACAGCTCCCAGGCAACATCTGCAATCCATAATTCTGTCAGGGCAGCCTCCAGCTGGGGGATGTTTCGCTGACCTGCCAGTTGGACCATTCCGACGACTTCCTATTCAAAAAAAAAATAAATTAAAAAGTGAGTTAAGGTCAAAGCCGAGTAAACTCCGTTTATTTGCTAGAAAAGGAGCCAGCTGGGCAAGGAATGCAGCCCACAGGCTTGGCTGGGTGCCCACTTCCCCCAGCCTTGGGTGGGGATCCCATTGCGACATCGGGAGATGCTGTTGTGTAACATATTCCTTATTTTTCCTAAACTTCAGAAATGTTATTTTAGCACAGCCCCTATCACAGTCTGGGGCTCTTCTGTTCAGTAAAGCATGAAAAAATATTTAAATATTGAATTTAATCTTTTCATATACTCCTAGTTTTTAATATTTTTCTAATTAAATAGCCAGAATTAATTCCTTTCCTCACTTGCTGACTGTCAGCTCTTTCAGCCCTGCCAAAACACCCAGCTCACGGATTCGAGCAGCAGTTGGATGCATCCTCTGCTTTTTTTGGGGATTTTATTTCAAGCTCCTTTCCCGGGCAACTCTCCACACTGGGAAGCATCTCCAGATTCTATAGAATAATTTGGGGTTGGCCATAAGTTTTGCTTCGTGTCTCTTCCAAACACAGATGTGAATAGGAGCCTGTGGCAAACGGAAAAAACGCGGAGAAAAAAATGCGGTGACACACGGAGGAAGCAGAGAAAAGCTCCCATTATGGATGAGGTTTAAAATTAGACGGGGAATTAGCAAGGAGGAGGTAGAGAGAAAGCTGCTTGAAATATCAGGAAGAGCTTTGGATGCGGATCACGGAGAGAAACGTGGATGTTGGGAGTGATGAGTGCCGAGGGGAAGGAATTGGAGTGGGATGAGAGGTTGGTGCCCTCTGCAGCAGCTCTGGATCTCCCACCACCTTCCTAAGGTCCAGGAATATCCTTGGAGCGCTTGGACAACACCCTCAGGCATGTGGTGGGATTTTGGGGTTGTCCTGTGCAGCCCTCAATGATCCTTTGTGTCACTTCCAACTCAATTCCATGATTCCATGATAATTCTTGGCTCAATCCCGCCCGAGAGGACGAGTCGTGCAGAAAGCAAAGGTTAAATTTTAATGTTTTCACAACAAAAACCCCAAACCACCCTCAAAAATCCTTCCCTGCCTTTGGATTCCGAGCCGACCTTGGAAAACCGGAAGGAAATCCGGTGGTGGGAGACTCGTGAAGGTCCTGTGGGAGGGAGGGGCAGCTGCACCCCATAAATACCCCCGTGCCACCACCGCCGCTCTCCCACTGGAAACCCAACCCCAACTCGCTCCAAAACATTTGTGCAGCCAAGATCAACTCTGGGAAGAGCGGCTCTGATTCCTGCCCGAGGGCGTGCGGGCTGGGATCCACAAAATCCTTCTGGAAATTCATCCCGCGGCGGAGTAGAGACTGCAGAAATTCTTCCTGAGCATCCAGCATCTGCTCTGTGCCACAGCAGCGTTTTCCTGCCGCATTCCCAGCCATCCACGGCATTTATTAATTGGAAAATTGTCTTGTAGTTGGGTTTTTAACACGTGTTTAGCTCAGCACGTGAAGCACATCCCGTTGGATCCGCCTGGGATGGTTTGTCTCCCGCAATTCAGCGCTGGAAAATGAATGGATGCCATCAGCAAGGTCATTTAGGAATGGAGGGGGATATAAATCATTCCTGAGCCGTTCCCACGTGGAATTCAGGCTGGCATCTCACACCACATGCCCCGCATCTGCTTCCCGGGGATATCATTCCATGGAATGTGTGAAACAGCAGGAGGGGTTTAGGGATGCATGGAAAAATATCCATGGATGAGGCTGGATGCTAATTAGCATCCAGGAGTCACTCATTAGCAACGGGAGCGATTAGAGGCAGAGCCGAAAGCAAATGAACACAGGGATGGTGCCAGAAAAATGGGACAAATCAAGGAATTCTGTGGAGCATGGAGATGAAATGTGGTGCAGAGAAATCCAGCATCCCAGAAAATATTCCAGTGGCCTCTGTGGACCTTGGAAATGGCTTTTGGGGTTGGGCTTGTGGGAGAATTTGGGTGCAAAACCATAATCCCAAGGCTCGGGATTCAGTCAGCACCGGGTGATGCCCTGGGGCAGCCTGGAACTGTGAGAATCCAGCTGGATTTGGCTCGGGAAGGTTGGGTTGGAAACCCAAACAGATCCCTGAGAGTCACCTGGGGGTGGAGAGGGAGCTCAGCCCCATGAAGTGGTTGGATCCAAAATCCACGGCGGGATCTGACCCCACATCTGATGCCTTGCCAAGGTTTTGGGATCACCTGGCATTAATCCCAGGCTGCTCCATGCTCTGCTTTCCCAGGAGCATCCAGCTTTGCACCGATGGGCCGGGATGGGCAGGATGGGCATGGAAAAGTCAAATCTCTCTGTTGGGGGCACCCGAGGCTCCAACTCCTGGAATTTTCACCTGGGATCACTTCCTACCAACCATTCCTGGCTTTTCACTGACCCCAAAACTCCCTTCCACCAGGCTCCCACTGCCCTCCACTGCCACAAAATGCCCCACAGACACCAAATTCCACCTGGTTTTTCCCAGGAATTCATTCCTTTTTTTAATATGGATTTGGCGCCTTGGCGTGGATGCAACAGATCCCCAGGGAATCCCAAGTTTGGATCTCTCACAGATCCCACAGTCCCTGGGGACTCAGAGTTCTTCCCAAACACTTTAATGGTTTTTCCATGCAAGCCCGATCCCAAATAATTCAGGATCTGGCAGAAACNAATCTCTCTGTTGGGGGCACCCGAGGCTCCAACTGCTGGAATTTGCACCTGGGATCGCTTCCTACCAACCATTCCTGGCTTTTCACTGACCCCAAAACTCCCTTCCACCAGGCTCCCACTGCCCTCCACTGCCACAAAATGCCCCACAGACACCAAATTCCACCTGGTTTTTCCCAGGAATTCATTCCTTTTTTTTATATGGATTTGGCGCCTTGGCGTGGATGCAACAGATCCCCAGGGAATCCCAAGTTTGGATCTCTCACAGATCCCACAGTCCCTGGGGACTCAGAGTTCTTCCCAAACACTTTAATGGTTTTTCCATGCAAGCCCGATCCCAAATAATTCAGGATCTGGCAGAAACCTATGGATTGCCATCCTACAGCATGGCTGGAATGGGATATTAACCCTCAAGCTGGGAAAACTTCAACGCTCCCATTCCGACGTCAGGCAGGAGAATTTACCCCGGAAGACCTCAAACAACTACAGAACTCCTAAAAATATTCGGGATTAAACCATTTGTCCTGCTCATCCCTCAGTCCAGGAGGGCACAGAAGCTGAGGAAAGAAGCTGGGATTTAGGATTTGTTGTGGATAATTAAAGCGCAGCTGGAATGAATGCAGGTTTTTCCCTTCTCCCCTCAGCACCACTAAGCTCTGTATTATCAACAGCCTTAGGCTGCCTTCGGGGTTTAGTTTATAGGAATTTTAGGGTTTATCAGCACCCCAGCACTTCCAAACTTTTATCCCAAGGTTAAAGCTCATTCCCTCCGCTGGATTCCTACATATTAATGCAGCAGCTCTCCCTGGAAGAGCTTCAATTGGTTTTCCACTGAATTTTTTACGTAATCAAGATTGAGGAGGTCACTGTCCCAGAGGCTGAACTTTGGGATGGGATGGAGGAGCTTGTTTGCCTCTCCCTGGATGGGATCCAAGGGAAGGGTTGGGTTGGAGCCGGATTTTCCCGGCTCCTTGCTCTGGTCCGAGAGGGCTCAGGGCATAAATTGCTGTCAGAGCAAGACAGAGATGCCCTGGGACAGCTCTTTCCCAACTTCCAGCCCTCTCCAAGCTGCTCCCAAAAGCTTGGCAGACACCAGGAGATCCAAATGAGCTGCTTGGATCAGAGCATGGACACTCCAGCCTGAGCGTGGCCACGAGCATTTGAGTTTTAAACACCAATTTCCTTCTTTTTTATAAAGAAACATCTTGGCAGCCCCTCCCAGAGCGCTTTGCTGCCCTGCCTCACCTCTTCTCCATGGATTTGCTCTCCAAGGATGTTCCCTGTGCTCTGAAAAGCTGGGAAAGGGACATTTCTCCCCTCAGATTTGCCCAGGAGGCAAATCCAGCAAAATCAATGGAAAACTCAGCTTTTTGGACAACACTCACTGCAGGTCCCTCTGTATTTTGCTTTTCCTTCACCTCCTTTTTTTTGTTGTTGTTGTTTATTTATTTCCTTCATTTCCTTTTCCTCAATTCCTTGATTTCCTTTTTCCTGCCTTCTCCTTCCTCTTCTCCTCCTCGCTCCCTCCAGCCTGGAAGAGCAGCACACAGGACACTCTGTCCCTCCATCCCATGGCACATTCCTCGTCCTTATCCCTGTCCTTCCATCTCTGGGCACCACTGGGAATTTTACAGAGCTTCAAGCCCTGAAATATAAACATTTAAAGGCTGCAATTTGATAAATTCCCTGTTATTTTATAGTATTAGGTGATGTTAGACTTGTAGATAAAGCTCTGAACACCTCCTGGTTTCTCTCAAGGAAATGGAGGAAAAACCTCAAGGTTCTCCCCCTTTTCCAGGGGAAATTCTCCTGAAATTCCCAGACAACACTGGTTTGGACAAAAAATATTATTGAAGAGAGGGATTTAATACTTATTATTTAACCATATACTAGAGGCCGGAATCATGTAAATTTTATTTCTTATATTTTATATTTTATATTTTACATGTTATATGTTATATTTAATTTTTTATTTTTTAGACTTTATTTTATATACTTAATTTTCATATTTTCTATTTTATTTTTATTTTTTATATTTTAAAATTTTTTTATATTTATTTTTTGTTAT
>VZRS01013894.1:270-30940 GCA_013398055.1 Ifrita kowaldi
TTTTCCCTTTTGAAAAAAACTTTTGGAAACTTATTTCTCCCGCTCCCGCAGCGCTGCCTTCAGCTATGGGTGAGGATTAACACTCCTTCCCGCCCCCCCCAAAAAAAGGAATGGATGGGTTTGTGGCTCTTGCTCTGGTTTCTCGCTGGGTTTGGGGTTTGTGCTCGAGCGAGGAGGAGACTCTGGGTGTGTTGTTTGCACTGAGGAACTTCTGCTTCAGGTTTACTAAGTGGGAACTTTGGGAATTTGGGAACTTTGAAATCCTGCTCCAATGACATCAGGACGTGACCGAGAGCCCTTCCGAGGCTCTAAAAGCTGCTCCGTGGTGACGTGATTGGCTTTTTTTAATGGTTGACAGTTATTACAGCAAATATGCTTATTCATCCTGTGCAGGCGTGATTTATACTTCTGACACTTTTATGTGGCTTTCTGCTGTCCCTCTTTTAGCTTGCGACGGAAGTAGTGCTGTAACACATTTTCCAGTCCCTTTAAGTATTTTAATCTAAAATAATTGTGTTTGTGCAATGTGATTAAAACCCTAAGTTTTAATGCGACCACAGTAATGTAGAACGTTCAGAAAAAAAACAAAATCTATTTTATTGTTACAGCCGATCAAATCAATGATCGATCCGGGCACGCGTGTTACGGAAATTAGGGGATTTCTAACCAAGGAGGGTTGGGTGAGAGAGGAAGTGCAGGCCCTCAGGTAACGTGTGACTAAACACCATCCCCAGCCAAGATAACTCCTCTATCTTGTCAGGGTTTCCACAACCAGCGCCAGAAAAGTACAATTTCTGAGCGAGAATGCCTCTGCATGGTCCCTGGCAGCGCCAGCGCTCTGCCCCCAATCCAGCAGAACGCCGGGATTTACCTGCAGGGATTGCCAGCTGCTGCACAGCTGGGCTGCCTTTCCGCAGGTGCGCGATTGCCTTCAGGAAGTCTTGTAAAAAACGCTTTCATGTCTCCAGAACGCAGCTCCTGGCGCTTGCTTGCCTTTATTTCTGTTATTGTTAGGATGGGGTTGTGCAGGGAGAGAAGGGACTCCCCTGTTGCCGGGTGTCCGGACTGTGGCCAGCCGGGGTGGTGGCAGGGCTCTCCCTTGGGGACAGGCGTGACTCAGGTGCTGCCGCAGCCGTGCTGGCTCTCCCTGGGCTCTGCAGGCACCGTCACCCAGCACCCAGACCTGTTCTGCTGATTCCTCGAGTCCCGCTCGGAGGAGCACCGTGTAAATCCCAGGCATTGGAATAATTCCCCCAGGAGCCAGTTCTGGTGTCTTGGTGACAGTGCCTTTTTTCCGTGAGTGTAGTTATGCTGCCGTGCACTGGGCATCAAACTCGCGTTTCCCATGTGTGACAGGGGTTTTATTTGGTGTTAATTAACACATGCCAGTTCATCTCTTTGATACCTTCATTACTGTGTTTGCACAGCCCCAGCTCAGCAGGACTCAGCCTGGCCCAGGCCGAGCCTAAATACAAAGTGCTGGTGCGAGGCACTTAAGGCATAGTTTCTTCTTCGGAGTATGGAATTTGAGAGATTTTTCCAAAATCACGTATTTAAATGGATAAGTAGGTCTTTTGTTGGGTTTACAAAAGGCAGTGTATTTCCCAAAACTTGAACTTTTGACTGTGAGTGCGTTTTTAGCTGGTAAAAGTAAAACCTTGGCTATGTCTAAGCACAGTGACCAGCAAAAGTGACCCCCAGTCATTGCTGTGTCTGAGCTTTTAAGCTATTGCTGGTGTATGGACTTGTCCAGAGGATAGATGTCCCCTTGGTTCATTGGGAAATAAAGCCACACTTTCTATTTTAACCTTAGAATCTCATATATTTCCTGAAATGCTGTTGATATTTAAATGGGTTTTAAATTAGTTCATAAGTAGTAGTGCAGGAGGGGAAGAAAAGAGGGGTTGGTTTGTTTGTTTTTAATGCTTCGCTTATATCTTATGCAGCAGTTCTGAGCTGTTCCCTAAACAAGTTTAGTTTTAGTTAGTGATACCTGTAACATTGATTTCTAATATAAGAAATAACTTCTTGCCTCCTTCTCTGTTGAATCATTGACAGGAGTCCCAGTAATCATGAAAATACTTTTAAAGAACAGAAATACCAAAGGTGCTTACAGCTACTATAACAGGTTAATGTTGGATTTCCTAGACACCAAATTTATTTCCGTGAATGTGGCCAATGTATGAGATAAGCTACAAACTAAAGTGCAAGAAGGTAAAAATATTATGGAGAAATTAATAAAATGGAACATATTTTATGAGGTATGGTGTGTTTGAATGAATGAATTTTAAACTGATGTAGGTGCTGCTAGATCTTCTTCCTTTCCAAAGAATTGCAGTGTAAGAACTCACCTACAGTAAATTCTCTCAGTATTTTTCTGGGATTGATTAATACTTTTTATGGGTGGGTAAACTGAGGCTCCAAAAATTGGCTCTTTGGCCTAAGATATTAGAAAGCCAAGTATGAAATCTTGAGGATTTTGTCTGTCAGCCTTGCTGTACCCAGCGAGAACATCGTGTGTCCTGAAGAAAACAAAACAGTGGGTGATGAGAGCACTGAGAGCTCAGTCCTGCCTTGTGGTTGTTGGTGCCATTTTCCAGAGATTTCTGGAGTAAGAGCAGGATCCATAAATCTTTTGCTGTTATCTCTTTAAAAGCAACCAAATGTTTGGGACTGGGAGATAGCAGAGTTTGAAATGCTTATTGGTTTCCCTTGGAGTAAACTTGGAGCTATTGTTGACTGTTCAAAGGGAGCCACATCCAGCTCTCCTGATTGGAAAAACATGGACAGGGAGTAAATGCCAAGACCTGTAGCTGCCTTCTGTCTCCAGCACCAGTATCAAAGCGTTTTATAACTTTCCTATGAAGTTTGGGGTTTAAGGTCTGCATCTCAGGGATGTCAGGAGGAGAGCAGCAAACAGACCCACCAGAGCACCCAGCATTTGCTGCCCCGTGTCCTTGTGTGCCAAGTTGTGCCCCTGTATGTATCTTAATTTTCTGCCTTGGTTTGAAACCTTGCTACATAGGCAGAGGTCAGACCTGCTGTGTTTAAACAGAAGAAATTACATGGGTTTATGGAGTTATTTCTCATTCATTCATTGGTATTTAGTTACTACTGTGCGTCAAGCTTTGCCTGAAACTTGTTATTTGCATACCTGCCTTCTAACAGTGGCTTGGGAAATCTATTTTCAAGGCTAAGTAGAGGCCTTAAAAGTGAAATTGTGAAACTCAAGAGCCTAAGGACACCTGATGGGCAGTGTCTTTCTCTTGTGACACACTAATAACACACTGAACCCCGTGGTCTTTGGGCTGAGTTTAGTGTGCTCGCTGCAGCTGTTGGTAAGCAACTGCTTGTTAAACTGTGAGGTATTTTCCTTTGCAAACTATTTCAGTCATGCTTGTCATAAGTCGAATTTGGAAGCAATTTTATGTAGATCCTCTTCCAGGCTCGACCCAGAACTGAGGCAACAGAATGGAAAAAGCTCGTGGCCTTTTTATGGAGCTCAATTCTCGGAACAAATTGGCCTTTAAGGCTGGTGGCTGCAGAGGGCTGACAGCAGGGACCTGGTGGCAGGCGCCTGGAGAGCCAAAGGCAGTTGTGATGCCCGGGAATGTCACTTGTGGAACTCGTTTGAGCTGCTTGTGGCTGGCTTCATTGTTTGTGCGGCACAGAGCAGGGTGGCTTGGCAAGGAGCAGCTTTGCCATCACCTCCCCAAGCCTGAGTTTCAGGTTACTTTGTCCATGAACTATGAAACTCCCTGTCCAGGAGTTGGTTGTGCAGGAAACATGAGTGGTGAGGAGCAAACACTTCTGACCGGATTGGGGCACAGCAGCTTCAATTGCAGTTTGGGTTTGTGCTGTGCTGCCTGTATATTCACTGGGAGTAGCCTTAGTGCTCTGCCACAGCCAGAACAAAGCCTGCCCATCTCCTCATTTTACTCACTATGTACAAATAAGAGAAATTGCCAAGTGCTGCTCTCAAAACCTGCCTTCTAAACCCTCATTTGAAGGCAAAGCAGAGGGGACTCTCCAGTCTGTGCTGTATCTGCGACTCAGCAGTGAATGAAAACCAGTCCCTTTATGCTAATATGCTGGAGGACTTTGGAACCTGTAAACACCTTGGCTCAAAGTTCCCTACAACAGGCAGAGCCCTCAGGTGTGGTTAAACCAGAGAACTTGTAGGCAGTTAATTGCTCAGAGTTGTAATTATTTTTCCCACATGAACATGTTAGAGTCCTTTAGATAAAATATAGGAAGTGTGTGTACATTCAGATGGCAGCCTTCAGTCATTACCATAATAACACTGACATTGTTTGTCATGTTTTTTGATTCAAAATTAAACTACAGTAGAGAATCGTCCTGGATCTCTGGAGCTGAAGTGAGATAAGGAAGTAATCATTTAGAGTTAAAGCTGAGTTCTCTGATTTAGAGCTTTTTATTTATAAGCTGGAATCGCAAATGCTGAGGGACAGTTTTGAGTTTATGCACCTCAAATCCATCTGTGTGTGGTTCCATCCCTGTGTGTTCAGTGCTGTATTCACTTGGTAGTACAGGAGACAACACGGACAGAAGGGGTTCAGGGCAGTGTGAAATTGCATCAGCACTTTGAGGTCACACTTTGTGATTTACAAATAACTTGAGGATATTGGTGAATTTTAGGGAAGACTGATGCTTCCTCAGTCCTGATCTCTGGGTGGTCACATGGCAAGGTCAGGTTGAAGTGGGCAACAAAAACGTTGTTTTCAGGGGGTTCCCATGGTTTGGTGTCTCATAAAAATAAACAAAATCCCTTTTTCAGCAAGGCTCCTTTCCTTATTGATTCAGCAGTGTGTTTCCAAATTGTTTGCTTGAGCCAGGAGCTGCTGGTACTCGGTGGCACTCTGCTTTTCCCAGGAATGGGACAAGGCTGGCTGTCTCCCCGTGTGTGTTCTGCACAGCACCTGGACACCTTTGACTCTGTGCCCCCACTGATGAGCCCCCCCAGCTCAGGTGAAAATCAACATTCAGCTCCTTGTGCTTTCTGTGGTTTCTGAGCAAGGAAATCTTGTCATTTCTCTTGTTCAAGCAGCAGCTCCATTTCTCATTTGCTTTTCATAATCAGAAGCACAATGGGGTTAATGTGCTCTTGGATTGTACTGTCTCGTTGCTCCTGCAGTTGTAACTCAGACAAAAATCCAGAGGCTTCAGTCCTGTGGGAACAAAAGCAACTTAGATTAAAAATGCCAGCTTTCTCTGCGTTCCCTAACACACAAGTTAGCTCATTCATGCTCAAGTCCGGGGATTCAGACAGGCAAACAATATTCTGTAATAACTCAGACATCTAAGGCTGCCTTTCTCTCTGTCTTTTCTCTCCACAGCCCTCCTGGGCCAGGTGATGATAATCAGTTGGCTTCTCCCCTCGATCCCTGTGAGCATCCCTTAGCTGTGTCTGCAGCCCTTGGAAATGCTGTCCCCGTGGGAGCTGCTGAGCTGACTGCAGCAAGGTACAGTCCAGAGCCGTGCCCTGGGGCAGGGGCTGCTCCCTGCTGTGGGAGGGTGGAGGCTGCCTGAGGAGCTGTTGTCACCCCCCTTGGATGGATAAATGTCTGGTAGGGCCAGTTGCTGATGGGTTTGCTGAGTCTGCCTCTATCTGTCAGCAGAGATCTGTACCAGAGTTTAAATGTCCCCTTGTGAAAACCTTCAAAAGAAGGTGCTGTTTACCTTTCCTGAGATTCTGTCACTTCAGCACATAGGAGGGCCATGACATGTGAAGGTGCAATATATGGCCTATGTCTTTTCAGTGCTTATATTTAATTTTTTCTCAGTAGTACAAGGTAACTAATCCTTTGGGCATTTTCTTTGAGAAGTTCTTTAACAGTATAATGTTGATTATAAAGCATTCAGGTGTCTCTGTTGGACTCTGGCCTTTTTGTCTGCCCTTGCTTGCACTGAGAAGGGAAACTGTCGCTTTATTTGTGCTGGTGGTAGTAGGGTTGTCAGGATCTTCGGGCATATAAATTTGTCTTAACAATAGAGGAAGCCTTGTAGGGTGTGTGTACCCTTCAATCACCGGGGGTTCAGTGGAGTGTAAACACACACAGTATATTTAAGCTAGCATTGAAGTTGTTAGCTGAAGTCACAATAATACACCATCAAAGGCAGAAGGGACCTCGTGTGGTGTGCTCAATCCACCTTAAAAGCTGGGTGACTTTGCTGTTTAGCCCATCCTGGTCTGCCACCAGTCCCCAAGCTGGTTAGTCACTAATGCTGGCTGAGCCAGAGTCTGTGAGAAACAAACTTTTTCCTACAGTCAGAGTAAGATGATCTAGAGAAGTGGGAAGCTAATTATGTGGATTTCTTCCAGTTCTTGTGAGTTGTTTTACTCAAAGAGTTGCGTTTCTTTGTTTTTAACAAATGTAATTGGGTTACTGATGGTTTTTTTGTGGATTCTGTTTCTTGCTAATNTGTCCCCGTGGGAGCTGCTGAGCTGACTGCAGCAAGGTACAGTCCAGAGCCGTGCCCTGGGGCAGGGGCAGGGGCTGCTCCCTGCTGTGGGAGGGTGGAGGCTGCCTGAGGAGCTGCTGTCACCCCCCTTGGATGGATAAATGTCTGGTAGGGCCAGTTGCTGATGGGTTTGCTGAGTCTGCCTCTATCTGTCAGCAGAGATCTGTACCAGAGTTTAAATGTCCCCTTGTGAAAACCTTCAAAAGAAGGTGCTGTTTACCTTTCCTGAGATTCTGTCACTTCAGCACATAGGAGGGCCACGACATGTGAAGGTGCAATATATGCCCTATGTCTTTTCAGTGCTTATATTTAATTTTTTCTCAGTAGTACAAGGTAACTAATCCTTTGGGCATTTTCTTTGAGAAGTTCTTTAACAGTATAATGTTGATTAAAAAGCATTCAGGTGTCTCTGTTGGACTCTGGCCTTTTTGTCTGCCCTTGCTTGCACTGAGAAGGGAAACTGTCGCTTTATTTGTGCTGGTGGTAGTAGGGTTGTCAGGATCTTCGGGCATATAAATTTGTCTTAACAATAGAGGAAGCCTTGTAGGGTGTGTGTACCCTTCAATCACCGGGGGTTCAGTGGAGTGTAAACACACACAGTATATTTAAGCTAGCATTGAAGTTGTTAGCTGAAGTCACAATAATACACCATCAAAGGCAGAAGGGACCTCGTGTGGTGTGCTCAATCCACCTTAAAAGCTGGGTGACTTTGCTGTTTAGCCCATCCTGGTCTGCCACCAGTCCCCAAGCTGGTTAGTCACTAATGCTGGCTGAGCCAGAGTCTGTGAGAAACAAACTTTTTCCTACAGTCAGAGTAAGATGATCTAGAGAAGTGGGAAGCTAATGATGTGGATTTCTTCCAGTTCTTGTGAGTTGTTTTACTCAAAGAGTTGCGTTTCTTTGTTTTTAACAAATGTAATTGGGTTACTGATGGTTTTTTTGTGGATTCTGTTTCTTGCTAATGGATTGCTGGCCATAGTAGTGAGGCAGTTAGAAAAGAGTGAGCATTAATTGAGGTGGAGCTGTGAACTACTTTCTTAGTGTGGAGGCATGAAAAAAGACTGACACCAAAAGTGCCGGGCAGATTTGTATATGGTCTTTGGACTGCAGTCTGGAACAGAGGATTGTGTGCCCTTGGGGCGATAATTTGCTGTTTGCAGGGAAAAAGGCACACAAGCTGTCTATGATTAAACATTTAGGGAGAGCAGTGTCAGGGTGTTTTAATTCACTGTTTCTTGTAAACCTCATGAATTCACTCTGTTTGCATTCCCATCTGAATCTGGAATTTCGGGTTAATTATATTTTACCTTTTCTTTTGATCCGCTTCATAACTTGTGCCTTTAAAATGTTTCATTATTAATGTCTGAAGGTTGTGTCAGGGTTCCTTGCTCCAAGCCAGCTGTGCTGGTGCTGAGCTGTGGTTGCCCCATGGGTGGCTGAGCCCAGTAGGGGTGAGGGCACACGGACTGTGCAGCAACCACAGGATCTGGATGGTGTTTCCAATTCCTGACCTTGAGGGAGCTGCAAGGATTTTCACAAGGGTTCAGCACTAAGAAGTTGCAAACCAGGGGTATTTCACCTTGGATGTAGGTAGTGTTCCAGTTCCTGAAACAGAGGAAACTGGCAGAGAAATACACTGTGGTCAGCTGCAGTCAAGCTGGCTGTGAGTGGTTCTGCTGTGTTTGTTGGTTTTAACTCTTTTGTTTATTTTTTTTAAATGCTGCACAAGTTAACTCTTGTCAGTGGTGTTTGTTTTTCTTTCTCCTTTAATTTTCATCGTGTGCAGCTTTGGATATAAAAGCCTAGCTGTTCTCCTTCACCTGTCTTTCCTGTCCAGGTTGTTGTCCCTTGCCAGCTTCTCTGTGAGCCTTGCAGAGGGGTTTCCTGCTGTCCCAGCACAGAAAACTCAAAGGCTGCCACTGTGCCCACCCCCAGGTGCTGCTGCTTGGCAGAACAGGGGTTAAATCAATGCAGCTGCACCCCTGCTTTAGCTCCTGTGTGTTCATCATGCTGCAGCTCCTCCTGCAGTAGCAGCAATGCTGACTTCCCTGGGGTTTAGTCCTGAGCTGATAACAACATAATGCTGGTAGCAAATGAAAGTATTGCTCTTAAAACAAGTGGGATTATGCTCACAGCCAGGATCAGTAATAGCAGGACTGGGCTTTTCTTAGCTGAGGGAAGAGCCTCAATGATGTTTTTTCTTTCATGTCATTGCCTGATCCATCATCAGCAAGTCACCTGTGTCGTGGAGCAGATTATTGCCAATATAAGTCAGATAATCTTATTAAAGTCTCTGCTTTTTTGGCACTTCATGCAGAAGCACTGCACCACTGCATTTCAGTGTGACTGGCTGCAGCTCTCTGATGCACACACATGTGGTGTCTCTGCCATGCCTACTGGGTACCTCTGCAGCATGGAAATGTTACAGGGGCTCCTGAATGGCATGGTGTTATTTCAGTCTGCCTGCAGTGAGGTGCAATCATAAAGTGTTTTCCCCCAAAACATTTAGTTATTTACTAAATTTACTTTTGTTTCCGTGTGTTTCCCCATCAGGGGTGTCACATAATGCAGACGGTGTGTCCTTTGACAGGGAAAAATAATGGTGCATATAGGGTGGGGGTCAGTTTGTGCTAAATGGCTTCCAGATGGCCGGGGCAGAGCAAGAGATCAGGTTGTCCCTCCATCTGTCCAGTCAGGAAACTCGATCTTTGTTTTGCTTCTTGAGGGTGATTGACTGCCTCTCTCCTGCTGATAGCATATTGATCAGGCACAACCTGCTATCATCTGCTCAATAAGATTTTATTTACTCTATCTACAGAGGAGTGCCCTGAAAAGAATTAGGTAAAAAGTTCACTGGCGGTTCTGCCAAGCATTTTTGTTTAGCAGTGAAAGGCCAAGTTCATTCTGGTTTGCCAGTACATGTTGCACTAGGAGAAGTTTTGGCCAGACACAGCTTTCTCTTTACTCTGCAGGTGCAGAGCTCTGCAACAGGACTTCTGTGTTGTGTGTGGAATGTTTGGGTTGGAAAGGCAGAGAAGGCAAATAAGTGCCCTGGCTGTACAAGACCACAGCTTAGCTGGGCTCCAGGTTAGAGGTGTGATACACTTCTGAGCAGCATCTGTTCTCTGCAGCTTTCTCCCTGCCTTGTGGGGAAAAAAACCCCAAAGCTGCAAATGTCCAGGAAAAAAATGACAGATTAGAAAGCATTTCCTGCATGAGTTGTGTTTGGGGCTGTTCTTCTTAGTGTTGGCTGCACAAGCAGGCAGGAGTACCCAGGTTTGTCTGTGCACACAGGGAGTCAGAAAGTGATTTTTGAGGTTTACTTAAAAGAGATGGTGCTTGAAAATGTTTGTTCTCTAATCAGCTCGACTCCACAGGATAAATACTGGTCAATGTATAGTTTATTGTGCACTGAGAAGACTTGGGCCTTTTGGTAGTATTCTAGCTGCAACCATTAAAACACTACTAGTTGAGAAATAAGTTTAGTGGAAAATCTTGTTTTAATAATAGCTGTGGAGAGGTTTTAATGTAGCCACTTCATGTCTGAGGTGATAAAAGTACCGTGAGTTGACACACACACGCACGAGTTGATGCAGTGTTAGGCTGGAGAGTTTAGAGTGGACAGAAAGTCTGTATTTTGGGCAGGGTTGCTGTTCTGTGCTCCCCTGCCTCAATTTGTGCAGTCTGTCAGAGCAGGAGGAGGAGTGCAGGCAGGGCTTTGTGAAGAGCAGGGAGCAGAGCTCTTCTAGAAATCCGTGTGTGTCAATGGCAAGCTTTGCTTTGTGTTGGGAATGACACTCATTAGTCAAAATATCTCTGAAAATTGTTTCATCTGATGTGGCAAGACTTAAAGGGGGAAGCTGAAGGGCTGCAGATGATCATTTGGGCCTGTATGAAGAGAGTGGGTGAAACAGGTGCTGCTGTAAGCAGGTAGCTGGGAGGGCTTTGTGTGTCCATAACACCAGGGCCATAATTTTATGTGCCTTTGGTGCTCTTGTTTGGCTGGGCCCTCTTGTGAATTGTTTGGGTTTTGCAGCTCTTGGTTTCCTCTCCAAACAGATGTTCAGCATTCACTTATTTTTAGCAGTTCACTTTTTTTCTGCTTTAAAAATCTTACTTTCACTGCTCTCTCTCCGTGTGCCCCTATATAGTCACAGCGCCTTGGTATAGAGGGGATGCTGTTACTATATTAGGACAGAGACATTTTTAGCCAAGGACAAAGGCCTTTGCATGAAAAAGGAAGCAGCCTGCTTTTTAATCATTATTTATTTATTTGTTTGTACTAACTTGATGGAGCTGAGAATTTAGAGTGTCTGTGTCAGCGTCAGGCCAGTTTGGACAAACGGAAGGAAGGAAGGAGCGAGGAAAGCAGAGATAATTTATTAGAAGTAGCTGGGTAGTTATCCCATATGGGACAAAGCAGCTTCGTGGGTATAAGCTAATCGAGGTAAACTACACTCACAAAGAGCTTTGGGGATCTCAGCAGCCGAGTGGACGAGCACTTTGGGAAATGGCTGTTCTCGTGCTCCTGCATACTGTGACTAAAGTTAGGGCTGCGGTTTAGGCTCGTCCTCTGTTTGTATACATGCACCAAAGAAGGGAACAGCCTGTCCCTGGACCTTACTAACTCTTAATCAGTAACACAATTTAATCTGCTGCCTACAACTCCAGTGTATTTACTGGGGGAAGAGGAGAGAAAATTTTTAAAGGAATGACTAAGATAGCTGTTTATATTTAGTTCAGGAAACCTGTAAGAAGCTTCTCAGCCACGTCCCGTTTCCATCTACATGTCCTTCAACATTTGTTTTGTATCTCTGGAAGCAGCAGCCGGCAGGAGGGGAGGCTGTTTGTGTGTGGCTGCTACCCCAGGGCATTTGTGTCCCTCTGGTGTGTCTGAGGTGCCCTGGAAGGGACAGTGTGGTGTGACAAGACCTTAAACTGCTCCTGCTTTTGAGACATGAAGTCATTGGTTATTTTGTTCCTTTTCTGTCAGTGGTTTAATGAGTGTGGCTGAGAGCAGGGGGAGTTGTGTGGTTACTGCCCTGCTCCTGAGCGCGGGGCTTTGCTGAGCAGAGGGACTTTACATCCATGTAATGAGTTCTGGGATTACTGTGTTTAGCTTTACAGCCTAGGGAGGGCTTTTAAAGTAAGAGAATGTTTTAGTCCCCGTTTTTAGGGTTTTTTTCTAAAACACAGATCAAATGTTTATGCTGTACACTGAGGAGAAAGGGCTTTGTGAGAACAGCAAAGCAGTCATTAGTGATTTATTTACTGTACTGATTTCATATACGGTTAAATTCCTCTGGCACTTAATGTTATGGTCTGTAAGAGCTGTCAAGACTTTGCAATATTACTGATTATGTGGTCAGCTGAGAAGCTAAGTGAAATAATGCTTGTAGGAAGAAGTAATTTGTGGGAGGTGGGAGAGAGAGGGAGTTCAGGGGGTGATGATGTGCTCCTTATAGGTCCTTGTAGATCCAGCCAAAGTTCATCCTGTAAAGAGACTTCATTAAAGCTTCATGGGCATTTCTGATATTTGTCAGCTTATTTTTAATAATTGTTTTGCAGCACTTCCAAGCCTGATAGCTGCAAAGAAGTTGATAACCACGTTTCTGAGGATGTACCTTTGGCTGTGGGCCCTGATGATGGTGTAGAGCTGCCTGCTCAAGAAACTGAAGGTTTCACAAGGGAAAAAAAGAGGTATTGTGTGATTTCAATTGTTACAAGACTTTTCCATGCCTTTACATCTTTTGCTTAAGAAATGTTACTGGTGTGAAAGAGGCTGACTAGGTTTGACAGGTGTTTTGTCTGAGTTATGTGAACACTTTGCTGCCAGATTTGGAATCCAAATGTTAGATTTGTCAAGACCTGGCTAATCCAGTGTATGTACTCCAAAATACCAGAAGAGGGAGCTTAGGCTACACTGCTTACTGCTGTGCTGATCTTTCCTTCTGTTTTTAATTTTGTTAGGTTTTTTCCCGATATTTTCCTTTCTTGACGTTTAAGTTCGTTTTTTTGTTTTGCTTTTGTGCGTGAAACTGTGCAAGATCAGGTCCTATTAAAGAGGAACGTTCTGCTCATTCCCCTTCAGATGCTGCCAGCAGCTTCCCCACCCCATACCTGATTTGCATTGTCGTTGTCAGTAGTGAAGGAAGAAGTTGTTCAGCCTGGCTTCGCCCGTGCTGAGTAAATGTTACCTCGATTTCAAAGTGAAATGTTTCACTGCCTCAGATTTGCACTGATTGTTGCAAAGTGTTTTGATAGGAGGCCCAGCACATTTTTTGCTTTGAAAACCCCCAAAACTGAGCTGTAGACTCGAGGGATGATTTGGGTTGGAAGGAAAGATCATGTCGTTCCAACCATCCCATCTCAAATATAGTTGAGACATGTGCTTGGATATTCCTGTCAGAGCTTCGCCTGAGGGTGATTAACCAGTCTGCTCTTGTGGCTCAGCAATGAAGGCCTGCCCTTGTTGTGACATCTATTAATGGAAAAGGTCACAGCACAGCTGAGAATATGAAATGGGCACTCCCTGGAGAGCAGCGTTCCCCACCCCACCAATACAGGCTGGCAGGTTGTGACAAGTGGGATACAAGACAGGAGACACCACGGGAAGCACAGTTCTGCCACTAAAGCTCTGTTCAGAAGTGTCAGAAGATGCTGCTGTCAGCAGGATACTCTCAATTATGAATTAAAATGTACACAATAGACATGTTCTGCTGTGGAACAGTGCACAAATAGCTGTTAGCAAATGCTGCTGAGAAAAGCTACCGACTGTAATACCTGGGAAACGTTGATTAATAATTTCTTCTGAACTTCTGATTATTTTGATCAGAAAAATGGTGTCGTCACCTTTAGTGAATGTGCTGCTGAAGCACAATTAGGCCAAGTTTTTATAGTTTTCCTCCATGACACTGCACTGGACCCACATGTTTCAGCCTGTGTACGATTGGTGGAGAACAGAAGCATTTTGTACCAGTATGCAATGTCTGTCATCTGAAGAGGATTTTTGGAATTGAAGGGTAGATACCATGGTTATCCTCTAAACGTGGAGAGAAATGGGCAGGTGAGATTTTAAGTTAGAAAATACTCACCCCAAGATGTTGGCTCTTTCCAGAGAATCATCCAAAATTGTTTGAACTTTATGGATACCCTGAATTTCACATTCTGGGAGTGCTGTAGTGTGGTCACAGATGACTGTTGTTTACAAATCCAAGTCAGAACCACTAAAATATGAGGATTTGCTTTTCCTTTTCACTAGAATTCAGCTTCAAAGACAGGAGAAATAATTTTAGAGCTGGACAGGCAAGCAGAGCTGCTGTGCTCACATACTTAGATTGGTTTGTGCCTCTGAAGTTCCTGTTTTGTTTTGATATTGATGTAATGTGTTCATTAATGTAAATGTCTGTGTGTGTATAAGAAACTCTTGGATGGGGTAGACAATGGTGTAATTAAGTAGGATCATGGAATGATTTAGATTGGAAGGGACATTAAAGCTCATCCAGTTCCACCCCCTGCCATGGGGTAGAAATTCCACTGTCCTAGGTTGCTCCAAGCCCTGTCCAGCCTGGCCTTGGACACTTCCAGGGATGGGGTGTCCACCACCTCTTTGTGCAATGCATTCTGTTAGTAAAACTTCTTAATGTAGAATCGAAATCCAGCCTAGGATGTCAGCAGCCCAAATGGGCACTCCCAGCATCCTCATTATGCCTTGAGAATAGTGATCCTGTCACCCACAGCTTCCTTCTCCAAAGCTGAACTTGTGTGTTTGTATCTTAATGGAAATTAAGATGCACACAGAGGTGAGAATTAGAATTGTCTGTGGGACAAAAGATCATTCTTGCATCCTCTTGAGAAGCAGATACATTACTGTCCAAACAGCTGTCTGCTGTTGTAATCAGTTCTTATGTAAATACTTCTGAGACCACCTTGCATTTTTATGTGATTCCTGTGTATCAAGTCAAATCAGCCATGGAAAATAACAGCCTGCAAATTGGGTTGTGTTTCACTTTGTCACATTTATGGCAAGTGCCTGGCAAGGTGCTGAACTTGTGCAACTGCTGGGCCACTGCGTGATTTTCTGCAAAATGGATCCTTGAGGCATTTCAGTCTCCTCTGTGATTATGATGGTCACATTATGAACTCTGTCACAGACACTTCATCATTTGAGAGAAGTGCTGAAATACTGCTAAAGAGTGGCTGATTCTTTATGGACGCCCTACGGACAGAGCTGGAAAGTCTCTGAGGAGCTGATCCATCCCTTTGTCCTCTGAGGAAGGGATGGGTATGATTTGTTCTGGAGAGCAAAAACCAAGTGCTGGTTTTGAGCATGTCCTCACCTGTAGCCTCATTACCTGCTTTGAAAACTGCCCCTGTGATGTTCTGTGTGGCTGATGGGAATGGAGAGCTGGGTCCTCCTTGTGGCCAGATACAGGGTCAGTTTTCTTTCAAAAGCTAAAGCAGGCTGGAGTCAGATCATTTTGAGAGACTTTGGATAGACAGGGAATGTCTGTTGGTCTCTGAATCTCTGAAATTAAATACACATTTCTGTCTTACCTAATTTTCCTGAAATGAGCCTGGAACCAATTGGAAGCACAGCAGCAAATCTCTCTGAAAGCAGAAAGTCGCAACAGTGTTTACACAAAGCTCTACTTTCTGTGTTGTTGGTTTCCAAAATGTTTCATAATGCTTCCCTGGGAGGAAGCAAAGCTGAATAAGTGGTGTCAGGCAGAAAAACAGGATAAGCTTTATGACTTCTGGGTTTTATTTGCTTGATTGTGTGTTGAAAGCAAGTTTTCTCCTTTTGCCCACCTTCAGAGAGGCTTGGTGTAAAACTAAAGAAATAAAAATCAATGTATTGCCTTCATTTTTGACCAACACTGATAATCCCAGACTGAGTTGCTTTTTATGGTGTACTCAAAACCAAGAAGGGATTAGATGGGATTTAAAAACTCAAAGTTTTTTCCCTTGAGTGAATTTAACCCTTTTGAAAGGAATGTGTAACAACGTTTAAGTTTACAAGTGCACTGAGCAAGGAAGAGATGAGAAGTACAAATGAGGGATACAAATGCCTCTTTTCTTTCCAAAATGTGGGAGTTTTCAGGTGTTTTTGGGTTTGGGGATTTTTTGGGGGGAAAGGAAGGTGTAGTTTTTTGTGTTTGTCATGTGAACTGGATAGTAGTTGTGTGTGTCTGGACTGTGGTGCACAAGTGAAGTGATGCTTTTTTTAGGATAGCAACAGGATGAAGGCATTGAAACGAAGTTGTTTAGATCTTGTAAACTAAACCCAAGGATTTTTGTTGAGGCTTTGTGGTTGATACAATGAAAATGGTTTACCATCTCCTGAAAAACAGCGTAAAAAATAGATGTCTTCCACATAACCAGCCAGCCTGTGAAAAATGGACAGGAATGAACCACAGTGCTGCTCTTCATCCATTTCCACCATTCCAGGTTTTTAAAGGGTGTTGTCTCCTGAGTGGTGTGTTTAGAACTGCTCAGCCCTGTGCAGGAGGATGCTTTGTGTAGATGTCTTCAATTTATTACCGAGTAACAGCATCAAATTCTGGGATGCCTGCTGTGTTCCAAGCCCAAAGCGTTGTGGATTAAGTGCATTTTCTTGTAGCTGGGTGTGGGACTGGTGTGGTGGGGTTATCTGGGTGAGCCCATGATTTGGGGGGGACAGTCCTGAGTGTTTGATGGGTGCCCAGAGACCCCCATGGTGTGTGCTGGCAGAAACAGCTTCCATCAGCCAGCCAGCAGCAATTCAACAAATAGCAGCCAGTGGCTTCATCTTTAAAAGGCAGAGCGTTAATGGGTGCTTGACACAAGTGGGAAATGTCACCTGTTTTCTAACCATATGCTGGCTGGGAATTTGGGCTCTCTGGGGTGTTCTGCCTGCAGGTTTGCTCAAAGAGAGCAATTATTTGTGTGTCTTGTAAAGCTGCCCTCAGTCTGAGGCGGTGGACAAAAGGGTGATGATAGCCCTCTGTTTGCCTGTTATTCCTGTGTATTTTACAGGTTCCCTCAGGCGATTTATGGTAATTTCCTTGCTGCTAGAACAGGTTCAGCAGCATGAAAATGAGTATGTCGTTACACTAGTTAATCCATCCACGAGGAGTTTCAGAGCAGCATTGATCATTCTGCATCCTACAAAAGCGTGGCGGTGCAGGTTCAGAGATTACACACCTGCCTTGGGATGCTGTTCCTTGGCACTGTGGCACACGGTGTCAGCTCCTGACACTGCCAGGAGGGTGGAGGACTTGTGGGGGATCACCTCTTGTCCTAGAGCAGGTAATACATGGGCTAAAACTGTTGAGTCAGGTGTATTTTGTATTTCTCAATAATTGCTGTTATGCTAGAATGTGGCCTGTACTTTTGGGGCACCCAACCCCTAGTGCTAAATCTTCTGAAAACAAAAGCTTAAAGAAACCATTGAAACATGCTAGACATACTTCAGACCAATTTTGTGTTAACTCTCATGAAATCAAATTGAAGCTGTAAGCTGGCTTCTTTAAGGCAGTCATTTGACCACCCATCCTTAGCAGCCACAGCAAAGCATTGCACCAGGGGGGAATACTGTTCTTGTCTGCTTTCTTCATCCTGCATTTTCATAATCTAATTCTTTACTTGGGCCCTGAGGCCAGGAGGCCTTTGGATTCTGCTTGCTGAAATCTCCTGCAACAAGGTGCCCCCGGAGAGCTTTATCAGCAGTGATCTTGTCAGGTGCATGAAAGCCCTAAAAAATGTCAGTCCCCTCCTGGCATTAGGCAGCTCCTTTCCTAACAAGCCTGGCTCCAGCTGCCGCAGGGATCTTGCACCTCGGGATGTTTAGAGGCTTAGAAAGAAGCATGGAAACAAGATGAGCTCCTGTGGTCTGTGATGGTGTTTCTGCAATTCTGGTGTTTGGAAATGTCAGCAGAACCTGGGCATTTGGCTTGTGGGCCGGGTCTGCAGAGGTGTATTCAGCAGCAGAACAAACTCCCTCCTTTGGTGAGGTGATGCTTGTGGTCCCAGGCCAGAAATTTGGTAAATTGGAGTTTAAAGTTTTGTTTGTGATCCAAGGAATTCAGGGCTGGCTCTTATAGTAGTAGCGTGATAGAGCCCAGAATCTGAAAATGAAGCGTCTGTGCCTTGTCAGGAGGGGAAAGCAGAGGAGCAAATGAGAGGCCAGAGGCTGCACGAAGCGAGGTGTGAGCTCTGCACAGGGGTTTGGCTGCCCTGACCCTTAACTCGTGTCTCCTCTGTAGGTCTGCGTGGGGCAGAGCCCTCCTCGCTCCTGTGGGAGATCCCGCACAGCCAGGGGAAGGAAGGAGGGAAGCACCCACACTCGGGGGTGTGTGCCCAGCTCTTGGAAACCTAATCTCCCTCTTTGTGTGGCTCCTTAATTTCATAGAAGGCTTTTGAACGTGGAATCTTGTGGGGTGTTCAGTTCTCACGTTGCTGATCGTAATTCAGTGCCAGCCTCTGAAAGCCCGGAGCCCCCCCGGCATCCCGAGCAGCACCGTGCAGGGCCCCTTTTGTTATCTTGCCTCTGGGTTTCCCATGCTGGAAATTTCAATAACTAAGCAGGCATCTTGGTTATTCATAACTCTTAATGCCATTAATCTCACTTGCAATTTAGATTCAGCAGTGACCTTAGCAACCAAACAGTGATCAGTGGGGAGGGGGCACAATTATTTATGTTCCGTCTTACTTTTATTTTTACTTTTATTTGATGTTTGTTTCTTGTCAGCTGCAGTGTCCATCCTGGCTGCATCATCACTGGTCACTCCTATTTTCTTGGAATTAGCAGATGGGAATTCTGTCAGTGTGCTCAGGCTTAAAACTCAGAGACATTGTGTGTTTTCATGAAGAGTGTATCAATGCAAATAAAGCACTCACACTGTGTTAATCTGGATAAGTGGTGGAGCAGACAATGTGTCTATCAAAGTGTTTGATCTGTAAGAACAAGTTAAATCTGTGGAGCCTTACACCTAGGATCTCCTTGTGTTGTTTGGTGGTGTATAATTTTGTGCCATGATGACACGGGCAGGGCTGTGTTGTGCCAAGGGATGTGCAGAGGCAATCAGACAGATTGCTTCTGTTTTCCTTGAAAACTACATTGAAAAATATCCCACTGCTTTAACACTCTGTAATTATTTTACTGCTCAGATTTCATTTACACTCTCCATTTGTGCATCAGTGCCCCACTCTTAGACCATTAAAAGACAAATGCTGAGAAAAAACGAACCCAAAACCTGCAGCTAACAAAAAACCACCAAACCAACAAGCCCATGGTTTCAATCTGAAAGTCTGTCACTCTCCACGTAGGGCTGAATTTCTCATTTAGCTGTACTGGAATGGAATTAAGTTAAGGCTAGCTGGATTTTAAGTGGATGGCAATGAATGTGTCTTTAAATGGCTAATTATAGACTATAATAATATCTTAATTATACCATGGCCATAAACTGCAGTACATGTCTATTTATTAGGCACTACTAAAGCATAGATGTTACAATTTATGTTAGCGTCTCATTGGTTTTTGCCAGGAAACCAAAATGGAATAAATTTGTTGCACATTTCAGCTAACTTTTCATACTTATTTTTTTATCTGTAGCACAAAGGTGCTCATAAAATTAAGGGAGAGAAAGAAATTTGCTTTTCTTTCCCTGCTCTTGCTACCTGATAGCAGCAAGAGGTCACAGCTTGGCCCTCCAGGAGGTAGTTTACTTAGGTTCCCTCTTTGGGTTATCTTCTTTCAAAATAGTAAAGGTTTTTAATTTTAAATTATGGTCTGCTCACATACAATACTGTGGTGTCCTGGTTTTGGCTGGAATAGAGTTAATTTTCTTCTATTCCCTGAAGCAAAAAAAAAAAAAAAATCGCGTCACGCCTCTGGAGACAAAGATTGAAAAGGGATTTGGTTGGGTTTCTGTGCTTAGCTGTGACTTTCTGAAGGAGGTAATGACAGCACCAGTGTTAAATGTTGTCCCTGTCCCACAGCAGTGCAGGTGGTGAGCTGGGTCATGGAGTGACCTGGCTGGAAAAAAACAACACATGATGGATGTGGTCTCACAAAGATTCCTTGTGGCACATCTCTGGGCATGACATAGGATTGGAGTCAGCAGGAAAATGTGAAGAAGCAAAGCAAGGGTAGCAAATGCCTTGCAATGTTCCAGCAGCAGCTTCAGCTCCTTGAGGGGGAATTTTAAATGACTCTCCTCTAGGGAGGTAGAAATTATAAGATACATCCTCTCTTGCTCTCTTTAGAGAGGAGATGAGACAAAGGAGCAAAAGTCTGGCTACAGGAGCAAGAAAGTCTGGTTTGCAGAATGAAAACAAAGCAAAAGGAAATAAAGGTGTCCCAGGACTGACAAAATGCAGGGTGAGCAAAGGAGCACAGAAATGTGCACAACATGTCTAGACCTGTGTAGTTTTGTGCAGCCTACAATGAAGAATGCTCAAATTCTTTAAAAGCCTGTCAGCTGCCTACTGTATAACCCTTAGCAAGATGAACTCCAAACCTGAGTGCCCACATGGCTGAGAACAGCCTGCTTGACCTTCCCTGGAGCACAAAGATCACCACTGGTCCCGGGAGACGCGGATTTCTGGAAGGACTTGGCAGACGCAGTGGGATCAGCAGAGGCCGAGGAGGGCTGGTGCTCCTGCAGGGCTTTTAGAGCACGGGAGTCTCCAGCCTTGGGTGTCCTAAAAGAGCTGTCACCACTGCCCTTGAAAAGATGTCAGTGCTTTTATGTGCTGATGTGATCTCCAACACAGGCAGCCTCCCCAGGCACTGGTTTGCTTTGCCACTCTGTCCATACAGAGTCAGTTTTTTCGAGCAGTTTGGTCCTTCTAGTCCTTTAGGAAAGATGTTGCTGTTCCTTAGCAGTCTGATATTGTGGATAGCCTTGCCATGAACCCTTCAAAAATACCAGGCAGCCTACAAATAAGGGAGGCTTTGGGGTGAAAACTTCTTCCCAGGCTGCATTCAAGGCTTTGGGGTCCAAAGGCAGTATCATTTAAATATATATATATAATTTTTGAGGGGGAGAATTATGTTTAAACAATAATCCGTTTTTAAAAACATTTTCCCATCTTTTGTTTGGATTTTTTTGTAGGCGGTGCACTGTTCCTTAGAGCTGTGGCAGCAGTGTTCAGATACCAGAGAAATCCTTTTTTTGCTTGGGATGTTTGGTTTTGCTCTGTCTTTGCATTTTCTTTTATATGATGCTTGTTTCTGCACAGCACCTCAGTAATGCATTGCAGCTAGGAGGTACAGCTTAATATTCACCACTCCTTCCCGAGGGGATTGATGTGTGAGGGAGGCTTTTCTTTCAGCAGGCTCTTTGATGTTGCTGTGTGTGTGTATGTGTGGTCATGTTTATAACTTGTGTAAATGCCTGGCACGATGGACACTGAAGCCAAGAGCAAAGAAACAGAACATAAATTTCAGTATCTCAAACCTTATCACGGTCTTGCTCAGCATTGTTTTTTGATGGAAGCCAAAAATTTCAAATTGGGTGCAAGTGACCCAAGTCTGAATTTATGTGTAAACATGGAATGGAATAAGACCAAATATTTAGGCGTCTGTACAGTGTTTTAAACAACTAATCAGTGGACATCCAGTTTCAATAAAACATTAATTTAGTAGAGGCCAAAATATGGCTCTTGCTTAAATGGGTGGAAGAGGCAGAAAGAGAAGATGATTAATTTTAAAGGATGGTACTGAATACTTAAATAGTCTTTTCAGCAGTGGGATCACAATAAGTTGTTACATGGCTTTTAATCCCTAGGCTGAAGTGCCTGGGGCATCCTTAAATCCTTTGAAGCTACAGTGGGATTTTTTTTTCTTTTTGAGCTACATCTGTGTGTTTTTCAGGTTCCAGAAAATGTACTCAGAGTGTCAACACAATTCTTGTATTTTTAAAAGCCCGCACTAAATTTAGTACTGAGTTGATGCTTCTTGGCAGGCCTAAAGGGTGAACTGGGGCCAGGCAGGAGAGGGAGAGCTCCCCTCCCATCTGAGGTGTTTCTTACCAGTCAGGATGGGCTGCAGCTTTGTAGTGTAACAGATTTTATGGCCAAATCAGAAGGAAATCTACAGTTTGGCTTCTTGCACGGGTTGGCCAGAGACATCAGTTTAGTGTTTGTTATTGCATCCCGTAGGCAGCAAACTCTCTCCAGCCCAAGGCTCAGGTACAGCACACCTTTTTTTGAAAGACCGTGGCCATCAGGAGTTCATGTTGCTGTAGCTGAGCTGCTTGGATGGTTATTTTTCAAAGGGAAGAGTGAAATCCTGTCCCCTTTATGAGCAGGAGCAGCTTAGAGGCAGTGAGCTGTCCTCTGATGAATCTCTGAGGTGTGCCGTGAGCTGTGCACAGGAACTGGGGTGGGAGGGAGGGGAGAAGGAGGCAATGCCTTGCCTGGGATGCCCCTCACCATAACCCAGAGCCCCCAGTAACCCAGACAGAATGTGCAAAGTGACCAGGGCCACAGCTGGGCTCCAAAGGCTGAAGCCCTTCATCCTACAGGTTGCCAAGACCTGCTTTTCTAGTGCAATTTGAATGTTTGTTGCATAGAAACATTGGAGAATAGAAAAAAAACCTTTCTCTACTGTACAGCTCCTGAAAGGGCTATGCTGCCTCAGAATAGGATTCAATCCAAGCCTTCTTTTATTGGGCCTTTGTTTATTTAATAAATGTGCATGTGAGACTTGAAGGAGTTGACACAGGCATTTTAAGTGTATTCTTTGCACTTGTTAGGAGTATCCCTGTTTTCCTCACTGTCAGGACAGTGTCCCTGTTTTCCTCGCTGCCAGGACAAACAGTGCCTGTGTTCTCCCTCTTGGCTTCCAGGTACCTGGTAGGGCTTTACTTAATATGGGGTTTGCCTTTCTAGGGGTTTTTCTTTTCTGTGAGCCTTCCTTTTCTCTGTAACAAATGAAATCCAGCAGGGAGCTGTTATGATATGCAAAGACCAGTTGTCTGTAGCTCAGCAGAGTTGCCACACATTTAAGTGAAGCTGAGCTGTAACCTCAGCCTAACAGGGACTCTGGATACAGACATGTAATTTTAGTCTGTTGGCTGGTACCATTGATTTCCCATATTGGATGGAAATCCTGGAGTTATTAACCATTTCAAATGTACTGCCAAAGAGTATTTAGGAGTGTTTGATACACTTTCTTCACTTTCTCTGTGTTCTTTACTTGGGAATGGCAAATACAGAGGGTGTGGTGGGCTGCCACCACTCTCAGGAGGATCCGAGCTGGGCACTGCTGCAGAGTTTGGGGCTCAGTTGTGGCTCAGGCAGCCAACCCTGCTCCAGAAATTCTGGAGCTCAGTCCCTGAGTGAGGCAGTGCTGCTGCTTCTCTGGTGGAGTTGGGACGAGTCTTGAGCAATGAGACACTAGAAATGAGGGTTTGGCTTTTATCAGAAACAAAACAACCCCAAAATTATATCTTGCTTGGAAGTTTGTGGCTGAACAAAGTGCTGGCTCACAGGCTTTCACCCCATAGTTTAAAAAAAGTAGAGAAAAATGTCATTTGTTTTGATACTGTTCATAAAACAGAATTTAATTTTAGCGGCCCCTGGAAATGAAAAGTTCTTCCATCTTCTCTAAACATCCTTGTTTCTTCTTATCTCAAGAACAGTTTGTTGTGGATGCACCTGGAGTCAGAACCTTGCATATGTAGTCAGCAGTCATTCCTGTAAAGCAGGCAAACCCAACTGAATTTCTGTTTATGCAAGCGGAGAAAAAAATCCCAAAACTACTGAAAGTATGAGCCTAATGAGGCCTCCACTAGAGCATAAAAGCTGTGCTGTGATAGGTGCTTGGAAGTCAGTGCGTTTTGATATTTTCATTAAATTTATCTGATCCTTTTGACCCCTCCGCCCTGTGATGTATCCAGAATTGTTACATAGCTTCAAGCCGTTTGTATCCCTAGAGTTTAATTCCTGGTACAGACAGCAGCGGAACTGATGGGGGTTTTTTTGGTTTTTTTTTTGCTCCTTTAATCATGTGAAACACGGCTTGCGTGTGAATCATCTGTTACTTGCCAACGACAGGGATGTGCAGAGCGATGGTGCCCATCCTCTTCAGCATCTTAGAATTCCCAATGCCACGCTACCTCCTAAAAGGATAAGCTGATTTGTAGGGTCAGGAATGCTGTAGTTTGTGGGTTTAAAGATCCTCCCCATGTATATTACATGTATGTTAAGCATCCCCAGCTCGCTGTCCAGCAAGGTGATGTGTGCAGGCAGGAGCAGAATGGTTAAAGTGCCCCAGTGCTGGATGGAGCTGCTGGTCGGCTCCCCACATTGCCTTGTTTACCTTGGCTGCTCATGATATTCTCCCTACGTTCCTCACGGAAGATTCCATTCTTTTTTCCGCAAGAGGGGATGAGCTGGTTCGTGAGGATGAAAAGAAAGCAGCCGTTCTGCGTGTTCATCCTCGGTGCCAGCGTCCCGATGTGCTCAGCTCGTCAGTTCGGAGGGGGAAATGTATGCGCGGCGCCCGGTGCACACGTGCATTTGCATTTCAAATCGGCTGAGTCAACACAATATAATGGTCCTGCCTGTAGGTCCTTAGAGAGCCACAGTAGCTGACAATGTGTGCTTAAAGGGAGGGTCTGCTTTTCTTCGTCGTCTTCTTTTTTTTTTGATTTTTTTTTTTTTAAGCCGGTTTCCATAGCCAATAGTCCCGCGTTCCAGGCGCCTGCACCGGAGCTGTTTGGACCACTGATGTTTAGCAGATGATTACCCTGTCACAGCGGCCGGGATTTCGCTTTATTTTATAAATACCGTTCATCTGGACAGAAAAAAAAAAACCAAAACCAAAAACCCACAAAACCAAACAACAACCCACCACCAAAACTGGCAACAGTTCAGAGAAGAGAAGCTGCCGAAGTGTTCCTGCTTGCGCTGCCACTGATGCGAGCAGCTGTTTCCATCTGCACTGCAGCACTGCAGCCTCCACAGAGCCTGAGCTGCCGGGGCTCCTCGCCGGTGGGATTCCGGAGGAAGCCGGCCCTGCTCTCGCCTAGCTCCGAGCCCAGGGCACGCTGAGGATGGGAGGCTCGCAGTCCCTGCAGCAGGCACAGACAGGTGGCCTGGTCCGGGAGCCGTCTGAGGCCATGTAAGTGCGGATCCCTTGGCCGTGCCCGTTCCCCGGCGCTGCCCGGAGCCGGAGCGCTGCGTTCGGGGCTGGCCTGAGGCCTTTGTTCGGCGCTCGCTGCGGGCGGTGCGGGGCAGAGCTGGGGGCTGGCTGGGTGTGGGTGAGGTTTTGTGCCGCTGCCCGGTGCCGGGGCACCTCGGTCGGTGTGTGTGCAGCGGTGCCTGGGAGCCATATGTTTTGTCCTTCCGTGTTTGGGGTGCATGATCAGTCAAACACAATGACCATTCCCAGCGAACAAAAAAACCCAGCCCCTTCCCCCTTCCCAAACCCACCACCTCTGCGTTTTCGATTTAAAATGCACGGCGTGGAGCTGCGTTTCGCTGCGCTTTTTTTTTTTTTTTTCAGGGCTTCTTTTTGCTTTTCTCTGCACAGATACTGTTTTTCAGGTCACCATCACCCTTCTCAGCATCCATCCCTGCCATGGTATTACATCCTCTGATGAAGCATAAGCAAGGTGTCCATAGATCTCTCCTCACCGAAGGCCAACTCGGAAAGATTCGCTGGGGGAGGGAGGAAAAAGCAGACAATTCATGCTTGTTCAGAGCGAGTTAGCACTTTTTTGAATGGTTAAATCATATATGAAAGTACACAGATGTGTATGTGTGTGCAGAAATAGCAGCATCACTTCCCATTTGTAAATAGGATTTTGTAGTTTATTGGTAGAGGATTTATCAGTTTACTTAGCCAACAGTCTTTTCTCCTTAACCCTCCACCCCAGACTACTAAGTTGGAATGCTAGAGCGTGGACCATACCTCTGAATGGATTTTAGAAGGATTGCCTTGTCTCCTTTTGTCATAACAGTTATATAAATCACATTTATCTTACCATGTCTGACTACTGCGTTTATTACTGAATATGTATCTTGGTACGTTTTAGGTATTTATCCACTTGGGCTAGTCTACAAATTAACCTCATATAGGTGTCTACATTTTTTTTTTTTTAATGTAAAGTGTGCTTGTTAAGGTAGCTCTGATTATGGTTGAGGCATCATTTGTGTGTTTGAGATAAGTGCTTCAGAGCCATTGGGGAATGATAGAGCAGTAACTGATAGTTTTGCCTCTATAATAGGCCTTACAAGTAGGTGTATGCTCCCTATTGTCATACTCCAGTATATCAGCAGATAGCTTTGCTTGTAGAGTGTTTGTAAAATACAGGCCTAACAGCATTTCTGCATCCTTTGTTCTTTTGATGTGTAGCTTCAGCAATTAATATTTTTTTTTCTCTATAGTTCCATCTGACATTCCTATAAAAAGCATCTATTTTAATAATATGGTGGAATAAATGGATGCTTCATTGTCTTTGAAGCACTATAAATTGCATTTTCATCTGCACAAACTGGTGTTGATTTATAACAGTGATCCAAGGACCGGGCAATAAAAGACATGTTGCTAAAACAAGGTTCAGGGGTTTTTATCTACAATTTTCACAGCCTTTTAAGAATGCATTCTGTTGGATGAACGTATATGTATATGTACATATACATATATGTATGTGTGTATATTTATATCATTTTGGGGGCACTTGAGTAAATTATATTGTCATCTCTCTCAATGACTCCTTTTATGTATAAACATACTCATCTTTTGCATTAAGTCATTCCTGTGGGGTTTCAGGATGATCTTTCAAGGCCTGACATAATAAACAGATACAGTTTTAGCACAGGCATCATTCAGTAACTGTTGATGTCCTTGGGAAGAGTTTGTGGAAGGTATTACTAATCTTGTATTAAATAAATCACCAAGAGATTGTGCTACTTTCTAGTGGTAAATACTCTTTAAAATGAGATAAGAATGGAGGTACCTCTTTATCCTTGAGAAAACACAGGCTTGTTTTATGAAACAGGAACATCCTCATAGGATGTCATGGTCATCAGTTCGGTGTGAGGTTTTGACTTTATACCCTTATCACTGTAACTTTTACCAGTGCTTTTTAAATGAGGTTGCATTTGGCTTGCTTTGCACACGTAAGCAAATTCCTTAATGGCAGTGATGGCTCAGAGGCAGAAACATCTGGCCATGTCCCAGGCAAGTTGGGCAGCTGCCCACGCAGTTACAGCATCCCTGAAGTCATCATTTCTGCCATCAGCAGAGGCTGATTGCCCTAAGGAGAGCTGCTCCACACAGGGAGAGCAGGGTTGGATTTGGCTGCCCTGAGTTCATTAGAGTAGGGGAGTGTCAATCAGGAGTCATTACTGGAGTAGAATAGTGTCAAAAAAAGCACAGAGGCGAACAAATTCCTTAAATAGCTGCTGCTTTCCGAGTTCCTCCAAAGTATCCTATGATGGACTTACTCATCAACACTAGGGAAAGTTGTAGAAATAAACTTAGTGTTAGAAGCCATGCTGAAAAGGGGTCTAGGTTAAGATTTTAGAGTGTATCTATGATTAAATATGCCCTTTTTGCATGTGTATGCCAAATTCCTAATTTTAAGGTAAATTTGCTTCAGCCAGGATGAAAGTATTTGTAATCCACCCACTATTGGTACTGACAGCCCGGGGTATTCTGTTGCTCATTGTGGATTGTTAGCACTCAGCGGCAGCAGACAATTGCCCTTTTATTTAAAGAAAAAAGAAAAGTCAATTTGGAATGATAAAAAAGGGAAAGCCCAAGGGAAGCCCCTGACAATAAAAGTTAACTGCAGATAAAAGTGGGGTGGTTCAGACCTCGCTGTTGACGTTATGAGCGCTGTCATGTGCTTTGCAAATCGCAGCAGGCACCCTGGTGGTCACAGATTGAGCTCAATCGGGGGCACGTTTCCATCAGATAATAGGAGTGGGCTCTGCTGAAATAAAATCCAGTGACAGTGAGATGATGGTTCAGTGTGCACGGATTTGTTGGGTGCACGCACACAACTGGTGGTGGGGTCCTTGCCTGCGCTGAGTGCTGCCCTGCTGACGGTGTGAGCAGAAATCAGCTTGCCAAGTGCTACCACCTTTGTCTTTAGTCCTTTTAATTTGTAATAGCAATATATTGCTATCTCTTGGTAATGTTTTTTGAGTATTAGCAAACGGGAAACGTTGCTAGGGTTTTAAATGTTGGGAGCTCTTTGGCAGTTGTCCTCTCTGAATCGTGTTTTTTCTCCGATGGAAAGGGTTCCTTTCTCCTGAGCACGAACCACACCTTGCTTTTTGTGGGGCATTATGGTTGCTGTCCTTGCAGCAACTGGGCAGGATTTACATTCAGAGCCCATTTCTTGCTCAGCCAAAGGGCTGCTGATGTGTTATTTCCTCCCATCAGGAGCTCTACGTGCTGCGTCTCTAATATTTGCATCCCTTGCCAATCCAAGAGGAAAATGACTGAAGCCTGAGCCAGCTCCCACTGAAGTTGATAGTGAAATGCCCACTGACTTCGGTGGGAGCTGGAGCAGGCTCCAAGAAAGAAATTGAATGTCACTGATCATTGGTAGCAGGCCAAGATGTTGGTGTCCCGGTGGGTTGTTTTTCAATGTTTCTTCTGCTGCATGATCTTTTCTTTTGTTTGTTGGTTACTGGAGAGACTCAGAAAAATTTAAACTGGATGGTCTTAGCCTTCTGCACAGGAGATGTGAGCAGTTTTCTGTGTGTAAGGGTGTATATACACATGTATTTATAAAAGTTACCTCTCCATCTGTGAAAAAATGCAGCCCTTGCTTGCCACCACATTTTTTACTTTTCTATCTTTTAAACCTGGAAGAATCCCTTGTGTGGCTCTTAAAACTTTGAAAGAAATTAGTCTGGTGAAATATTTGCACAGTTTAATATGCTCAGACATAGGAAAATTATCCAAAAAAATACATATACATGGAAGAGTGGGAAATGTGCAATTAGAAAATATTGAAAGAATTTGGGTCTTGGGAGGAGGGGAAGCTGCTGTTACTGAATTGATATTTAGTCTGAGTTAATCCTTTGACAGATAGTTCTGCCTATTGTCAGCTTATTATATAGAAACATAAATTTGTTTTCTTCTTCCTCTTACTGGCAGCCTTCAGTGAGCATCCCCAGCAGTAATTAGAGGATGCTCTATCTGCTTTGTCTGCTAAATAGGGTGAGTTGCTGGAAGCCACGGGGATGTTTTACTTAAGATGTACCAGAAGTAACGAGGAGATTCTTCTGTCAAGCTTCCCTGTCTTTCATTCCAGCCTCCCTTATTTGAGCCCAAAGGATCTCATCTCTGAAGTCAATGGCTGCGCTCCCTTTGATATGAGAGGTGGTTACATCAACCACTTCTTCTGTCACTGGAAGTAGGCAGGTCACGTTTAGTCTTGAAAACAAAATGAGAAGGCCCCAGCCTCCCTCACCCCTCTATTAACAAGGCACAGCACACGTCTGGCAAACCCATGTGTGCTCTAAAGCTCTCCATACGGGTTGGGGTGCCCTGTGCCATGTGTAATGGAGCTGCTGTCATCTATTATGTATTATGACATGCAGGCAAATTGGAAAATACAAACTGATGGGAGGTGGTAAAAACATGAATGAAAAGGCATTTCCTGCACACGCATTGTGGCTGTCATTTACCAGCAGAGCTGTTTCCCTGGCTGCGTTTGCTTTTTTGCTTTTTTGCTTTCCTTGACCCAGCAGTCAGGGGAACTGATTGTTAGATTGAAATCAAAGATGCTCTTCAGCCCTGTGTGTTTCAAGAGGTAATAGTCTGGGTGCTTTTGATGTTTCTCTAACATGATTATAGCACCCAGAAAAGCCATTCTCTCTGTTACAAGCACATTTCCTTTGTTTTAAGACCATACACCTATAGTTTTTATATTTGCTTATGTCCTGAATGTAATTTCCTTATCCATCTCCGATGCTTTGTAAGGATTTAGCTATGTACCAAGCTTCTTATGTAGTCCAGGTAAACAGGCTTTTGAGTGGCAAGAGGCAGAGTTGTAATTACAGCTAGAAATCCAACGCAGTTTGCATTCTCTTGGAGAAGGTGGGCGGGTTTGCTGTAAGAAGCAAACAAGCAAATACATTTTTTACTATGGAAAAGCTAAGGGAAAAAAAGATGTGATTTCTCTTCAGATCCTTAAATGCTCTGAAGCAACCATCTGAATTCAGTAGCAGGCTGTGGATACCATGTTTTGTATTCCCATTAGAACCAGCTTAATGGGAAAAAAAATTGAATTAGTTTCCTTTTTCCACCACAGTCTAAATTTCTTTTGAGGCAGGTTTTAGCCTGAGAGCCTTCATTGATAGTGATACTAGACACGATAGTGAGATCCCTCCTTGAGTCTGGAAACGAAATTGGAGTTCACATGTGAACTGAATTTTAGTTGAAGCAACTGTGGATACGTCTTGAGACAGACCTCTGGGGAACTGTAGAGCTCTGGTTTTTGTTTGTTGTTTCCCTGCAGTATTGTTTGCTACAGCTCCTCTCCCTCTGCTGTGAGGAGTGATTCAGGGGGTGAAGGGATGCTTGGGAAACTTCTTCGAGAGGAAGAACTGGGGCTGTTGGTCCTGTTGGGGCAAATACGTAAACTTTGAGAAAATCTGTGTCTTTCCATTTTAAGCTTATTTGGTTTTGATTAATCAGAATCCTTAGAATTATGTCCAAATTTACGTGATACGGTTTTCCTAAACAAAAGCAGCTTGTTTCTAGGGCTTAATGTAAACCAGGTTGTATCTGACCCGGGGTACAGTTGTAATCACATAAGCTCCTGCTCCTTTAGAGCTTTGATTTCCTTCAGCAGAAAAACCTGTATTTATTGGCCTTGTTAATAACCAATTAAGGAGAGCCCATTGCTGTCCTTAAAAATGAGTCCAGCATTGTGCTGGGAAAAGGGTTTGGTTGCTAAAGGAGGGGAAAGATGAGCAAGGAGTTCTAATCCCTTTGTTTAAGTTCCCAAGTGCAGGATGAAAGTGGGAGCTTGGGAAGGGGAGGTTCAGCACCTTGCTCCTCACCTGGCAGAGCTGTGGGTTCCAGCTGGGTGCCAGCTGCTGAAGTGCCACTGGAGAGCAGGGATTTGCTTTTTCCATCACGCTGTGGTGCTGAGTCGGCGCTTCCTGAGCCAGGCGTTCCTGCAGCACGTACGGGAAGGGAAGGGAAAGGGAAGGGAAAGGG
>VZRS01013894.1:31164-251545 GCA_013398055.1 Ifrita kowaldi
CTGCCGCACCGACGGGCAGGGAAGGGAACGGGAAGGGAAAGGGAAGGGGAAGGGAAGGGAAGAGAAAGGGGAGGGGAAGGGAAGGGATGATTTCCCTGTGAGCTGGAGCAGCACCGAGTGTGCCTGTGGGAGAGGTGAAAGAAGTCAGTGGGAAACCTTCCAGAGCTGCGCTGGGCTGGAGCAGCAGCAGAGGGATCACACCGGGATCACACCCACCAGAGGCAGGAGATGGAATGACTGGAGCCCAAGCAGAGATTTTGCTGTTGCTGTTGTTAAGAGATTGAGATGTATGGTTTTTTGTTCTTTGCTCCTATTGCTCGCTGGCCATGTTTCTGTCCATGCAGCTGCTTTACACGTTGAAGTAGAGGAGTAAGGTTAGAGAGGATCTTGCGAAATTCTTTAGGGAGGCTGTGCAGGGGCCAAAAAGGCAGAATATGGAGCAGGTTGAAGGCAGAGGGTCTCTTCTCCTCTCTTTCCTTTTTAGTGAAGGTTCTCCCCGCCTCTCTTCTCCACCCCTGTATGAACCTTGTCTCCTTTCCAAAAGGAAGGGCCATCCACCGACATTACACAGCCTTGTTTCCACATCTCAGTGTTTGCAGCAATCTCTGTTCCCCCAGGATGAGCCGGTCCCCGGGGATGGCAGGTGTCCCACATTCATCCTCGCACCTCACAGCCACTGTTGTGTCCCCAGGTCCTGCTTTTGAGCTGCATGGCAGAGCTGAGATGTGGCTCTGCAAAGCCTTGTTGCATTTAAAAGGTGGTTCCAGTAAACAAAGCAATTCCAAACCTGTGGCTCTGGCTCCCAATGAATTATTGATCAGTTTCTCATTGATGATGCTGTGTAGCAGGAGCACAGGGTGCTTCACGAGGGGACAGGTCACACGATGATGTTTCATGGATTAAAATTGTAGACCTTGGGACTAAAAGAAGAGGAAAGATACCTGCCAGGGGTATTAAATATTTGAACATCAACCACTGATTCAGATACCAGCCCCTAACCCACTAGGGTGAGCAAAGTGCATCACTGGCAGGGATTATTATGTATTAACTGGTTATATTTGTTTTAAGTATTTTCCACCTTTGATGTTGGGGTAACCTGCCTCTTTTCCTGTTTCTTAAGAGATTTATGTGGTTGAATATTCAGCAGCCTCTGGTGAGTTAGGGACACGTTAGTGTATTTGCAGTTGTGATGTCTGAAGATGAGTGCCTTTAATTAAATGGCTTTTTCCTGTTGTACCTCTGAGAATAAAGCATCTGCCTGAGAAGCATAGGGATTTAAAAACAATTTCAATTCTGAGTCCTGTTTCTGTGGCGTAGATATTTTCATTATTCAGGCTGAAGCCAGTGAAAGAGAAAGCAGGCTGGTCAGAAAGGATGGGGGATTGTTTTATTATTCATTTATATCAGTGGTGTTGAAAAACATACCCTGCTAGATCTCAGAAAAAGCAATAAAAAGGAAAAATTTAACGTGATTTAAAGCAATATGGGGAACTTCTTGCTAATCAGTTAGAAAAATGATTTAACTAGATTGAAGTGCTGCTGTAAGTGTGCCATGTTATATCCCGCAGTCTTTTTTCCTTCAGATGTGGTTTCCCACAGCTTGAGACATTTCTCTCTCGTTGCTGTGTGAAAGCAGGAAATGGCTTTTGTTGGGGGAGTGGGAATTTGGCTTCTGCACAAAATGTGCTCAAAATTGCTGAACAAACAAGGAGAAAAAGCAGGAAAAAATAATTCCTTCTTCCCATTTCAGATATGGTAGGAAGATTGGTTATAGGACAATAGGCTAAAAAGCAGAATTCACCATTATACCTTTTAGTTCTCTACCACTGCAGTTCTAAACCTGTTCTCTAAATATAGCCATCCTGTGAGGAAAAACTGGGCTTTTTATAGCAAGTGATTAATGTTTAAGGTATTCGTAAGTTTCTTTTTGCAATCTATTATAGAAGACACGTTTCCAAACTGATCTGTGTGGCTTGGATAACACACAAGGTATTATTTTTCCCTTGCTGAAGTCCCACATAAAGATCCGAAAGGGGAAGCCACAGCATTTTTATTTCTGTTATCTCACCTGTGTAAAAAAAGAAAATCCAGATTCTTGTCTCTCAGCTCAGACACTGAGTTATGCCAGGGCTTCAGGTTGGAAGCCTGGTTACTGGAAGAGCAGAGAAGTGGCTCGGTAGCGTTAGATCAGCAGCAGGGTGTGACCATATTCACCCCTTCACACCGAATTTACACTGCTGTCAATCACTGACACTTCAGCCGAGCTCTCGGAGGTGCTCTGGGGCAGCAGAGGGTTTGACAGCCTTTGGGCTCAGGGTGAGGGGAGGCACAGAACTGCTCAGGGCAGGGGAATGACTCTGGCTGCAGGATCACCTTCCTCCTTGTGTCCCGAAATTCAACCTTGTGCCTCTCACGACACAACCCTGTGGGTTGGCAAGTAACACCTTTGTTGTAATTGTGGCTATTTTTCTGGGGAGCTGTGTTTTCTGTGGGAATATTTATGCTGAAATAATATTAAAATCCTCCTCTGGAGAAGAGCTCCTGCCCTGCTTTCTCCACACATCCATGTCCATATGAGCTCTTGTGAAATTGTCGTTTCGGTGGAATGGGATTTATTTGATAAAAGCTTTATTCTTAAGTGAGAATTGCGAAGGGTGCTTCTCTGCTGCTTCATAGCTCAGGCCATAAAATGAACATGTGATGTTATCCTGCTCTTGGGTTGAGCAGAAAGCTTCTGCTGAGGAAAGAGCTGCAGATGATTTTGTGGAATATTACTTTGAATGCAAAACATAATTTCTGTTTAAACCTCCCCAGCTTTGATTGTTTGTGTTCTTTAACAAAAACCGTTTTTAAAAAATGGCCCTCTCTTTCTCTGTCCTACAGCATTGTTTTTAATTAGTGCTTTAATGCATCAGAAAGATAGCAGCATAAAAAATGAAGATACCAAGGAAATTAACTTCATTCCAGTTCATGGATTTCTTCTATAAAACTATTTTAAATTGCTGTGATTGAAGAAGCTGGAGTTGTACTTTTCATTGAGCCTTCTCCAGTTTTAAAGTAAAAAGAAAAGAGAGATCTGGTGACTCAGCAGCGGTGACTGTTATAAAGCAAGACTAAAATTATTCTCCAGCGTTATTGTTTAAAATTAAATGATTCTGTGATGAAATTACGGCTTTGTTTTGGTGGTCAGACTTTGCAAGGCAGGAACTGTGGAATGTGGCATCAGTGTTGCAGGCGAGTAGCTCGAGGTGTGATTGCCTTTCCTGTACACATATGATCCACGTTCTGTACGTGTGCCATGCATGCCAGCTAGCAGACTGAGGGATGCCCCTGGGAGGGGATGGCACTTTCTCCGTGCAGACTCAGCACTAGAAATCCCTGAATTCCCACTGACTTCTGGTCAGTGGTCTGGGGCATTTTGCACATCACTGGGGCAGGCCCTCAGAGCCCACTGCCCTCTAGTTTTCTTGTGTCCACCGTGCAGGTACCAAACATAATTTTATAATATTCTTTTATTTATTCTCATCCTGTGTGTGCACATCAGTAGGAATGTTCCTGTGGGACAATGGTGTCACACCTGTGGGAGCAGGATGTGAGCTGAAGGAAGGCTTGGTGATCTCTTTCCTTCCCAACATCATCATCTTGTGACCCATTTTGTGGTTGGTCTCCTCACGGCATGGTTTGTTGTGAATTTATTTAATCCTAGGATGGATGATCTTGTCACTTTGCCCTACAATAGTGTGAGAGAGGTCCATTAATAGTTAATGGTCAGAAATGTGTCCCTAAAGGAACTGTCTGGTAAATGGAGTGTGGTGACATGTAAGTGACATGTTGGTACCTCCCCCAGCTCCGGGCTCAATGTAAGCATCAGATCCAGCGCTGGGAACATTCCCCAGGGGACAGAGGCAGCAGGACAGATGGCTTTCCATGGTCCCTGAAGTGTCACCCACCCTTCAGCTCTGGCAGGCTGGGCTGAGGTTACTGGCTCTGCTCTTGTCTGGGCAAAAGGTTTTCACAGAATCACAGAGTGGTTGGGGTTGGAAGGGACCTCTGGAGATCATCTGGTCCAACCCCCAGAGAGGGTACAGAGCTCTCTGTTCTCCTGAATTCCTTTGAGACACCCTCTAATTCCAAAAGCGAAAAGCGTATTTTATTAGAGAAAAGGAAAATACTGTTTGTGAGGTTTATGCCTCTCACCATGTGTGTTTGTGTTGTTTTTTAAAACCATGCATTTAACAGATCTGGGAGTGCTCGGTTTGATAGGTAGACTAATTCCAGTTTGGTAGACACCAAATATTAATACTTAAAATAACCAGATAACTCTACCATTGCATCTCTGTTTTCTGTGGGTTTTTAAAATCTGCAGGGATGTTTCATATTCAAAGCATGTAGTAGCTAACAATCATCATGTTAAAACAAGCTAATTATTGGGGAATGTCATGTTAGCTGCAAGTCACTGTGCAGGCAAATACTATGCAAAAATCAAAACATAGAAAGTTGGCATATCTTTGATCTTATCCTAGCCTAGTGCTGGGATTAACAAAGTGACCTTCTGTTGTAGCTGTAGAATATTCTTGGTCCTCATGAGTAGGCCCTTGGGTCAGCTAATGGCTGCTGGCCTAAAGTGGTAACTTGATCTCCAGGAAAGGAATTACCCTTTGGGCTCTCCTGATGATTTTGAATTATGATCCAGGGCTGTATTTGTAAGAGCTTGAAGGGGAAAAAAAAACCAAAAAGAGAAAAGACTGACTGTGTCTCTGTATTAGATTTGTGTAACTGTACCACAAGTGATACCACAAGATGAATTATGAGAGATTGTCAGTTATTTAATTTTATATAAACAAAATGAGAAGAAGCCCTCAAATGTCATAAGAAGTCATTTTCTCCCTCTGGTCTCTGCATACATTTACAGCAAGAAGCAGTTCATGCTGTTAAAAGGTCCCAGCCTGAGTGGATGAGGCAGACTTGAACTGAACTGACCAAGACCACTGAACTCGATGAACTTCCAAGGTCCCTTCCAGCCCAAACTATTTTATGCTTCTGTGTATGTGCAGCAGTTCAGAGGCAGAGTTGAGAGCAGGATTGATCTTCATCTGGAGAGATGTTTTGCTGAAATATCCTGCCTCGGTGTCCTTTTTTTGTTGTTCCTTACTTGGTTTTGGGGGATTTTTAAGAACTATATGGGAAAATCAGTTTAACCGTTGAAAATGGCATCAAGAAATCTGAAAAGGTTTTATCAGATTTTTACAGTGAATAAGCTTTGACTGAAATTAATGCACATCTCTGACTGCCTTGTCTCTCTGGCTTTAGAAACTCTAAAGCTTGGAGTTACTGAGTGTCTTTCCAAATCTGTCAGCCTGGGTGGCCCTTGCCACTGCAGTACAAGTGCCTGCTTAAGTAACTCACAACCAGATTGACCTCAGAAGGATACAGGCACTCCTGCATCCTTGGCTCTGGGCTGATCAGTAAACCACACCTGAATTATTCATGCAGGCTTTATGAAGATCATCTCTGAAAATGATCGATGGAGGTGAAAATACAGAACTCATTCCTCCTTTTTATTTCCAGCTCGTCTCCCAGTGGGAGATACCAAGAATGAAACCCAAAATTAATCTTCAATACTAAATTGAACATTTTAAGAAGTTGGTTTTTTTTTTTTCCCTTTTCTCTCTGATTGAGTTTCCTCTCACAGTGCATGATAAATTGTTCAGTAAATACTCGTGTGAAATTTATACCTTAACTTTATGATATAACAGCTGCAGATGCTTTGGACGGCCAGGCCTGATGGAATCTGTTTCCTTTAGGTCTTGCCACAGATAGTGCTTTTGCATTAGCACTGCAGTGTTTGCTCATTTGGGCCCTTCGTGCCATGGCTTTGGACTCTGTGTTTGCCTCAGATCCCTGCCAGTAGCTCGTACAGCAACTGAGCACTGTGTGATGATGCCCTGGTGGCAGGTTCCTTGTTTGAGTCCTAATGCTCAGGACACAGGTCTGCAGAGGACTTTAATGTGGGTTTACGTTTCCTAGAGGCGATGGATATACTTGGACAGGCATTTTCCCCTTGAGCTGCAGCTCTAGCCAGTTGTAAAGTACATGTGGATCTAAAGATGAGATAGGGGGGAAAGAAAAGACAAAATACCCATTGCTGTCTCCTCCCCCTCAGGGAGCCCAGCTGTACCTCAGGAAAAGACTGTAGGAGTTACTTCCAGTTAAAACTGGTCAGGGAGGAATTGCTCATCTTCTGAGTCCTCAATTTCTCTGTACACTTCCAAATGTCCCTCACGCTACAATTGGAGGTCAATCTGCAAACAACAGCACTCCAATAAACCTTTGCAGTCTTTGCTTTCATTGCATTACCTCCTGAGCACTCTTGGGCAGCAATGGAGCACAGTTTGGTGGTGGTGGTGTTCTGTGTGTGTTGTAAGATTGCCTGGTTTATTTCCTCCCAATATTTCCGAACACACCGTCAGAATGAAGTTGTTGTGTCAACAGACAAAATAATTGGTGAGTTTTTTGAGTAGCAGTGAGGAAGTTGAGTTTATAGAGTGCTGGCAGGGCATCAGTGATATTGCTGACAAGTAGGAGAGACCTCAATTAATCCAGGACACGTTCCACTAATTAGGGAAATAAAACGTACTTTTTCCTAAGTGCAAAGTTTGGAAGAAAATGTACAAATTGAAATAGAGGCTGTTCACTTCAGCTTTTGTGGAGCAGATGCCCCTGAAGTGTGTCTTCATGTTGTTACTTGTGATTCCACAACCCTGGCTGATGGAGAGCAGCTCCTTTGGCTCCATCCCCCTCTCCCCACTCCCAGCACAGGCAGAACTTCTCAGTAATGCAGCTCCAACTCCTGGCTTCAAAAATTCGTAATATCACCCCCCATTTCCTCTCCAGATTGTTCATTTTGCACACCAGTAGATCAGTACTCCATAAAGTAGTCAGGCGTGTTTTTTGGTTTTTTTCCTGAAGTAGGCTATACACTAAATAAAAATTCTGTATAGATTTAACATTAAATGAAGTAACTCTGCAAAAGCCCATGGAGCTCCCTTGGCACATCTCAGTTCCACTTCTGTTCCCTTGGGCCCCTCCATAGGAGGTGATGTTGCTGAGCTCAGTCCTCATGTCAAAAGTCCTGCTTTTAAGTTTCCTTTATATTCTCTTTCACTGCTGTGAACTGGGAGCAGGGAGCACAGTGGTGCTGGCTGTGCTGCTGCAGTGTAAATATTGGAGGAACCCGGGGCAGATGGCAGCGTTCCCGACACGGCCCAAGGCCACAGCTCTGGTGAAAGCTACTTTTTAATGAATTGAGTTTCCGTGTGGCAACTGGGGTGACCTCACTCACTTGAGGGGCTGTGTCTGCCTGACGAGGGCAGGCAGCGAGGAGAGGCAGGGGAATGAAGAAATCTCATTCTTGCTTCCTGACTGCTTTCCAGCTACGCTGACAAAAAGGCAATTTTTCATTCTGAAATCAGGGAGGATTTAAATTGTAAGAGCCTGTGGTTTATAAAAAAAGGTAATGTAACTTATGAGGCTGGGTTTCCACACGGCCAGAGGTGAGGAAGAGAGGTCAACCCTGGTGACTCCCTCCAGTATTTCCTCCAGAGATTTATGTAGCAGGCTGGGCAAGAGCTCAGACTTCCCAGATGAGAGTGGGAGTGCTCAGGCTCCACAAGTTGATGCAGTGTTACCAGATTTGGTTGGTCTAGTCTGATTCTTGGATTTCCCTGTTCTCCCTTCCTGCTGTATGTGTTGTATTTACTGTTTACTGACTCTTTCAAGAGGGGACATGAAAGAGACAGACTGAAAGAATATTTTGTGACTTCTGCAATCCATATTTTTTCGCCTGTTATGTACAAATCCAAAGGATACAGATGGAAAGATCTGTATGACATGTTACGAAAGTAAGCTCCCACTAATTTCCCAGGCTGGCCAAACAGATGCATGAATGTGTGTTCCTTCCTGTAGCTCCCACTTCATCACTGCCCCACAAACAAGTCCTGCAGGGGACTCACCCTCTGCTCTTTGCTTCATCCTTGGCTGGAGCTTCAGAATCATATTCTAGGTGGTCAAGACTCTTCCTTTGCTGAGAACCTGCCCACAGCTGGAGCCGTGGTGGCTGCTCCTTGTGCAGCTTTGAATTGGTGCCGATTCTCAGGGTGTATCACAATTTGGCAATCTTGTTCTACACTAAGAACTGTGCAGCAGCATTATTTCTTTTCTATTATTTCTTTTTGTTCCGCGTATTCCCTGACTTTTTCTCAGAAAAAAGGCGTTGTGAATTGAACTGGCCGAAATATGTAATTTCCTTTTCACAGGAAATCCTGTGTTGTTCTGGGAAAATCTTTTCTTGTGGTTTGAACGTAGGACTGAAGTCTTAAAAAAAAATAACCCACGTAAGAGAGATCATCCATATTTTCTTTCACTAAGGAAAACTGAACACAAGATTTAATATTTCCAGGATGCGTGTTGACTTTGGAGCATAGTACTGGAATGTGCTTCCAGGCTTTATGCCCTTGCCCAGATCCCAGGCCATGACAGAGAAGGTTTTTCTGGTATTAAACTTCCCTTCATGTTTCTTTGTTAAATCAAATTTTCTTTGAGAGCACAATTGCTTCTCATAACAAGCTTGTCAGGATTTGAGTTATGGTTAAGACAGTTCTTACTTGATTGTAACAGCTGAAAATCAGGAGTGTTGCATCAGAATCTTTTGGGAATTATTAAATATTAGCAAAACAAAGCCTTTTTCTGGAGCTCAGGCACCTCAACTGTCTGTCCAGAGACTCCAGAGGTTTTCTAGAGTGGAAACTCATGCAGTGAACAAACAAGAACAAATATTTCTCTTTACTTCAGATGCTTATGCCCAGCTCATCCAAGGAAGAGACCAAGCAAACAAAGGGAGCTCCTTTAAAAGGGAGATAAACAGGCACCAATTCTTTCCATAATTTAACTAAAGGAGGACACAGAACTGCTCCATCAAGGCAGTTCAACAGTGCAGTTACTGCTTTGAGTAGGGTATGAAAATAGAGGGGATTTTTTTCCTGTTCCAGTTACTGTATATGTTATGTGTGCTGTACAGACAGTTTGGAAAAAAGGAGTCTAAACATTATTGTTTGAGTATTACAGAGCAAGACTTTGAGTTCAAATTGTAGAGGGTGAAACATTAGTTAAGTGCAGCACAATGAAAAACTGCGTGGAAGCCTGAGAGATATGAATTACTTCTCATTTTGTTGGTTTAGATGATAACTTCCTGGGTTTATTTTTATGACACTGGGAAAATATCACACAACCCTGTCTCTTTGATTCTTCAACTTTAAAGTTTCCTGAACCAGCTCCGTGGAGGGAGGAGAAAGCTTTTTGTTGTTGTTGAATACCTATTGTGAAGCTTTATTTACAGAAGCCCTTTGTTTGCAGCTGTTCTTTAAGCTTAAAATACGTAGAACTTAAACTTTGTGGGGTTATAATTTAAAATGATGCAGTGTGCCTGTTCCAGTTTGACTGTTCTGTGGCCTGAGGAATGAGGATGGTGAAAGAAGTGACACGGAGAAGGTTTTTTGAGGAGCTGTGACAACAGATATAATGGAAAGCCAGACACAGTGGTTTTGAGCTGTGTAAGTTTGGGGAGGAAAAAAAAAATAAATCTCCAAACATCCAAAGTTATCACCTAGTAGAACTCCTTTTGCTTCAGGAATAGGGGTGATGAGCCTGGAGTTGGTTGGCACAGGGTCATGATGTGCACCCTGGTGGTGTGGGAGGAGGTGGGAGCTCTCACTGGGATTCTGCAGAGAAGAGGGAGAGGGAAAATTGGGACCACTGTGCTCCTCAAGCTGTCAATGGGGTCTCTTCTTCTCCAACTCTCCAAAGGCTTTGTGCTGTGATGGATTTAGACAAATGACTGCAAATCCTGTATTTGTACTTCTCCTGACATGAAGCTGCTTGAAATAATCACAAGTCTCAAGAAACCAAACAGAATCTGGCAGCTCAGAGTTAATCTTTTAACTCAAGCAAAGTGAGAGGAGTCTTTGATTTGGGGTGGCTTGTGGAGTGCTTCTGGGGGATGAAATGGCTTCTCGTTTTATGGCAACACAGAATCACTGGGAAGAGGCAAATCCATCCTGTCCTTTAGCAAACTGCCATGTTCAATTCACTTTATTACAGTCCAACAGTCCAAAGCTGCATCTGACCAACAGAAATGCTTATTAAATGTATATTGAACATTTGTTCAGTGCATATTGAGTATGACACCATTGTTATTGCATTCCTTGCTCCCAAACAAAGGATGAAATGTTTATGATTTGGGCTCAGTTTGAGAACAAGTACAGTCTATAGTTTCCAGACCTAGAAGGACAGTTTCTTACGGCTGTGCACCTCTAAGGGCAAGTGGTGTGTCCTTGAATGGTTTAGATCTTCACTTAATGTTTATGTTACTCATCATTTTGTAGAGTTGCTCCCTTTCAAGCTTGTGTTTCACTTGAATTACTCCATTTTGGGTGCTGCTGTTACCTTCCTGGGCTGGCACCAGCCCATTGTGGTCCCTGTGGTTTTTGTGTCTCTGGGGGCACATGGTGCCACAGAAGGATTATTGGTAATACCAGGGTTCCATGGATTTTATAGGCTGTCTTACCTCGTGTCACAAGGTCTGTTTGAAAAGGGCTCTGGTGAAATTCTGCTGAGAATAGAATGTAGTATTTCTGTGGGAGGAGGATGCACAAGGGTTTGCTGCACCTCAGGTAACTTCATGTCTGCTCTCACCCTTAAGAGCACACAAAGAAATTTGGTGCTATTTTAGATGTTTGGGGGTTTCTTATGAAGCTAGCAAATTCTCTTGAGAGGATCCATTTAATTTATATTTTTTAGTTAATTTAGGTGTATTTGTGGCAAGGAGTAACACAGGGGTGTTGGTCTGTGTGGCTGAGCCACCCTCACATTGGGAAGCAGGCTTTGCAGGATGGATTTATTTCCAAGTGTGTGGTCCCTTCTGTAAGGCACATGACATAAATACTTGTCTAGGGGAGAAGACCACAGCCATGACATCGTGCTCTGGAAACCACCCTGGAATGTCAAATCTCCTTTGGGAAATGCAGAGGTAGCCTGAGAGCTGAGGTCTGTGCCACCAGCTCAGGGAGCCCAGCGTTCCCAAGCCTGACCTGCAAACGTGAATCTCACTGTGCTCACCAGTCTCTGCTTTGATTTTCCCCAGGAGCTCTGACTCTGAAGAAGCATTTGAGACCCCGGAGTCCACTACACCTGTCAAGGCACCACCTTCACCTCCACAGCCACCCCCTGAAGCGGCAGCAGCAGCAGCAGTTGTTGCAGATGTAGCAGAGCAAGAAATAAAACCTCAGCTGCCCGTGGAAGATACAGGTAATGAGTGGGACACGTTACTGAGGGAAGTGAATATGCAGGGAGCTGTTTCTCTAAGCACAGGCAAGGAATTAATGCTAATAATTTGGCTTCTGGAATATTAATTAATTACCCATGCAGAGAGGAAAAACCCTGTTGCCTCCTGGAATAAAGTATTGGAGAATGTGTCCATAAAGTTTGAAAAATATTAAAGAAAAGAGGAGCTTTCTAGAAAAAAAAACTTAATTCCTTTTGAACCAAGCTTTTTTTTGTAGTACCTTTAGAGAGTTGGATGAGTAGAAAAAAGAGATGTGAGTTGCAGATGCAGGTACCTGTGTGGGCACTGTTAACTGTGACAATTAACAAAATGCCATTTTCAAATGTGTTACCTGAAATAGGACATGATCAGAAAGCCCATTAGAACAACAGAAATACTGATTTTATTGGAGGAACACGGGGCTGTGTATGAATGTGTATGTATGGTATACATATGTGAAAATCAGTACATACTGGGAAAATAAATTCTTCAAAAAGGGAGAATTGTGTTTAAAACCCAAAGAAATTCGTTCCCCAAAAAAGTGTTCTTTGTTCTCCAGATGGAGTAATGGAATATGAGGGAGTAGAAAGCATGCTATTAGCCCAAAATAGCTTTGTTTGGGCTGTCGGATGACAGCTCAGCAGTTTGAGAATGAATTCCTCATTATGCTGTCTTTTTTCCCATCTGAAAGTCAAGTCATCTTGATCACCTGGCTAAATTGTATGAAGATAATATTTCTCCCAGCAGTCTAAAGCTCACTTGTATTGTGTTTGGAAAGAGTTGTAGCATCCCACTAAAGGTCTCAAGCCACCTAAAGCATTTCTGGGAGTTACTCATAAAGCAATGCTCTTTAAGATCATGATTTATGATACAAGTTTATAAGAAGCTTCAAGGATTTTCAACAAACAGATTTTACAAAATAAAAATTAAATACTGAGGCATCCTGATGCTTTTTCCTTTCTGCTGTTAGAGTTCCCTTGTCATTGTAGCAAAAGTTACTCATTCTGCATCTTCTTTCCTTTTTTTAAATCTTTGGCAATCCAGTGATTACAAAATAAGTGCTCAGAGAACAAAAGATCACACATGCTGAACAGGATTGGAGTATGCTTTTAATTACTGCAGTAGATTATCTTCAAGCCCTTGATTACACATGTGCTTCCCTGGCACATGTGATTCTTGTCTCCTTCCATCCCAGTTCTCCCCCTCCTTTCTTTCACATCTTTCTGAAGAAAAGTGGGAAACTGAATATATCTATTCATAGCCAGTGTGAACTTTATTGAAGGCCATTGGATGGCAGAGGGGAAACCACTTCATTTGCAAATCAGATTGTCCATGGGAGGCAATTTACTGCAAAATGACAGAGCTATGTTCAGTGCTCCAAAATGATGCAAAACACAGTTATACAACAGGGGAATTTATTGGAGGGGAAGAAGATGCGTAATGCAGAAAAAATCCAAATGTGGGAGGGCAACACAAAGCATTCATTTGTTTTGGAAATCTTTAGGAGAAATAAATAATACTAAGACTATAGTTGAGGTGTTTAGAAATGAGAAAAGTTAAACATTTTGTACTTTATAAACCACTTGAGTGTCTTGTAGTTTATTTATTTCCTCAGTTACGCATGTGGCTGCACACGAAGAGAATGAGTCCCTTCCTCAGGGCTCACAGGCATTGAAGCAGCGTTCCTGGATGGTACCATACAGCTGAAAAACCAGGTTTCAGTAAAGGAGGAGTGAGGAAAATGGGCAGCTGGAGAGCCTGGCACAGGCACAGGGAGAGGCAGCACTGTCCTGCTGGGTTTCTGGTTCAGCAGCCACATGGCTTTGTCTTCCACATGGGATGGGTGACAGAGCGTGTGTTGGGTGCAGGGAGGGAGCACAGTAAGTGTTTAAAGGATTATTTCATCTAGAGCTGACAATAATTACTTATGCAGATGGCTGCAGTTGTGCTGTATGATATCAATAGCACAGCAGCTGGACCCCACTGCTGGAAAGCCAAGAGGAGAGTTTTTAATTAGGCCGACTTCAGTGGTGGTTTCATAAATATGATGAAAGTGAACTAAGCTGGACTCGTGCTGGGCTTGTGCCAGCTCCTGGTGGGGCAAAACCTGCTGCATGGCTCTGGTCCATCAGCAGCAGAGCAGAGGAGGGGAGTCAGTCTGAGGGCAAGTCTGGAGGGGAAGAGGAGCAACAGAGCAAGTGTGGAAACTACCCCTGAGCCCCAGGAAGTGCCACCAATGAGCCCTCCCATTCCTCCCTAAATAAATTGTGGGAAACATGGGTTATAATCTCGAGGCAAATTGGAGAGTTTGAGGTGCATTTATTATGTTTTGTCATTACTTTAAATTATTGTTGCGTGTCTCCTCAGCTTCTCATAGCAGTGTCCTCTTGTCCCTTGTTTCATCCATCTGAGTGTCCAGAACAAGTGAACCAGAATGTCCCCCAAGCCCATTCTCCCAAATATTCTGGTTTTGGCCAGGAATTCCTGCCTAGGAATTTTCTGTCGTTCCTGCTGCCTTCCCCAGCTGATTATTGAATTCAGATTGTATTCACAGGGGAGATGTGAGAGCTGGAGTCCCCTGTGTGAGTTATAGCCCAGCAATCAGGATATGGGGCACCTGTATTTGAGTCCTTCTGGTGCCAGGGAAATTTGAGGTCAGGCTTTCCAGTAGAGACATTATGGTCCAGACAAAAACAAACTAAATTTTTGGTATGGAAAGCATTCTTCTTCGGTGTTTTTCCTCTTGAAGCCTGACACGTAAAATTTGAAAAGAAACTTCTGTATACAAAAGTTTTTTCTCAGAATAAATGACAAAAGTATTTTTACAGAACTTTAAAAAAGTGGTACTAATTGATTTCCTGACATCAAAGGGTTGTCATAACAAGAAGAAACTTGAAATAAACTGTGTTTCAAAATTTCTGGTGTTAGGTAATGCCAATTCTTACATGCTTTTGGCATTTTTTCCTCATAACATAGTAAGTGGGTGTATGCTGTATGTTTTTTCCAGAGGTTTGCCTTTGTTTGCTTTTTCTCTAGAAAACAGAACTGGAATTTAATTTCTTCTGTATTTGCTTATTATATCTGTTTAAATTTTATTGCTAAGCCTGTTAGAATAGTGTTTCATTTTGTTGCCAGCTCAGCAATGTTAAGGTCTATTTTCATTTATTGGGGTTCCCTCTGCTTTAGAGATGCTTCAGCACAATAGCCTCTTGCCTTGGCTACTTCTGTAAAGGAGCAATAGAAAATTGTTTTGTTTATTAATGCACACAGTCTTCCAATATCTTATTTAGGCTCTCAGGCACAGAGTGGGATTCTTGGGTCTGTCCTATGCAGGGCCAGGAGTTGAACTTCGATGATCTTTGTGGGTCCCTTCCAACTCAGGATATTCTGTGATTCTGTGACTTTCTAGCAACTTCTGGTTCTGCCATAACAGGTGCCAGGTGAAAATGCCAAGTGTTAAATGTTCCATCTAGCTCTAATATTTAGGTGTCATCACCTGGATACAGGAAGTCTGAGTTTTATGTTGTTGGGTTTGGGATTGTTTTTCATAGTTTATCCAGTCAAAATTTATCTGAAATCAGGGGAATTTCCTAGTGGAAGGAGCAGAACTTGGACCTTCTATTTTAATGAAGAAATGAGGGAGTTTGAGGAGCTTGCCTGGTTTTTTTGTTGCAGTGTAAGTTCCCCAGCTGTCCTCCACGTTCTTGGAGTGCTTTATAAAACTTAATATCTACCTGTGGGCAGCTCTTAGCAGTACGAATTGTGGGTGACTCAGTGCCAATAAAAGGTGTTAACCTGACTGAAAACCTTGTGCTGGTCTCTCTCCAGGGCGAGTCCTACCTTAATTCCCATAGCTTGAGTCGTAGTATGTTCCTTTGTGATCAAACTGCATTTTAATAAAATACTGTAGTGATACCGATTGGCTTCATTTTGTGTTGTAAAAGGACAAATATTGCTGCTCTCTGAACAGGCTGTTAATGTCAGGAAAGAATGGTCTTCATGTCCCTTTGTAGTAATAAAGCCTTGAGTACCATTTATATCTCCTGCCCCTGCAATTCTGCTGTTACCAGGAGTGAGCCAGTCCTGTCATAAAGCCAGAAGAGCCTGACAGCAGCATTTCACTTCTGGCAAGAGCCATGTTTTCTGAGGCAGTTTCACATCTTGTTTCATAAAGAAACAATAAAAATATCGAGCAACACTCTGCAGAAATCCGTACTCTTGAGTAAAAAGGATTTGATGAGGAGGAAGTCGTGAAGTAAGCAGTTAAAGAAGATTAAAGCCCTGCACTGTGTGGAGCACACAGAATTTAAATGCCGGTTTGTTGTGAGCAGCTGCAGAGCCTTGCACGCTCCCTTTGCGTGATGCATCCCAAACCTCAGCCTCTTATTTACAGTCCAGGTCCTGCAGGGCAGTGGTTTATTTTATTTTATTTTATTTTATTTTATTTTATTTTATTTTATTTTATTTTACTTTATTTTAATGCATGTTTACACTACTTTGAACAGTGGCCTCGATGCTGTTGAGGGCTTTGACACAGGCTGGAATGAAACCAGTGCATAACTGCAGATGATTCCTTGTTCAGATCCCACTTTCATTCCACGCTGACCTACATTTGTACTCCGCTGACATCCCAGTGTTCATTGTGATGTATTCCCCTGAAGTGCCTTCCATTCTCCTTTCAGAGTGAAAGGGACAGATTAGGCTAATGCTGGAGCTTTATGGCACTCTCTGAGTGCCCTTAACAGGAGTCCCATCAGTGTCACAAAGTGATGGGTGTGTGAAGTGAGCACCAGCTCGGCTGGCAAACGAAGCCTAATTAATGACCCCTCAGCCAGGCTGAAACCAGGCCCAAACCAGTGGGGATTAAGGAGAAAAATAAACTGCTCTGAAGTGCTGCCATGCTATTAGCATTCATTTAGCAGAAAAACACATTAGAATATTATTTTAATTGATGTATCCTAGTGAACTTTCACAGTCTTGAAAGAGAAACTGCGTAGCTGTCATCTCTTTGACAGTCTCTGGAAGTACATGGTGCCACTTTGGGAAATGTGTCCAATTCCCTTAAATCCTTTGCTGTCCTCCACACCCATAAATAATAATTCTTGCAGTCTCTAAGCAGACATTCAATTTCTTCTGAAACAAAGGAAATTTTTTTTCCCTGTTCGTAATCCATTCATAGCTTCTCACTAAAATAATAATTGATTGTCTGTATTGCTTTTATGAACACTGTTAATGAATGTAGCGGGGCAAAATGAGGGTTATTTTGCAAAACATGTCAGGGCTGGAATGAAAAGGATGAGCGGAAATGTCTCTGAAATCGTTTAGGGCAGAGCAAAGCATTCATTTTTGTTTGACTGTTTTTCTTTATAATTGCATAATTTTAAAAAAATGACAACGTGAAGAGGAAACACGGGGGCATTTTGCTCCTCAGTGAGAGCTGTGAGCAGCTGGCTGAGCCCAGCCTGAACTGGGAGCTGGGGAGAGCTGTCCCAGGCTCTGGTACCCCACAGAGACACACAGGGACAGAGGTGACTGTGGTACATTCACATCAGTGTAGTACAGTCACAGCAGGAGCAAACCATATGCAGGATTTGTAAAACATTTGAATAATCAGCCTAATGAGCTGGAAGGCAGCAAGGACCATCACCTTCATGCTTTCCTACCTATGTGTCTTCTGGTTTTTTGTTATGCACTCTGTCTTTTTCTACTTTGTCCAATGGAGTTGCTATATCCCAGGTGAAGAGACTTCTGTAAATCATTTTAGGATTCCATTCAATAAGAAAACCTTTAATTGCAATGGAAAGCTGCTTGGATTAAGAGGTTTGACATATAAATCTCTACAAAATTTTCATCATCAAGTTAGAACTACACTTGGAAAAACCTGCTGTAAATAATCTGTAGGGAGCTTCTAGCTTTTTAAAGGAAGATTTTTCAACTGAAAATATTTGTGGAGTTCTCTAGATGGGTTTTTTTTTACCTTTACCATAATTTATTTCATATTAAGTTCTCAGTTATTCATCTCTTATTATAAACTTGTAATTCTGAGGTCAGAGTAGACTATATTGAGTGCTTGGGGCAGATAGAGGAGCAGCATTGATGGGTTGTGGAGAGGAAGCCATTTTCCTCTGGGTAAATTGGTCAAAATAGCATGTGGCAAACAAAACTTAAGGTCAACATGCAATTACTGAAGCACCAGTTAATTTACAGGAGATTTACTGTGTAAGAGCTCTGACACGGTTGTGTGAACTCTTTACAGTAGTAGAAAATGGGAGTAAAAAAAGTGCTTTATGTGCAGTTTTTCTGGTATTTGGAATATTTAGTGTATTATGGTAATATCCATCTTTATAAGTGATAGTTTAGAAGAAGTGGTTTGGAGGCTGTTGCAAATATATATTTTGTGTTTTCGTGAAACTTGCCTTGAATCCTGTTCTGGGGAGAGCAGATCTATTTTCTCCCCTAATCTAGTTCATATATTGTAAAAGTCACTTTGGTTTGCGTAGTGAATTTGTATTATTTTAATGCCTTTTTCTTTTACTTGCAGTAATACTAGATTATAATAAAACTTCCTAAGCCCCAGCTCTAAAAATGTGTTTGAAGTTCGCTGAGTTTTCTGTGTGTTCCCACAGGACCGTGTTCAGAAGCTGAACCCGTAACCGATGTGTCCCACAGTGAACCGGTTCAGGAGAGCCCTTTCCGTCCCCCTCCCCATTCTTGCTCCACTGTCTTCGACGAGGACAAGCCCATAGCCAGCAGTGGGACCTACAACTTGGACTTCGATAACATTGAGCTGGTCGATTCTCTCCATGCCTTAGGACCGAGCTCTGCAGAGCCGAAGAATCGTGACCCCAAAGCAAATGTCCGGAGAAAATCCACGGATTCAGTCCCAGTTTCCAAATCCACGTTGTCTCGATCTCTCAGCCTGCAGGCCAGTGATTTTGATGGAGCATCTTACCTTGGCAACAGTGAGACGTTAGCACCGTCAACAGATGTGTACGGGACTGGTTCGAGCAGTGCTTCCAGTACCCTCAAGAGAACAAAAAAACCCAGACCAGCTTCCTTAAAAAAGAAGCAGTCAGCCAAAAAACCTCTGGATGCTCCCCTGGTGAAGGAAACCCCCCAAGAACCTCCTGAGCTTGACCAAGCAGCTTGTGAGGATAAAGCATCTGAGGTGAAGGCTGACTCAGCAAAGCCTGAATGTACTGAACCTTCCAAAATCTCTGCCGAGAAAGAGGAGGCCCCGCCTGTGCCTGAAGGATCCGACCCTTCGGATCCGGACCGTTTCGAAGGGATTAGTGCATTTAGCTCCGGAGGAGGCAAAGTGCAGAACTCTCCCCCTGCCAGCAGGAAAACACTGCCTCTAACAACGGCCCCCGAGGCCGTGGAGGTGACGCCGCCGGACACCGGGGGACAGGAGGACCCTCCCGTCAAAGGCGTTGCGGTGAGGCTGGAGTTTGATTATTCTGAGGAGAAAGGGGGGAGCGAAGACCAGCAGGAGAGCACTCCTCCTCCCAAAAAAGCAGGGAAAAAGCCTGGTGCTAAAATGCCGCTCCGGAGGCCAAAGACTAAAAAACCGGTGGAGAAGCTTGACAATGCTCCAACCACCCCGACCAAGTCGCCCACTGATCCAAACGAAATCCCCATCACAAAAGGCTCCTACACCTTCGATATCGACAAGTGGGATGATCCCAATTTTAACCCCTTCTCATCCAGTACAAAAATGCAGGAATCGCCCAAACTGCCCCAACAAACGTACAGCTTCGAGCCGGACATGTGTGAGGACTCCATTGACCCTTTCAAGTCTTCTTCTAAGATAGCCAGCTCGCCCTCCAAATCTCCAGCTTCCTTTGAGATACCAGCCAGTGCCAACGAAACGAATGGAACGGAAGGAGACAGCCTGAACAAACCTGCCAAGAAGAAGAAGACGCCACTAAAAACGTAAGTTAAAGGGCAGAGTCGTTTCTAGAATAGAAGCAGCCCGTTCCTCCCCCTTAGCACAGTCACACTGCATTTATATTTGAATAGAGAGAGGGAGGTGACCGTGGGTGTTGGTGGCCACAACTGGAGTCACGCTGGGGAGCTGTTCCTGCTCGCCCTCAACCTGTTTCCTCGATAATTTCATATTTCCAGAGCTACCAACCCACATTAGGTAACTGCATTTTTTAAGTCTTTGGGCTCAGTGTAGTTTTGAACCTGGTTAAATTGTAATTTTGTCAGTTTCGTACCCAATTTTCTGTGACCTCATCCTGGGAAATTGATGCTGGTTAAGAGGATCAAAGTAATCACACCAGTACAACTATTTCATGAATCATTGTTTTTGAGCGTGGGATGTGAAATAGTAAGGCAGTGACAAATCTCATATTGCCAACAGCAGGAAGATGGTTTTATCCAGTGACTTATGGTATTTAAAAGAAAATAAACTGAAACGGAAGAGTGCAGTATTGAAATGTATTTTTTTTTTACATACACAACTAAAAAATGTGAAAAAATTCCTTTTTATGAGAGAGCTTACAATTGTGCAGAAAGTTTAAAATCTCCAAAACTGCTACATGTGAGGGAAGTGTCCAGCTTCTAGACACAGGTGACAAATTCCAGGATAAATTTTCTATGTTGCTGGTTTTAGATATTTGGTTAAAAACCTCTGTGGCTGGTTGCTGATTTGCATGTTGTTTTATTTGTTCAGATATGGTTATTTTGAGTTGGTGACCACTAAGTTTATATCCCATATATCTGAAATTGATCTCCTGCGTGTATCTATAAGAAAATATCTCAGTTCATGTTCCTTTGTGGTTTAAATGTTCCAGCTAGCTAACAAAAATGGGTGCAAAAATTTCAAATGCCAATTTAAGATAAGAAGGTAACATGGTTAATGTAAAGCCGTACAGAAGCTGACCTCCTGTGCAGGGTGAGGTGGAGGTTATTCAGATTTTTCTGAACAGCCTCCTGCCTTCTAAGCTTCTAATTCAAGTCCCTTGCCAGATTTGAGGATGCTGGTGCCATTATTTTCTTCCTAGGGGCATTTCTGATTTATGGGTAGTTTAGACCACTGTGAAGTTGAGTTGTGTTCTTTGAGAGAGGAGCCTGGTTTTTTTCTGGTGTTGCTTCTTTTTGAGGTATACCTGAAATTTAGTGGTAAATGACACGTTTTCCAAGCCTGCAGTCCAAACTGGTTTGGTCCAAACCAGGAAGATTTAGAAGTCTGACAGCAAGAGAGGAGCAGTTTGAATTTTACTTCGGGGAAGTGCAGAGGGGAATTTTAATATCACCAGATCCTTAAGTTTTTGCAGCCAGCCAGAGTCTCCTTGTGCCTTCCGGTAGCTGGAGTTGACAGACCCCCAGTGTGGGCCTCTTGGGTTCTCCCATCTGCTTTGAGTATTGGAAAGAATTCCAAAGTTATTCATTTAGGGGCAAAATGAGTTTACAGAGAGTTTGCTAAGCCACATTAGTCCTTGAGAAAATCCATCACGGGAAAACTCTGTCCTAGAATCACAAAGTTCACTGCTGGTCTTTATCCCAATGGGGAAGTGAAGCTTCCCCAGCTCAGGGCTCACAAGTTCTTGGGTCAGGAGGGCTGCAGGAATTCCCAGCCCGTGCTTGGCACTGCTTTCACTGTGTTGTGTTGTGTGTTGCTCGCTGCAGCTCCATAACCTGCTTTTGCAAGTATTTTTTGGCTTTTTTTTTTACAAAGAGGAGACTCTGCATGTTAATAACAAATTGCAGCCTGCAGCTGTGGTACTTCCTAGAAGAAAATTACCCTAAGGCTTGGTAGGGGATGCCAGGGAGGCAGTGGCAGGAGGTTTTATTAGCACTGTTGCGAGGTGCAGAAATCAAACCCTATGGACCAGTTTGAAAATGAGTTCCTTGTGTGGAAGGCAGTGATATCTAGATGAGACGTGTGGAAGCCAGGCATGAGTTTAAGCCTTTGCTAAGCTTGCACTACTTTGAATCTGAGCCGTGTGCTCAGTCTAACATGTTAAATCAATAAAAACAAGCCATTTTTGTTCTTGACTGAAACCTGCAGCAATCTAAGCACTGACCTGCCTGTGAAAAGATGAGGTTTTTAGAAGAGGTGTCAGCTCGGCACAAATTGCTCTCTGGTCATCTTCCTGAGTGCTGAGCTGTTTGGAGACAAATCACATTGCTCAGGTGATGCTGAGCAAAGAGCAGCTGATGCCTCCCCAGTGCCAGCTCACAGTGATGAGTAAAAATAGGTGGTTTGGAGAGACACTGCTTGTGCAGGCATTGCTCTGGAAGCTCTTGGATGGCTGGAGGCTGTTTAGCAATGGAAGGTGCCAGCTGTCGAGGGCATTGCACGTGAGGAGAGATGAGCAGAAGCTGCCAAGCTTGTAAGTGAATGAAAACTTTTCTTAGCCTAAGCTGTTTGGCAGGGTTTGGTTCTGGTTTGGGGGAAACCAGTTTGCTCTGTCAGAACCCCAGGTTAGGCTTCGGAGAGAACCAAAACAGCTGAGATTTAAAGAAATGTCATTTTCTATCCTGACCTGGGTAGATGGTTTGAAATGGTCAAGTAGCTTTTTCTGTGCTGTCACAACACATCAGCAAACATGACAAAAGCAGGAATAACCATGCCCTCTCCTGAAGCTTAGCTGCCATTCAGGAGCAGTTTTGCATCTCATATAATAACAAATACTGTGTTCTGAAAAGCAAGCAGGTGGCCTCCATCACGGAAGGCAAGGACAGTTAGTGTGCTGAAAGGAGCTTGAAGGTGTCAGCTTTGAAAAATGTGTTTTGTAAGATGAAAGCGTGTCAGAAGTACAGCATTGAACTGGAAAACATTGAAGGACTTGATGAATATTTTTTATGTCCTCATGTATTTCACAATAAAAAGTAGGGGTTAAGATTATACAGGTAGAAAATATGCATGATCAGATTGCCTTAACACATTAACATTAACAGAGTATTTGTAGGTTAATCTTTTTTGTCAGTTCCTTCTGTCTGTCTCTCTTTTCTTTGTCTTATTTGTCTTAGGATGGTAGAAGATGTGATGTCTGTATGTTCTCTGTTGTAAGTAATTCTAAGCTAACAATTCAAATTTCCTCTTTGATTTATGGGCTTTTTAATTTTACTTATTTATTTTGCAGCATGATCAGTTATTATTCAGCATGAGGCTTTTGTGTTAATGATTTCACTTCACTTGCACATATGAAAGCTATTTTAAGTAGTGCCTGGCTGTGAATGAGTTTGAGGAATCTGTTGCCTCATTATCTGTTGCCTATCAAAGAAGATCCTCATTTAAAAACTACAGAGTTTTGTATCCTTGAGCTAAAATATGGAAGTTTTACTTCTACCATTGAACAACGTTGGACAGTCAATTCTTTGTAAATACTGCATAAAGTGCTTGTCCTTCTTAAAGGAAGAAGTTACCCTAATTAATTCTATCATCATAACTGGATAATTAATGGCATTGAACACACCAATATTCAGCTGCCCAATTTATTTTCCCCTCTAGATGTGGTATTGATTTACCCTCTGCCAATTGAAACCTTCCATTAGAATTTCTAGTGTCAACCTTGCCATCACTGATCAGGGATGAGCTGGTGGGCAGTAATTTTTGCCACTGCATCTCAGTTCAAACATAAAGCCTTTATCAGTGAGTTTGCTGTGGTATTTTTCTCCCTCTTGTAGCTCGTAACATAAATGGTTTTGAATAAGTCTGGCAATGTGCATCAAGAGAACAGAGAATTAGTTTATTCCTGGTTAGAAAATATTTTTAGCCAATTGTGAATAAACAGAAAGGCAACATTCATAATTATCCACCATCATGACATAATGTATGTTCTTCATTCCTTTTGCTCGATTGAAACCTGTGGGATTTTGGAGGGCTACAGTGTCCATGCTCCCAGTCTGCACTGTGAGGTGTCAGGGGAAGCAGAATTGCCATATTTCTTGTTGTGTTTGTTTTCAAAAGGTCTCTTGTGCCCATTTGTGATGACACAGGTTGTTCTGGCATCTGGGGAACAGCATCTGCCTCAGATGGTTTTATTCTGTTCATCTGAAGCAGACCAGGTTTTTTTCTTCATGGTTTTTGGGGTCATTGGAGCCTAAGTTTATCACAGTTTTAATTCTCAGATAAAGATGTGAGTTAGACCTAATTTTTGGATGGGAAGCAGACAGAAGCCAAATCATTTCCACAGGGCCCCAGAGGGTGCCTGTGGTGGAGCAGGGATTTGAATTGCAGCCGAGCAGTAACTCTGCTCTGTGAATGTGTCAGGAGTTAGCATGAAAAATATGGCAATCCTGCTGTTCTCAGCTTTGGGGGAATCGAGGCCTGTTCCAAGTGCATGACAGAAATATGGACCCATGGCATGTTTCTCTGTGGTGCTGCTGCCTAATGGATGGGATTTTAATGCAGAAGGGCTTACAGAGGTTGCATTGTCTGTGGCTGTCTCTTGCTAAGTGTGAAATGACCTGATTCTTGCTGCTGTTACCATATTAACAGTTTAAACTTTATTTTCAGTGATACATTTAGGGTGAAAAAATCACCAAAAAGATCCCCACTATCAGATCCTCCTTCTCAGGTAAAGTGCTGCCTTATTTTGATGCATGTAATTTGTGTTCTTGAAGGGGAAAAAAGGGGAAATTTAATTAATTTAGTTGTGGAATTGTACATTTAATAACAGAAGAGTGTTTTGTATATTGGTGTCCAAGTATAGTGCATTAAGCTATAACCATAAGGCATTAACCTTTTGGTCTCTGGAAGTGTGTATACAACCTAGATCTAGTATTTGCTCTGGGAATTCCAGTTAAGAGTATTAGCAAATGTACTTTGGAAAGGCCTGTGTTAAGATGGAGCAAGGATATGAATAAATATCTTCAGTCAGTTGTCTGAAAAACGAGGCATCACTATCCACCCTGGAATTTTAAGATTGGAAAGTAAGAAACTAAATGCACCAAATTGGTGGGCTGGAAAGGAAATAGAAATAAACCAAGTGGGCTGATCTACCAGGAACATGTGCTTGGGTAGTTCGATTCCGTGTTGTAAACTGCTGGCAGGTGGTTTTCTTGGAAGAGAAGTTAACAAAAGCTGCTCTTCTACAAAGGCCTGAGTGCTTTGATGTGGCACAGCTCCTTCCACGCTGCTGTTCCTTTTCCTGTTATCCATCCTGCCCTTTTATTTGTGCTGCTTGACAGAGTAGAAGTGAAGAAAGGGGAAAGGGTTTGTGACCTCGTGGACCTAGGAAGGTTTGCTCCTATGAGGGAAGCCTAAAAAGTCAGTTTTGGTAGTCAGAGACTTCAGTGATGGGTGATGTGTGCCACTTGTGTCAAGTGCCTAACAGATTTCAACAGCTCTGGATCTCCTTTCTTCCCTGTTATCAAAGCAGCTTTGCAATGCAAGTGTTTATCATCAAAGAGCTTAGTTATCCTGGGAAAACTTGCTGCTGGTAGAGTTGGTATTTTCCATTAGGTATTTTACACAGAGCTGCAGCAGAGATTATGGAATTACAAAGATGGCTCTGGCGGTGCAGAGGAATTCAGAGATTGAGCTGTTCCATGTGTTAGTGAAAGATAATGGAATTAATTGGCTCTTGTTTGCTGCAGGATCCTACTCCACTGCCAACTCCAGAAACACCTCCTGTCATCTCCACCGTGGTTCACGCCACGGATGAGGAGAAACTGGCATCCTCTGTGACGGGTCAGAAGTGGACCTGCATGACTGTGGACCTGAACACGGACAAGCAGGACTACCCACAGCCCTCTGACCTGTCCACCTTCGTCAACGAGACCAAGTTCAGCTCTCCCACAGAGGGTACTGTCTGCTCCAGCCAGGGGGATGTTTGCTGAGAGACGGGTTTGGTTAGGCTGAGGGTGCTGGCCTGTACTCTGCTGAACACAGACTCTTATTGGGGAACCCTACAGATGGTGCTCTCTGGGCCATTCTGGGGAACGTGGCAATTTTGGGGAGCTGAATGTGAGATCCCAATAGTCCAACGTTGAGTTTTCAGGAAGATGCTTGAAGGGAAGTGAGAGGGGCCTTCAGAGAAAGGCTTTTGCATCCCTTGTGTGATTAGTTGTTCTTCTCTGCGTGCAGTGTGTTCTCTGGGTGCCTTCACAGGAGCCTGGGGTCTGATACTGCTCCAGAGTCACTGAGCTGCTGATTCTGCCTGAGCCTGTTCCTTAACTTGGATGGGAGAAGGTCCCATGTTAAAATTCTGCTCGAATTTTCTGTATTGCATTAATACCCTTAACATGCCATCCCTCCTCCAGCTTCCTGGGCTCCAGGTATCTTTATGCATAAAAATGTCCAGGATATCCCCTGCATAAGATAGTTACCATTCATATTTCCAGGTAAAATTCCCTACTAGATCAGCCTATTAATGTTTTTCCTGCCATACGTTCCTGTAAGCATTTGTGAGCTAAAGCTGGAAATTTCTGTTTAGAGAACTGTCATTTCAGGTCTGTGAAATGTGGAAGAGACAGAATTAAGAAAATTTGTGTGTGGCCTTCCTTGGGGCTGCCAGAGGGAATTCTGCTTTGCAACATCTGCTCCAAAGGCAGATGTTCAGCTTTGTGGGTGGGAAGCATGTTTGAGTTTAACTTGGCTTAAACTTTTTCTTCTTGATCAGAATTCATTTTTTCCCCCTAACCTTCCAGTCCCTGTCCCAGTCTGCCATTAAATCTACTTTATGCCATTTTAGGCTGGGTCTAAATTTATGCCTGAGGAAGAGGTGCTAAACTTTTAGGTCAAGGTGTTTGACATCAAAAAGCAACAATGATCTCAGTACTTTTGTTCATGTGCATGTGCTCATGTGCCCTGGGCTTTTTGGAAATCTGTTGAGTCTTCTTCTGAACAGGTAAGTATTTCAGTCTGGATGAATTCATTTGGCTTTATTGTCAAATTATAAATTTTAGACGCTGACTTCCCTGTATTAATATTTTAAAAAATAACTTAAAAGAAACACTTTTTAGAAAATAAGCCCCCCTAAATCTGGGGAAACAGAAACTATGTGGAAGGAAATGGAACAAAAGAATACAGAGACATTCTGAAACAATCATTTTAGCTTTCCAAGTGGGTAGAAGAAAGTGAGCAAAGCTCCTAATTAAATGGTAATTGTCTTGTCTCATGTGTGCTGCATGGTACAGTCGGGGTTTCAGATTGCACGCTCATTATAATCAACCATGCTTCCGCTTTTCACATCTCTTAAAAATAATAATTCTTTCCCCTTGGCAGTCTTACTCCTGCAGCTTTGAGAAGTTTCTGAGTAATTTGAGGGCTGTTTCTCAGTGCAGATATATTTACCTCTCCCAGACACCCGTGCAAGTGTTACCCTGTAACCTAACACTGCTTTGGTACCCATACAGCCCAGCTCCTGAGTCAGCCAGTGCATCCAGCCCTCATCTGTTTCAGGCACTGCCTGTGGCTGCTGCCATTTTCCTGTTGCACAGACCCGAAATGAGCCGTAATTGTTAGCAGAAAATTCTGATGTAATCTTGCAGCTATTTGTAGGAGGAGTTGGAGGACATCACTTAGTAAGTCTGTTGTACGTGTTTGTAAAAGATAATTATCTTGCTTCGTGGGATATCCTGGGCTTTCCGAATTTTGAATGTATAGAGATACCCAGAGCCTGAGATTTTGGAGGGGAGATGATGTCTGAGAGGAGAGGAGAGAGAGGAATTATGCTGGAGACTCCTGAGAGCAGTGAGACGAAACAAACTGCATTTAGCCAGCCGTGTTATTCCTTTTGTTTCTACTTGGACTATTTCCATCTGTGCCCTGCCTTTTTGGGGTTTTTTTCTCAGCAGTAAAGTTAAATGTGTGTTGTCCCAGCAGTCAGTTTGGATGGGGATTGCAGAGCTGCTGGCAGTGCTGCAGACAGGTGGAGGATCCCTGTGGCTGTGCCAGCAGAGGACAGTGCCGGAACGTCTGCTGCCCGTGAGCCTGCCTGGACACTCAGGGATTGCTCTCTGGAGCATAAAGCTGCTCCATGAATGCTCCTGATGCACCTCACTGGGCTGTTTGTAGATAAAAGGGATACAGGAAGGCAGTTTCTGAACACTTGCTGCTGCTACCTGGGATTTCAGGCTTTATCCTGCAGTTCAGCTCCTCATAGAGGGTTTGAATTCATCCTTCTAGTTTGGGTTTTGCTTTTGCTGGGAAGAAGAGTGAGTGAGAAAGGATACTGCTGGTACCTGACACCAGGAGGCTGTCCATTGTGCCTGGCTCCCTATTACCACTTAAAACATACGGTGCTAGAATTTAAACATGAGGAGCCTGCTATTGCAGCTTTCTCTTCACTTACAAGGTTTACTGTGAATATCCCCAACAAGAACTGAGAGTTGGTGGCTCTTCCTCTTCAGTGGTTGTTTGACAAAAGGCATAACTTGTGGAATTACAGTCCTTGTGCACTGCATTTTATTATTAAAAAACAAAAATCAAGCATTGTAAAATCACATTGAACCCTCTAAAACTTTTTTAATCAACAAAACAGGCAAGAGATTACCTTCAGGGTTGTTTGTTTTTAAATATCAAACATTTCAGTGGTGGTCATCATCTTCCTAATGCAAGTGCTATTTTTCAAAAGCTGCCCAAATCTAGATGGATTTAAGCACATGATTTTATCATAATGCAAATGATATTGTGCCATTCCTTAGGATTTATTTATAGTGGAAATGAAATTATGCAAGTGGTTTATTGAATTAAGTCATGGAAACAGAATAAAGTGCAGCATTTGGACAAATTAATTATGCTTTTAATTGTTAAATGAAGTTGTCATTGTAGGAAGTTTGCTTTTATTTGAGTGCAGGAAGGTATGATCACTTTTCCTGTGTTAGATCTCTCTGCTTCTGTGTCAGCTACATGGATTGGGAAGAAATGCTGGTTATTCCCTCCAGTGGAACTGGGAGATTAGAAGCAGAGAAGCAGTAAAGATTTGCATTTTTATACCATTTTAGACTTAGGGTTCTTTGTAAATCTTCCTGCCTTAGACTCTTTCTCTGAAAATAAAATGTGAGAACAGCCCAGTAAGCTAGGCTGGTGACTTGCCCCTGGTCCATGAGCATTCAGGTGTTTTAGGTATCTTTTTCTTAAGTGATATCACAGTAGTTGGTTGTAATTAAGAATTGTGTGATAAAAATGAAGAAATAGAAATTAATTAATTTATCAACAGCTGTTAAAATCTTATTTTTTAAGGAAACTGGCATCAGCACTGCCAATTATTGAAAAAATGTGTTTTCTGTGATAAGATAACATGATAGGTTAAAGTTGTCTGTACTCTGAAATTACTCTGAAACTTTCTTAATATTCTGGTCCCTGGGGCAAATTGAAAAGCTGATTTTTTTTTTCTGTCAAGCTGATTTGCCTGAAATGTGTCATAGGTTCATTGTTGAAAATCAATGAATATCAATGCACCTTCTGTATTCCCTCTGTATTTTCTATTTTTAATGTCATAGGAAAGTGTTGAGCAGAGTGGGAGTGGCCCTTGTCAATGAGAAGAGATCTCATTTACTTCTGCAAAAATCATGTCATGGCATGTATTAACACCTCTTTTTCTTATTTCTGTTGCAGAATTGGAATATGGCAACTCATATGAAATAGAATATATGGAGAAAATAGGCTCCTCTGTGCCTGTAAGTTCTCACCTCCATTTCCATTCATTTGCATTCCCTTGTCATAATATACTATCCTGATAATGCCCTCAGCCTCACCACCCTTTAAATTAATTATAATGTGCCTGCAGCAGATCTGCAAAACCAGTTCCTTGAAATTGGCATAACTGGGGTAAATTGCCTGTGCTTTGTTGTCCTGTGTCCTGTAAAGCTTGTTCCATTTTATGTTTTTATTTTTAAGCTAGCATCATAGTTGTTCTTTCAGGAGATCCAAAGCCAATCAGAATTTCCAGCAGTGCAGAATGCAGAGCTGTCTACACCAACTATTGAGCTGTTTAAGAAACTGAGAGTAAAACTTTAAAGAAGGTGGAGGGAATCAGAAGAGAAACAGAATTAGTGTGAAGTATGGAATGCAGAACTATACACTATCACTTGTTCCACCTTCTTTTTAATCCATGGATTTGATAGCTTGACTGGATCCAATGAGGGGATATCCACTGGGGAAGTTAGAAAAATCAGGCATGTGTGCCAGGAACTTAAACCAATGAGAATTTTCAATGAATATTTTAGTAACACCCTCAGCCAGGGGATGCCTCCTGCCTGACGGGACCAGAGAAATCCGATTAACCCCAAAGTGGGAGAAGAAGAGCCACTACAAAGAGTGAACTGTTTAGGGTTTGTTCTTCAATGGTTTCTTCCTGAAAGGGTCCATCTCAGTATCAGCATTACAACCCTGTGTTATTAGTTTTCTGTCAGCTCATTTGCTCACTAAAGGCTTCAGTGACCTGAATTAGCTTTAATGGGGAACGGTTGAATTGCTTAATGAGTTTCTCTTTCCCTGTCCCAGCAGGATGATAGCACCCCGAAGAAGCAGTCCTTGTACCTCATGTTTGATGCACAGCAGGAGAGCCCAGTGAAATCACCTCCCATCAGACTGTCTGACTCCACAACTCCCTGCTCAGGGTAGGTCTCTGCAGGCAGTGGAAGGGGGTGTCAGGGGAGGGGGTTACCCTCAGAGCACGTACACTGGCACTTCTTCCTCCCTCTGCCTCGGTGTTGCCAAGTTATTTGTTTAAAAATAGATCCCCATCTGTGTGTGCATATGATGGGGAACAGAGGGCAAAGAGACACAAGTTTTGTGATGGGAGGGAATAAAGACATCGATTTCTCCTTCACATTCTGACTAAATAGAGTCACAGTGGCAACTGTTTCACTGGACAGTGGCCTCCTACTTAAAGCTTTTTCCTCAGATACTGAGGCAATTTTCATGCTAATCTAGAAATTCGTTAATTGCAATTTTTCACTTGGCTTTTCCTGGATACATTTTCTGAACGAGGACTCTTGTTCATAAGACCAGGATGTGGGAGTTGTGTTTACTTTCAATAATTTTGCTTGTCAAGGACATCTGTTCTTGTTAATAAGAGTTGTGTTTTGGGAGAGAGGTCACAATGAGAAGGGGCTAAAAAGGCATGTGAGAAATGTTGAAGGAATGTGACATTTCTGATGGAACTGGTTTTATTTTGAGGTCTCCAGTGCATTGTTTTGAAAGAATATTGCAAAGTGTTATGAGATATAATGATGTAAAATTGAGTTGAAACAATGTGTGTGTATATATATATATATTTATATTTATATATTTATATACACATGAAAGTGATGAAGAGGACTTGCTCAGCTCTTACCAGAAGCAGAATTGTGAAGGCCTTGTGCTCCACCCTGAAAACATGTACACAATCTTTTTCCAGGTCAAGTTTTGAAGACCCTGAAGCCCAGCAGTCCTCTGGCATGAAAATACCACACCCAGCTTCCCGAGTGCTAGCTGCCAGCCAAGAGACACACTTACAGTCCCCTGACAAGGCCAAGCAGAAAGACCTGGAGCCCATGACTCTAGGAACAACTCCAGAGGCTATTGAAATAGTAAGTCCTGTATGATAAGAGTTTGGGAATCATTTTCCTGCAGAAATTTTGCTTTTGGCCTGAACTACTTAGGCAAAAACCTCTCTTGCTTATTTAGTCTCCTCTTTACCCTTCAGACATCTCCTGAAGACTCCTTTGTCTCTGCTGATGCTCTTCTCAATAGGATATCTAAGAAAGCCTCAATATGTGATCAGCCTGAATATCTAGACCCTGACCTAGCAGAAAAGAACCCCCCAGTATTTGCTCAGAAACTTCAGGTTTGTAGCAGAAATATAAATGTCACTTTTTTTTCTGTTTGTCCATACACAGGCACAGGAATGCTTTGCCTTATCTGAAAGGGGTGGAGGGAGGCTTGAAGGGGACGTAGAAAAGAATTAAAATAATTATTTGATTCTTCTCAAAGTAACTCTGCCCTTTCAAAGACTTAAGGAACAAAGATATTTTCACTTAACTCATGTAATTCATATAATACATAACCTTAAATTTCATCAACACCTCTCCTGTACCTTTAATGTATGTATTTTCCAGAAGTCTTTCCAAAGCAAATTTTTTTAAGCTTGAACACAGGATTTGATGTGTGGAGAGTTGTCTTGCCACCTGGCCTTAGTGCAAAGATTCTTTTTTTTGAGATTTAGGACTTAATTCTGCTGAAATGAAAATCAGGCTTTGTTTTTCTAGAAATCTCTCCAATGCAGAATTTGGCATGGTTTCTTCTAGGAAAAGCAAATTGGTCTGCAGACCAGTTGTGTATGTCAGGACATATTTTCTGGAATATTTATAATGAAATTCTAAGCAAAGGTTGAACTGAGATCAGCATGTGGCATAAATTCACATAAGATGGAAATGACAGGGGAGGAATCTGTGATAAAACAGCTTTAGCTTCAGAAAACGTTTCTTTTACATGAAGTATTGTTCATACTGATCACCTAATAAAAGTTATTTGTCTGTACAGCTATCTCAAAACTAAGCAACCCCTCACTGGATTTTTGTATCGCTGTCCTCATCGTGAGGGGAATTTGGGCTGTGTTTGTCCCCCAGGAACTGTCTGAATTACACATTAAAACCTTAACATTTCATTTTCCAGTACATCAAACATTTTTACCATGTTCTTACTCCATTTTTTTCCCTGTGGGGGCCTCCCCACCGAACCCTTTGACAGGAGGAGTTAGAGTTTGCTGCCATGAGGATAGAAGCGCTGAAGTTAGCCAGGCAGATTGCCCTCTCCTCTTTGCGCTCCAAGGTACCTGCTTTGTGCCTGCCCTGTGTGTGTGAGTGTGCCCAGCCTGGGGAGCCGAGTGCTGCTTTTCCTGGAGCAGGGACTGGGGCTCCCCGGGCCCTGGGGGGACACCCAGGAGCATGCTGGCAGCAGAGCTGACACAGAAACGCTGTCACCCGCCCCACTCACACCCCAATTAACAACAGGCAAGAAGCAGCAGCATCCCTTCTGCAGGAGATGGATTCTGCAGTCCAGGTTTGTCGTTCCTCTGCAGCAAGATTTGTCCTAAAATATCTGATGGTGAAGAATACCAAGCCTGCTTTGGCCGTAAGGACATTTTGTCCTTCGTTGGTATTTTCAGCTTGAAGTCAGACACCTTTGACCCTCAAAGTTTAGAAGTGAGGAATTCAGTCAGCCTTGCCCTCAGGCATCTGAAGAAAGGGACTGCAGCAGGGTTGGAAGGGCTACAGAGCTCCCAAGGAAAAAAGGCCTCCCAACACGATGTGTCTTTATTCATAAAGATCTAAATCTTACTTTTTCATTGCTACTTCCAGGTCGTGCCTCAGAGTGATGCTTTGCACTGCTGTGGGGATGCATGTGGAACTCACTGTGTTTGGAAAGCCAAAAAAGTCATTCCATAAATGTTAGTGGCTTTCTTGGGAAAGGGTATCATGACTGGGATGCTGAGGGGATGGCAGTGTCCTGCTGCAGTGAGACATCTCCAGTGGCCTTCCTCCTCTTGTACTGTCCGTTAATAAGTCAGCAGAAAGTCTTTTGCCCAATCCTAAATCATCTCGAGTTCATTGCATCACAACAACATTTGGACTGGTTACATGATAGGATTTCTTGGTGCTGTAAAGATCAGTTATTAAGTAGCTGCTTCATAAAAGTAAGGATTTTTTTTAAGGTTAACTGTACTCATTGAAAAACAGTGATCATATGTGATTTATTTCACATACCTTAAATAGCCCACGAGCCACCTTGTTTCTGTTGTGCACATACATTTACTAAGGTAAACACATTCCTCACAGATTCAAGAGTATTTTAAGATTTTAAGAGTATGTGGCTACAGTCTCGTATTTAATTAAGAAAAAGATGCTGTTGTCTTCATTAGAAGGACTAACCAGGCTTAAATTAATAATAAGGAGCATAAAGAACAAAGGAGGAAAAACAAAAATAATTGTCCTGTGTGTGACTGTGTCCCCTTGCTCTGCTGCCCTGAGTGTCAGGTGTTGGAAGAGAACGAGGTGGGATCCTCCCTAGATCCTCTCTACCTCCTTATTCTCTCTCAAATTCCTTGTCCTCCCAACACTTTGCTGGAACATGCAGGATTCAGGCCCTCCAGCATCAAGGAACACCTGAGATGAAGCACATAATATTACATAGGTGCTCTTCATGGGTTATACAAAAAACTTCTGTTAAAAATCTGCATTTTTGCAACCAGCCAATGATTCAGAAACTCACAGATTGTAGCATTTTAGACTGAAGAGAATGGTTTTGTGTGTTCATGAATACTTGTAAGTTAACCAGGGGAGATTCTGAGCTGCAGAAATGTTATAGAATGTGAAGTTACATTTGAAAGATGCTGTTTAACATCTTTTATCTAGAACAAATTTTGAACTCCTTAGACCGTAGAAATGGGAAATGGATTTCATGTGACTCTTTAGAAAATGTCATTAAATCTGTGTAACAAAGATGACAAAATGATAAGCAGAGGTGAGGAGAGAAAACCAGGCAAAACTCCCCCCTCTGACAGGGAATTGGCAGCAGGTTGATGATGGCAAAGCCCCATGTTGGTCCAGTCACATCAATGCTTGTAGACAAATACCGTGGGTGTCATGGTAGGCTGGGAAGGACTTTTGTACTTGCATAACTTTGCTACTTCAGTGGGAGGTTGCTGGTGTTAAATTAGCCTGTGATGACACCCCTTGTGACCTACAGTGACTGATGGCCTGGATTAAGTAGAATAGAAACCAGCAGATGACTGCAGTGACTTAAATTTGGATGCTCCTGGCAGAATTCCCTTCTGGATGGCTGGCCTCTGTTCTTTTCTGAGTGCTGTATAATTACATTTAACATTTGCTAAACCATTACTGGATGGGTAGCAAGAATAGGATGATAAATAAAGACAGAAGCACTTGTTATGACAAATTAGGTCACCTAAAATAAAGATTAAATATAAGCATGTTGTGCTCGCACTAGGACTGAGAATAAGGATGTGCAGTTTGTTGTTCTCAGGCAGAGGGAAGTTATTTGGCCACTCCCAAAATTCTTGTCACAGACTTCAACAACAGCAGGAGCAGTCACCTGCTTTTACACTGCCAAATATTTCTGTCTTCCAGCGTTGAGGTGAATTAACACTTTTCTATTGAACACTCTCCCTTTGGATGTCGTGAGGTAATTTTTTTAATAGGTGCAGCTTGAGTAGGGTTTGTGTCCAGCACCCTGTGGATGCTGAGGTGATGGAGAGTTGGGTGTTGAAGTAGGATCCAAGGAAAAGGACTGAAAGGAAAGGCATGGGCACAAATGGGATTAGTGCATCACAGCCTTGGGGTCTCTCATGGCAGTGAAGGAGGAATATTTCCTTCACGCAGCAGTGCCGTTGATTTTAGCAAAACTTTGCAGGCTTGGGTTTTACTTGCCTTTCCATGTATTTGCAAGCACAAGTAGGTCTCACTTTGCCTGCAGTGACCTCTCTGCTCACACATCATTTGGTTAAAGAGTCCCTCATTCCATGCACACCCAGGGAGCATTTCAGTGCTTGGAAAGGGCAGCCTCATTTTCAGCAGGGCTAAACACACATCCCTTTAACTGCTATGAGAAAAACTAGTTTTCATTTTCATTCCATTTCTCTATTTTCTTCCACTTTGACCTCCTGGGAGTGAGATAACTGCAGCTGGTTAATAGATGTGCATTTGTTCCCCTCCTGGTCAGGTATCTGGTTTCTGTGAAAGGTGCTGGGAAGAGAAGCGTGTTGAGCTCTCAAATATTTACACTAAGATTGCAGTGACCTACATTTTGTAGTAATTCCCCTGAAGACTCTAATCTTTCTGCACAAGGTTTAGTGACTTACAAATCCCTGTGCTGATTATTACCCCAATTAACTGCTTACCTTCTCAGCAATTAGGTGTTAAAGCATTATTATTGGGTTATTTTGGGTAATGGCATCATCCTGTTGGTCAGGTTCTGTTTTTTTTCTCGGGGTAGGAATATTTTGCAGGCAGCAAATAACAGTTGCTGAGTTCTGCATCAGTTAGGAGCCGTATAAAATTGGCTTTTGAAGTAAAACCGTGAGGGTTTTGACTGGTTACTTCTGCCAGGGAGCCCAGTTGGGACTTGTGCACGATGTTTCCAGAGGGCAGTACTGGTTGGATCACTATCCCAAGCATTTCTGCTCATTGGTTAAATTCCAAGAGTTTTTATAGTCATTTTTGGAAATTCTAAGCTGTTTTGCATGTCCTTATTGCTATTGTTTTGTACAGTTCACTCAAATGCAAAGAGAACTAGAGAAAACATAACTGTATTCATGAGGTGTTGTGCACTATATAAAAATACCTGTAAATATGTATTAAATGCTTTAAATGTCTCTTTCTTTAAAAACTGTCATTCTCCCAGCAGTTCATTTGACATGTTTTTATATGAGCTTGAGGAAATTTGTGGGGTTTTTGGCACAATGAGTATTTTCCAGCAATCTCTTTATGAGATCCAGCAAATTAAGCTGCAGGAGGCTTTTGAAATGTGACAGAGGCAGTTCAACAGATCGATCTGAGGGATGGCCTTTCTTTGGAGGACAGCTTTGATGATTTAATGGCTCTTTTTTATCTCCCAGTTATTCTTGCCTTGTGATTGAGGAGGGACTGAAGTACATTTTTTATATTTATGCATTTACAGAGATACCTGAGCTTGTGTCCCAGGTGTATTTTTCCCTATGTAGTTGTTGTACAGTGGGAGATACTTTCAAGAGCACAGGCTATGCAGTTTTGATAAATCCTGGAATGCTTTTTCTCTGGTAGGAAAATCCATGGGGTTTGAGGTTGCACCTGCTAATTCTGCTGGAATTGATCATTATTTTGGGTGTTCATGTTAAAGGTGGCAAAAACAGAGGAGGGATGTCCTGCTCCATAAATCCTAGAAGTAAAAGTCAATGGACTCCTAGGTTTAAAAACAAAAAGTACCAAACAAATTAGTGAGAGTCTCCTATGAATGAAGATGCAGGGAGGTGTTCTGTAAGTACTGTTTAGGTTATTCTTGCTCTAATTAAATTTTCTTGCTTAGGCCTGTAATGTTGTTAGTGTTTCTTCATGTTCTCTTCAGATGTGATATCCAGAACATCTGGTCCTGTGTGCATTGTATACAATTTTTAATACAGCTTTTTCAGTCAAGTGTGATACAAGAACTCACAAGGGATTACAACAGAATTAACAGTGGGTTTGGATCCTTTCTGTGATCCTGGGAAGTGTGAGTAGAACTCTGAGGAAATGAATGTTTTATGGAATAGCATCTGGCAAAATTTCCTTTACCAGTGTTGAGACAAGAATATGTGATGTCGAAATTAATGAGGGCTGAGCCTTCATCCAGACATTATGTACTCCCTTTTGCATTCCTGTGCTTCAGTCAGTAGAGTGTGACTCTGCTATTTTGTTTAAAAAAAATCCAAACAAAACAACTCAAACAAAACCACGCCACCCTCTCTTGCAATAAAATATAAGAATTTTTTTTTCTCTGTTATGTAAAAAAGTAATTGAAAAACTGTTGGTTAGTACTCTTAATTATTGCAGATAAAGGCTAAAGACTTAGGTTCTGCATTAGTGAACTCGAAGGAACAGAATGCATTGTTTTATGCACAAAGCTAACAAGTAAATGGGAAAAATACATTATCCCCTTTTCAGCAGCAAGGAAATGCTACACCAGAAAAACAGGATGTGAATATCCATTTCCATCAGTGGATGGAAAAAGGCATTGATCAGCCTGCCTCTCCTGTGGCCTCCTGTGGCCTGTGGCCTTGGTGGAGGGGGCTTGGCGGTGCCCAGAGAAGCTGTGGCTGCCCCTGGATCCCTGGAAGTGTCCAAGGCCAGGTTGGACAGGGCTTGGAGCAACCTGGGATAGTGGAAGGTGTCCCTGCCCATGGCAGGGGGTGGGACTTGATGAGCTCTAAGGTGTCTTCCAACCCAAACCATTCTGAGGTTCTATGAACTATCCTTTGTAATCTCCTCAGTTTTAATGTGCTGTAGCTTGGGTTGTTTGCATCGAGAGTTGTTTGTGAGACATCTCCTGCATCTCAGTGTCACCTACCTGTTCTTTGCTCTCCTCATTTCACATGCTGCTCTCCCCTCTTTAATCTGGGCTGCTGACATGAGCAAAATTGACAGATGCAAAAAAGAGCCTCGTTTAACTGACTAATCGCATGCTGGACACCAGTGGGGCAGCAGTGTCACCTGCATATTCACACTGTCCATGTGGTATTCCTTATGACAGGTACCATGTATTGACAGGTTGGGCCTAATAAAGGGAGCTGTTCTCTTGCTTCTGGTTTCTGATTTATTTTTATGGAAGTAGAATTTCCCTTAACAAGCTCTCTGCCTTCAAGTCTGATTCCTTCTGCTGATGTGCATTTCTTGTGGATGTTTTGATGAAAAGCAGTACATTTTCTAAGAGAAGACTTCAAAATACTGATGGCAGTGCTGTCTTTATTTTCTCTCTGTAAGGGTAATATGGCCCTTTTGGTGCTTCTTAGGGATCCTAAATGTGTATTTTATGATTGCTGAATTCAGAGCTCCTTGTCAGTGTTACCGCTGTTGTAATTTAGAGGTGCACCTAATCCTAGCACCACACCCAGAAAACATGAGCTAAACACCTATTTAATGGTTCATTTCTTTGTGTTTAAAAAAACAAACACACAGAGAGAACCTGCTATCCCAGCAGATGTTTCCATCTCCAAAAGTGCACTGTACTCCCGCATCGGCGCCTCGGATGCCGAGAGCACCGCGGCTCTGCTCTACCCCCAGCAGGACTTGGACTCTGCGCTGCGGCTCGCCAGAGCAGAGGTAACTGTCTCCAGGATTTGGGAAGGGAAAAACCTGCCCTTTGTTGTTCCCTTCTTTCCTGTGTTCTCCCTAATGCTTTATGTTGTTGACCACTTCTGTTCTTGGAACCATCCTCAGCCACGCTAAAGCACAAGGTGCTACACTGCAAGTTTTACTTGTTTTATGTAAGTGAAAAGCAGATAGGATATAAAAATAAATCTTTGTGTTTTTAAACCTCAAGTGTACTCTGTGCATGTTAACATTGCTGTATAATTATATAAAAATGGTAAGATGCTTGAAATAGGTGTAAAGTGATGTATTTTACAAATCTATGTATCGTATTAGTCTGGCTAGTAATAGCAATTAAAAAATGGGTATCATCCAGTGAGGTTTTTTTCCCTTTGTTTTCTTTGTTTCAGATTGTGGCCAAGGAAAGGGAAGTATCTGAGTGGAAAGAGAAATATGAAGAAAGCAGAAGGGAAGTGATGGAGATGAGGTGGGTTATTAACTTGGTCACTGTCAGAGAGTCTCATCTCAGCCTGTGGGTTGTACACAGAGTACCATGCTCATACAATTGTTTGTCTTAGATGAATTTGCTTCGTTATTTTTAATTTCAGGCTTTGGGTTGATCCTGAACTGATAGTTAGTATTTTCTCTGTATGGTGGGCACCCGTGTTCAGGGTACTCACTGAAAACTTCTGTGTTGCTAATGTCATTCACATCCTCAGAAATCCGAGATAGGAGAGGTTTTACTCCAGGTTAATGTCAGGGAAGGATTTTCTCTGGTTTGTGTGGGAATTCTCACATGGATTGCATAGTGAGGTTCCTGTTGCAGGCTGGATGAGGTGCCTGCAGAGCTGGCAGGGGGATGCACATAACAGTGTTAAATTCACTCTCCACAAGTAGTTTTGCTTGGAAAAAGGAAAGAATGTGCAGATTTGCAGATAGCTACAAATAGTACAGGCTCCCTCCAGGACATGATTGTAAGTGGTTGTTTAACAATAAAAACCAAACCACTGTGTCACTAGAAAAGCATTTATTGTAAAGGAACCACGCTGAATGTTGGCTTTTAAGGAGATTCTACACCCTTTTCTTTGAACTAAGATGATTTTTTTAATTGCTGCACACACTTAAGGTTGATTTTAGTTAAGCAATAGTTCTCTTGGCTTTTGCTCTCTTGTTCCATTTGAGAGCTGACAGAAGGACCCTGAGCTTTTCAGTTTGTTCTGGTTGTATCTGTTCTATTTTACTTCCCTTGCAAGCCTGCCTCTATTACATTAAATATCTGTATATGGAACATGGTTTGACCTTCCTTTCCAGCCCAGGTCCTACCACTTGCAAGGATGACAACAAAATCCCTGTAGTGGATGATGTGAGCAGTGCTGCTCAGAGGAGCACTGATGCCTCCCATTCAGTCAGGTGAAAGGTTCAGCTTTTCTTTTTTTACAGTTGGTAGGACCGTGAGAAGGACAAAACAATGAGCTTGGCCTGCTCATTGGTCTGAGTCTGAGAAAGTCATCAATTGCAAGAGAGAATGTATAAAATACTTCATGGAGTCTTCAAAGCTTATTATTTTCTACCTTCAAAAACCAGAAAAAATGGTCCCCCCTCTTAACTCATAAATAAAAGGAAATTGTCAGATTTATTTAGCATCCCTCCTTTAAGTAATAATTTATACAATCACTTCTGAGACTGAATTTTCTTTAAAATCCCTTCTGTTCCAGCACCAGCTTCTTCCCAAAATGAAGAGTCTCAGTGATTTAAAGCTAAACTCTGTATCTAGTCATGACCTACATAAGCAATTGCTGCTTATATCCAGGAAAACTGCACTTAGGGAGGGAGAGTAGAAGGGAACTGCAGTGCAGAGCTCCACAAACCCTTGCATGGATGCCAGGAATTGCACATGGCAGATTGGAATAGTGGCAGCACAGGGCTCTGAGCCAAAGCATCTTAAGAGAAGCATCTGCAAAAGGCAAGGGCAGCCTCTTTATTTCTTTTTTGCCACCTCCCGGTGCCCAGCTGAGTTCTCTCACCTCCCTTGTGCTCTGTTGGGAAGGGGAACAAAGCCCTGGCATGACCCTGCAATGCTTAATGAGGAGAAACAGAACGGAGTGGCTGCGAGCAGTCAAACCGAGGGAGCAAAACAAGGAGGGAACTAAACGAGGGATTGTAAGGAATGTCTCAGTGTGCAGCTCACACTCAAGTGTGCTGCTTGGTCTGTTCTGTGTCGGGGTGCACGTGTCTGCTGGCTGCCAGTGGGCACTGCCAGCCTTCTCCCTCATGGGAGGACAGCCAGGGGTGGCACAGAGCAGCTGGCACACCGTGGATCTGCGCCTTCATCTTCCACACAGTGATTTGCTTGTATGTGTCTCCACCCTCCATGAAGTCTGATTTGAAAAAAAAAACAAAAAACAAAAAACAAAAAACCACACAATAACCAACTTACAGAAAACACAGGCACATGGCTGGAACGTGTGGATGAAAAGAAAAAATCTGGCTAATACTGTCACAAAATGATAAATACGCATATGTGCACAAAGAGAGATTTCTCTTGCAAGTTTAAATGTTCAAGCAGCCCATGTGTGGTAAATTAGAGATATGACATAATGATAAGCAGGGAGTGGAGGGATTATTTAGAGTTGCAGGCAGAAAAGCATCACTTCCCAGAGAAGAAGCAGTGCTCCTGTACCCATGTCCTGCATACTGTAGCTGGAATATCCTGAATTCATCTAAATTTCCAGGGGGACATCAGTCTGGAGGAAATTCCACTCCAGAGAACAGAAGCCAAAATGAGAAGGTTTAATAATGCAGTAGCCATCTAAGAGCTAAACCACAGTGGGCTGTACCGTCATCCAAGAGTCTAAGCAGAGGCAGGCAGGAAATATTTAACTGTGGTTATTTGGAAGTGTGATTGATTATGACTCTGTAAGGGGAGTCAAGCAGATGACTTCTGAGACCCTTTGTAGCCCTGGATTCTGGTGTTTCTGTGACTTACAAATGTGCAGTCAGTGAATAGACTTGAGTGTCTAAAATAGCAACATTTAAAGCCTGTGTAATGTGTCAGCCTGGGGTTAAGATGTGCCCTCCCAAGGAGGAATGATGTGGCAGCATCCTTTGGCTCCCCAGCTGTAATGACCATTATTTAGGCTGCTTGACTGAAAGAGGTCTTTGACATGAATCTGGAGCAAATTCTTCCCTGGGAAGTGCTGCAGTGTTGTGATGTTGTGTTCCTTACCCTCAGTACCCTCTGAGTCCTTGGGTTCATTTCTTGGATGAGAAAACTTCCTAAAGGTGCTTTGTGTCACAAGGATATGACAGACCTTTAAAATCCTCATTGCTTACAGCAGGCTTTGGAGGTAATCTTCTTTGGACATGAAACCAAACCCTTCCTTTTAGGGGAAAATCCTTGCTGTTATCTTTGCTCTCCAAAGTGTCATTTATGGTTGAAAGGAAAAATCCCAGCACTCGGGTAGAGCCCCTGCTCTCTGAGTGCTCTGCAGGACCAGGGCAGGGGAGATGCTGCTGACCTTAGGGCCAGGGGGCCTTCTCAGAGCTCTGGGCTCTGTCTGTGATTCAGATTTGAGGCGGTTCTGGAGTTACTGCAGTAGTTTTTGGGAGCTCTGCAAGTTTCTCCTTTCCTTACTGACTTTTGTCTCAGGATTTTCCCACATCCTTTCCGTAACTTCACCAACTGCAGCAGAGCTCTGAAAACGGAGCAAGTGAAAGCAAGTTTCCAAAGAGGTGTATTCAAACTCCTGTGAGCTGTTTTGAATATCCACTTCAGATGAAGTGTGGGGTAATTTTGTTTTTTGTAGACGGTCCTGCGTGGCTCGTGAATCAAAGCACAGATCAAGCTAGTCTCATTTCATTAGCTTTATTTGGCTCTGGGAAGGGATGGATCATCTTTCTAAATCACATTTAATCTGCTTATTTTGGCTAGCCTCTTTTCAAGAAGGAAATTCAAAGCCTACCGTGAGTATACGAAATAAAACAGTCTTAAAAGTAACATTTTGCCACCTCTGCTTCAAAAGCAGATTTGGGAAATGGAATATGATGGATTTTGTGCTACATAGTTGAATATTTTGGTCTTGTTCTTTTAAGTGGTAGTGAATCATTTAGTCATGAGAAGATTCATTTAGAAGATGAAATACATTTTGGGTGAGGGCCAACACTACTCCTGTAAGGTTTATGTGCTACCAGTTACAAGTTTACTTGAAGTTTACATTAAAAATTACCAAACACAAATATGGAGAAGAGGGGAGAAAGTAATGGAAAAATCGGGCTCTTTGTAGTTCTTGAGTTAGATCAGTGTGATTATGTTTATGATCATGATGGGTGATGTTTCAAAAAACAGAATCTGTTTCAAAGCAATCTCTTCTTCTTTCCCTCACCTTTATAGATTTCCATGGAGAATTAAAAATCAGGTGCAATGTTAAAATTGTCAGTTTTATTTGTTATTTAGGCAATAAAGAACTGATAAAAGTGGTGTTCTTTTGGAAGATGGAGTTCAGTATCTATTAAAAACACCACAGTTCACTTGCTGATAGTGTTATTTGCTAAGTAAGCATGATGAGCAATGATGTTGTTTGCCAAAAGTTTTTCTCTTTTTTTCCCCCCTTACAGAAAAATAGTTGCGGAATATGAGAAGACGATTGCTCAGATGATAGGTAGGTGTTCCTACCGTGCAAGATGCTCCCTGGCTGAAGTCTGTGGGCTTCATTTTGATGCTGGCTGCATCTGCTGATGCTGCAGGGAATTGTGAATGCATCTGAGGACACCAGAAAAGGAAAAGTCAGGGCCTCGTTTCACAGCCAGCAGCCCCCAGTCAGTTCAGGTAACACAGAAAGCTCAGGGCTTTCCCTTCCGCAGCAGAGCAAACTGGCCCATAGGAAACGGGTTCAAATTCTTGGGTTTCTCCAGGAGAGACTTTCAGTGACCTAAAAACCCCTTAGGCATCAGCTCCCAGCTGTTTAATGGCAGATACCAAACTTAGCTCTTTACAACAACAGGGATTATCTGTGCTAAGTGCATCGAGTAGACCAAAACCTAGATTAACTTCAATCCCAGCTGGGAGGTTATGAGTGGCCAATCCACCCCCCAAGTTGCTTACTGACACAGGGGTCTCCTTTTAGGTCTAAATTATGACAAGTTTTGCCTTTCAGTAATTAAAAAACAGCTTTGCTAACAGCACATCCCTCAAATAAAAAACTCAGTGCTCAGTAGCACTTCAAACCCAAAGATTGCAGGGCTCATGTGGTTCCTTGACGTGGGAGGTCTCGCCCGTGGGATGTGATTTTAAAGCCTCTTGTAAGATTTCTAAGGCTCTTTTTATTAGTCTGGCTGTAGAAAGCACCAGTGGCTTGTGCTGCCTTGTACTGCTTCAGCTCAAGCTGTGGGATTGGCTGAGTGGGATTTTGGGATCTCCAAGGCCAAAGTTGCTGGGAAGAGCACCAATATCTGGTGCTTCTGCTGCCTTCCTGGATTCCCTGGCCATTGGGAGACATCCCAGCCTCCTTTCAAGTGAAGGCTAAAATGGACCTACAAATAAATAAATTCTCTGAGAATGACAACTACAATAAATAAAGTAATTAATGAAATATGTATCATAATGATTAATAAACACTAATAATATGCCAGGCTTCATTTTCTCTGGTGTTATGCCTCCACTGCCTTTTGTATGTACAACTGAGCCAACTTGTTGCCTTCTGATGTGGTGTCTGTCGCTGTCATCATGCAGGTGTTAAAGTAGGAGTGACCAGAGTATGCAAAGAACTTACTTCACTTTGGTTTACACTGAACATACCCTGGGGTGGATTCCACCCTTAACCTGGCCAATGATATGGACATGCAAAGGACCTGTCCTTTGCTTCTGAGTCGTGCTTACAGTTAGCAGCAGAAGTTTCTTTTTGATAACAAATTCAAATTCTGTTCTTGAGAAACAGAGTTAAAAAAAGAAAATTTGAGGCTGCAGTGCAGCAAGTAGATACAGAATAGGAGTCCTGAGGCAGAGGCACAGCCTTGGTGTACACAGTACATTCCACCATTGCCACTTCCTCTTGTTGCAAAGAATGAAGGATAATTTAAGCACTGGGCCATTGACTATGAGTAAATAGACCTTTAAATTTCAGATTCAGGGTATCAGAGCCTCTCAGATGCTCTATGATGAGTTTTTAAGGGCTGTGGCTAGAAGTAATTTAATTTGCCATCCATTTGCAAAGGAACTGAGCCAACAACAGCGACACAGAAAACATCCTTTCTGTGTTAATTAGAGCAGTATGCAAATCCTACAGCATGGTAATACGTTAAATGTGAGGCTTCTCCCTGCATTTAATGTAAATTTTTGATCTAATTGTCCCACTTTCTCATGCCATTTCTTGTAAATTGCTGTCCCTTCCGATAAAGGAATTTGCTCATCCGAATGCCACATGTGGAGGAGCACACTTGTGTGTTTGCTATTTGCATGTACTCAGTGACCTGTTGTCACAGTAATGCCTCAGTGCTGAAGCAGAATATGCATCTTCACAAAAGAAATGCCTGTGCTCTTTCTGTTTATCATTTAACCCTCCTGAACTATTTATGCAGCCCTGTTAGAAGGGCACTGCCCATAAACCAATTTCACCTATCCCTTTGATGAATATTCAATGGGGTTGATAGGTCCTGCAGAGCTTTTTGTAGGTTGGCATGTGTGTGTATAACGAATACTGAAAATATCTCATATTAAGAATGTATGACTGCCTATGTTTGCCTCTAAAGGCACTGAAAAACCTGCATTGCAAACAGTGATTGCCTTTGATTTCAAGGGCTGTGGAAGGTTTAGCATTTGCTGTTATATATATATGGAACCCAATATTACCCAACTTAGCTGCTGTGGTCAGTTCATGCCACACTCTGTGCAGCCAGAGCTTGCAGGCTGTCAGTGTGGAGATCTCTGTTAGTGTCACTTGGCACATTTTTTTACTGGTGCTTTATCTTCTTTTTCTTTTTTTTTCTTGCACTTGCCTCAACCCCTAACACATTTGGGTTTACACTGAGGGGTGAGGGAGAAGAAAGAGCAGGCTTTCCAGGCCAGCCTGCTGCTTGTGCTGCTGCTTTGTGCCTGGTGCCCATGTTTGCTCTGACAGCACAGAGCAGAGCCTGGGTGACCCCAGTGCTCCCTGCACCCCACCCTCCACACACACACCTGGGTCACGGCCAAAATCCCCATCCCAATTCCTTTTCACTGGCAGATTTCTAATGTTGGTTTGGGGTATTTTTCCTGTTAAAAATGTATCCTTATACTTTACATTTGAATACATTATGAAATTCTCCTTGTGCAAAACAAACAGATGTTATGCTTTGTGCATTACAGGTTGTTGCATTACTTATTTGCTGCTTTCCTAACATTTCCCGATTTTTCTATTTTGCTTCCGTTTTCGTTGCTTCTTGCTATTTGCTTGCAAAAACAAAACAGGCAAGCCTGGTAAGTAAAGCTTTTCACCAACTTTCACACCAGCATTTTGCATCTTTAGTTTCTTTTGCTTTTGTTCTCTGTTTGCTGCATTCCCATTGAGTCATGTGAGTAGTAGTGAGCTGAGCCTGAAAGCGGATCTGCCGTGGTGCTGCTCTGATTCTGTCAGCTTGGATAGTGTTAGTCCTGAGCATACTGCTGTTATTGTTGGTGAGCCCTGGGCAGGGTGTGTTGCAGACGTGGAAGTCATTTAATTAGAATATTTCAATCACATAGCCTTGTAAATATATTTAGAATTACGTATGTGTAACTGCTTACCTAAGATTCGACTGGCAGGCTGTTACCAGCACATATTACTGAAACTCAGTCGTAGTCTTAGAAAATAGGAGGAACTTTCAACCCAAACCATTCTACAATTTTATGAAAATATCGCATAAAACTCTAGTCCCCCTCCAGCCAAGTTTCTGGTTTTTTGTAGCATTTAACCACTTTGGTTTGGGAGCATCACTTGGACAGGGCTGGGGTCAGCCTGCTTTAAGAGTGGGAGGTGTCCCTGCCCATGGCAGGGGGTGGAACTACATGAGCTTTCAGGTACCTTCCAACCCAATTCTGTGACTCTGTAGCACTTGCCCCAGTTTCCCATGTGCAAGTTTAAACGGTGCTGGGGATCAAGAGTTGGAGGAGCTGATCCAGCTGACGAGAGAGGAGGGCCTGTGATGCACTGGGAGGAAGAGGAAGGAATGTGTCATGAATTATTAACTTTCTGGTTGCCCTAGAAACAAGTAAGGAAGTTGCTAAAATACCTCAGACAGCAGTCTCACAAAAAGTAAAGATGTGACATTAAATGCATTAAAGTCTTTTGGATGATCATGTGCAGGGATCTCTTACCCTGCCTGGAGCTGCAGGATCCTGCCAGGAAGGGGTTTGGAATTATCTAGTCAGGGTGTAATCTCCAGCACGATTAAACAAATCTAGTGCTGGAACACAGCTTCTCAGGTTTAGAAAAATAAACAAATGACAACAAATGGTTTTTTAAAATTTAATTGAGAGCACATTGGTTTTGACGTTACAGAGGAATACAGGGTGCCTCTGAGAAAGCAAAATAGAAAAGAATGTTTATTTTTAATGAAGTGTTAAATATATCCAAGTGATGTGGTATTACAGGCTCTGGGCTTCTCTGCCGTGTCAAAGGTGTTTGTTCACCAGTAAAATAAAGGTGTTACAAGCAGGTCCTGAGAGCCTCTCTGGTTCTTTTGATCTTCTGTATCACACAGAGCAGAATAAGCTCAGGTCAGGCTCTGCCCCAGCCAGGTGCTGTCAGGGTGAGCAGAGGAGCACAGAGTGTAGCCCAGGAGCTGATGCACAGCTTGGCATCATCCCTGCTCTGGCCTTGGTCAGGCCTGCAGGAATCTGTATTTTTAGGATGGAATATGCAAAAGGAAGAGATTAATCTCATTTTGGGAATTGACAGGATCAGCTTTGGCATTTTGGAGCTGGCCAGCACTATAAATATGAAAACTTCTGAAGAAATGGTTTTCTGATGAAAACTTCTGTTCACATAAAAAACCCAAACTTGTTTAATTCTTTATGTTTCCAAATGCAAAGGCCCAAATTAAAAGTTGTACACTGTGAAATGCCCTGTGCTTTTTTCCACAGGAGAACTTCTTACCTTATTTTAGTTTCTGTCATAGATGAAGGAAAATGGTAATACAGAGCTGCTGTGTTCTGTGGGTGGGTTTTCCTTTCAGTATCATTCAAAGTAGCCCTTAAAACATGGACACAAGAATCATAGTTTAGGATATGAAGGAAACAATGCAGCATTTTAGAAGACAATGCCAGACCTTTCCTTCCAGTGTTATGTGGATATTCCAGCTTATTATGAGATCAATTCCCTTGAAAATTTCTCCTCCATGTGGATTTGGATTCCTGTTGTGTTCTTCCCACCGTCCCAGACTCAAATTTAACTATATCCAGGAGGATCTTGGCAGATGTTTTTTGCAGTTTTTGTACACTTAGGAAGTCTGTCTGCTGTTAGATTTCCTTTCTGCCACTTGCTACAGTAATCCTGAGAGCTGGCAAAACACTGCTTTTCCAAGGGAAGAATTGAATTCCACTGGACAAAGTGCCTTGCTTTTGCAGGATTAGAAGATGCCAGCAGATGACAAGCATATATCAGCAATGGCAAATAATTTGTGGCCAGTGCTAAGAACGTGCATAAATGTCCTTTCCTTCAGCTAGTGCAGCTTCAGGCAAACAGGGGAAATCCAACAGCTGCCTTTCCATGGGAACAGCTGAGTTCAGAGTGAGGAAATCATCAGTACAGAGATACATTCACATTTTCCCCCAACATCAAAATACTTAAACATCACTGGTTTTAGCAACTGTTTTCCAAAACAGGCTTGTGTCTTTATATAAATCTGACTTTTTTTGGATCCTGTAAACTTACTAATACCCAAATAGAGCAGAGTATAGTAGAAACTGTAGATGACAGTGAAATCAGTGTTCTTACTACTGTTACCCTTCTGAAAATCTCTCTTTTCCCTACTGCTGTCTTCTTTCAGAGGATGAACAGAGAGAGAAATCTGTCTCCCACCACACTGTTCAGCAGCTGATTGTGGAGAAGGAGCAAGCTTTGGCTGATCTGAACTCAGTGGAGAAATCCCTGGCGGATCTTTTCAGGAGATACGAGAAAATGAAAGAAGTCCTGGAGGGGTTTCGGAAGGTGAGTCCCGTTAAAGAGCAGAGCTGAGCAGGGGCTGTGTGCCAGTGCTGCTGAACAGGAGGCAGGACTTGTGTTTCCACCTAATTCTGATGTCCTGCATTAGGTCTAAGGTGCATGACAGACTATAATCCTCAGGTGAAGGATTGCAGCCAGCTATCAAATGCAAACAGAAAAATTGTAAAGCTTTTTGCATTGTGCAATATCCTCCTTCTGGTGGCCTCTGTGGGGGTGTCAGTGTTGGACTGCAGCCCTTCAGGCAGCTGTGTGTGACTCCCACAAACAGGTGCCTGTCATGCATTTTAGCCTCTTGGATTAAATTTGATGTCATCTTCTCTTTTAAGAATGAAGAAGTGTTGAAGAAATGTGCGCAGGAATATTTATCACGAGTAAAGAAGGAGGAGCAGAGGTATCAGGCACTCAAAATTCACGCTGAGGAAAAACTGGACAGGTAATTGAGTGTGGGTTCACAGAATGGTTTCAGTTGGAAGGGATCTTAAAGAACATTTAGTTACATGGGCAGGGACACCTTCCACTATCCCAGGTTGCTCCAAGCCCCATACTGGCCTTGGACACTTCCAGGGATGGTGCTTGGATTGTACACGGATTTTTTCAGGAGTTCATGCTGCAGGAGGATTCCCATGGCTGGACCTCACATCCCGAACTGCTCCTGCAGTATGCAAAGCACAGGCTGCTCTGTGATAGAGGGTGGAAAGGAATGCAATAATGAGAATTTCTGCAATGTGCTGGTGTTTCTTCAGCTCCTGACCATACAGAACACCTTAAATTTTGATGTTTATCTAATGTCTTTATGTTTCTTTAATATGAGAAGATCAAGAAGGAAGCCATTAGCCAGTTTCTTTTTTCTAGATTTCCATGTAATGACCAATTAAACCTTCCTAGGAATCACATTCAGGACTCACAGTACAGTCCCCTGAACTGGAGATCAGGTTTAGAAACTGCCATAAAACACTTCTACCTGAGTCATGTTTGTGACCCCAGCGCAGATATCTGAGAGAAGCATGAAGGGAGCAACACAGACATTAAGAAAAGACTCTGCAGCCTCTGCTGAGCAAGAGAGGGAGTTGTGAAAAGTCTCTAGGGACAAGTCTGACAATACATCCAAGATGTGCAGAAGGCAGCCCTGCCCTCTCCCCCTATTTGTTAAGGTGCTGTCCACCCTTGGGCACCCTCTGCCCTTTCCTGTAGAGAGCCTGATGTGACCAAAAGGTGTGTTTTTTGCAGAGCCAATGCTGAAATTGCACAAGTGAGAGGCAAGGCCCAGCAGGAGCAGGCAGCATACCAGGCCAGCCTTCGGAAGGAGCAGCTCAAAGTGGATGCCTTGGAGAGAACACTGGAACAAAAGGTAAATCAGGAGTCTGCTCTCCCCGGAGCCAAGCTCTGCCTGAGGATTGTCCTGCAGCTCCCTGGCCCCAGGGACAGCAGCACTGCCCAGATTTTAGGATAAAACCCACCATGTGCACCAGCTGGACCCGGGTTTGATCTGAGCCCAAGTGCTCAGGGCTGGCTCAGCCTCAGCCAGAGCTCAGGGTGCACCTCTGCAGCCCAGGCCTTGGTTTGCTTCAATTCTCAGGTTTCAGACCTTGCTTTAGTTCTTCCTTCAGGTTCTGTTTCCCTTTTTAGTGCTAGCTGTAATTCCAGTGCTAATTCCAAAGTGTCTGTAGGAAATGCCTATTTATATCTCCGTGTTCTCTAGCTCAGCCAAGGGAGCTTGCTTTGGCATAGTACAGCTCATCCTTGCTTGCAGCTCTGCAAGACAGGCTGAAAATAATGAAAAAAAAAATAGGAAAGTGCAGCCTAGAAACAAAATTCCTCTATGTATTATTGTGGTGTGCTGGGAATGGCTGCTGTAAAGCTGTCTGCTTTGGTGCTAAATTTGATTTATTAAAAGTGGAGGAGCTGTATTTGGAAAAACCAAAGCATTTATTTGAATGCATGTAGCTGTACTGTGGATATGAACACTTAGTTGTGCTATATATGCACATATATCTGTATGTATAGATACCCTGTTCTCAGCACTGGAGAGAAGTTAGTTTTCCCACACTTCTCCTAAAAGTTAGATAATATTAAAATTAAAAAAACCCTCATCTTAACACAGCAATCCTTTTCATAATACTTCATATTTTATTTTCCAGAATAAAGAGATAGAAGAACTAACGAAGATTTGTGATGAACTGATTGCCAAAATGGGGAAAAGCTAACTTTTAACCAAATTTCTGGACTTCAATATTGAGTGCAATATGACCATTGGCACACTGATGTCCATACATTTATGTGGACAGGTTATATTTTCACTTTTTCGTATGCACTACTGTATTTCTTTCTAAATAAAGTTGATTTAATTGTATGCAGTACTAAGATGACTATCAGAATTTCTTGCTATTGTTTGCATTTTCATAGTATAATTCATAGCAAGTTGATCTCAAAGTTCCTGTATCAGGGAGATTGTCAAGTTCTCTAAGAAATTACAAATTGCTGATCCTAGCCTTCCCTTTGTACATGAGTTCCCATGTTGGATGTCTTTTGGATTTAATATAAACATGTATTACTTGCATGGGGACTCTTGCCTTAAGGAATGTAAACTTTATCTGCATTTGCTGATTTGTAAAATAAAATTTAAAAAAAAAAAAAAAGGAAAATGCTTGTCACAAATGAAATTCTCTATTGTAAATAAATTTTTTCGTTGAAAGTTGAAGATAAGTATGGCTCTGCTTTGTGTCCTTCACTTGCTTATTTCAGCACCAGATGCTCTTGGGAATTAATTCCTTCACAGAAAGCACTTCACGGGTCGCTGCTTGGAACACTTTGTGGGTCACAAGACTATGCTGCTTATGTGCACATATCTAGGTCTATATCTTATTGTCTCTCTAAATATATATATATATGTGTGTGTGTTGGATTTGGACCACTCAAGTCTCAAGCATGGGCTTAATCCTCCAAAATATTTAATGCTCTGACCCTGATCCAGCAAATCCCATGGGCAAATGTAATGAGGCTGTTGGAGGAGGCTGTGGCGTGCAGTGACGGGATGGTTTTTAAGCATGTCTGGCACTGAAAGGTGAATACATTTGCTCCTTCCTGCTCCTGGAAGAATCTGCCTGCAGGGCTCGTGGAGATGAGGTTCGTGTGATTAGAGGTGCAACCGGAATAAGCTCGCTAAGTAGCACTCTCGCACACCTCTTTATCCTGTAAGTTATCCTCTGCAGAGGATTAGGCATGTAAGAGAAGCATTAAGGCTTTAATAGCAAACAAACTGCTTTCTTTGGCTAATGGTGCATCTCTTGGATCTCCATGATGTGGACAGTCTTCAGCCTGGTTCTTGTCAGCTCCCTTTTTGTCCTCAAAAGTAAGTCAACTCCTTTTTCTTTCCTTTTTTACTTCATTTGCATTTCCTGCCTCAGGCATGGCTGAGCCTCTTTGCTGTTCTGGGCTCCTCTCCTGGGCTGGGTTGGTTTCAGGTCATTTTGTGTGTGTGGTTAGCAGCACAGAACTGCACCTCTGTAAAGATAAATATGACTGCAAACAAATTCAAATGTCTCCACTGACAGCAAGGGTGGGATTTCTGCTCTGCGAGCTCCAAGTGTGGTATTTTAAATACCTTTCAAACTCATGCTTGCCTTTGAAAATGCCATGTAGTTTGAACCAAGGGAAAGAAAGAGGACTGGGTTATGGTTGTAATGTTTAAAGAGCAGAACTCACGATACACTGTTGTGCTTTCCAGCTGAATTGATACTTCAGGAGAAAAGGAAAATTGGATCATTGTAAGATTTTATGTGTATAGAATGTGTTTTTTCATGGTGCTGTGGACCAAAGATCATGATGGAGGGGGGAAAAAACCAACTTGTGGGCTCTGCTCTGAAAATGTTACGAGAAGATGTGGAGGCAGTTACAGAACATCAGATGTTTTTTGTATTATTTTAAGTGCAGATTGTAACAAATAATCTGTGGTTGATTTTTTAAATTATTTTTTAACCAGTATCTCAACCGTGTCTAAAAAAGAACCATTGATAAGATTTGCAGAATCTTTGGGTTTTCTGAAACTTTTTTGCAATTTTTTTATGTGTGCTCGAAAGAACATTAGAAAGGCTGATATTTTTAAATACTTTTCGTAAACCCTGAACAGTTCTGCTCTGAGTGGTGTCTTCTCCCTTCACCCAGGTGAAGCACTGCAGTGTTACACCTGTGTAGGTTCTAGTGATGACGACTGCAACAGACAAGGAAGTCAGCAGTGTCCAGGCCATGCAGATGCCTGTGCAGTCATTAGAGGACAAGCAAGTAAGTGTCACAAACAGGTCAGACTCGTTACATTTGTCATAAAACAAATAAATAATCAGGGTTGGAAAGAAGAGTGCATAGCAAGTTAAGGAGAAAACCAAAAGTAGATGTCTCCTCTCAAAACAAACCCAATTAATAAATCTCAATCCTAATTTTGTTGTATCAGCAATGAGACACAAAATCCCGCTGGGAATGATTTGTTGGTGTGCCACGATGAGCTGCACCCACTCGGTGTGACAGCTGCAAAGAAGCATTTTAAATATTGCCCACTTTTTACTGAAGTGACTTACCTGGAAATTAGGGTATGGAAAAGAAGCTAATGAGCCCCCTCACTAGGGCACATCCAAAGATATTTAAGCTGCCCTGGTTGCCTCTGAGGTAAATTAAGAGTTATTTAAGTGGGAGCTTGTGGTGTGCTGCCGTGTGTTGTCCTATCATTTATTTGTGAAGATCAGCCAAACCCAAGGTTGTCGCTCAGTGCTGGGTGGTCAGGCTGCTCCTGAGGGATGCAGGTAGGAGCAGGTGACCATCTGCAGCCCCTCTGGGCTCACTGTGGCTCTGTTCCAGGTGGCATCATGAAGTCCTGCTCGTTCAGGTCCTTCTGTGAGCGGGCACGGAGGGACGGCTCGAGGGCGCCCGGAGTGAGCGTCCACTGCTGCTACTCCAACAACTGCAACGCCAAGAGTCGGGCTCCCAGAGTCACCAGCTCCACCAGCTACTTCTCCCTCCTCATCTTCACACTGCTCTGGCACCCCTTGTTGAAGCTGACATGAGGGGAGAAAGAAAAAAAAAAGAGTATCTTGAAGCAACAACTCTGCCTTCTTAGCAAGGGATGATAATATTTCCTGATCACACTGCTCCATGTACCATGTATCTCACTAGGCAAAAAGCTGTAGGAAGGCCTGACAGATGTTTAGATAAAAATTGTTTCATCTGCTAAATAGGTCTTGATCTCTGTGTAAGAAATGCTGCCCTGTTGTTTATCCTGAGGGATTGATTGTGCAAATACGTAACGTTTTCCTGCGATTTAGATAAGGAGAAATCTTTGCTGCAGGTAGCCTGGTAGTAAGGTAAAAGGCAAATGTCTGCCAAATGCTGTTTACTGCTGGCAGACATTCAAAAGCAAGCTAAAATTTTCAAGCACAAAGTGACTGAAAATTCTAGCAAGCAAGTTAATCTTCCAGAGAGCATTGGCGTACTGGACAAAGCCAGGAAACTTGAAATACAGATGATTTAGTATGAATGCATATTGGTAAGAGAAGGTCATTAAGGGAATAATGCATGGAGGGATATTGTATTGTATATTATGTTCTATTATATTGTATTCCTGTCAGTGTCCAAGGCCAGGCTGGATGGGGCTTGGAGCAACCTGGGATCGTGGAAGGTGTCCCTGCCCATGGCAGGGGGGTTGGAACTGGATGGGCTTTAAGGTCCCTTCCAACCCAAACCATTCTATGGTTCTATGCTTGTATTTCCTTGGAAAAAAACACCTTCCAGTCTTCTCTTTCCTGATCCTTTGAGAATCTTATCACAGCATTGAAAGAAGAAGAAGAAAGAAGAGCTTGGAAGTTGTTTTTGAACTGGTAAACTCCATCCAAAGATTGGCTCAATCTATCTCCCCTGCTGGTTTTAAAAACAAGTGGTTAATCCCTGCCTTGTAGGCAAATTATAACTTGAGTTTATAATTCTTCTTGAGGTCTCAGTTATGTAGATAATTCTCCACTGTCCTAAATTTCAATCTTTGAGAGTAAGAGTGTATATATATGTAAATCTCCCCATTCAGTGATGTGTTTGAGTTGAGGTGGTTTATGTATCCTGTTCATTTTGCAAAGTGAATTAAATTCCCTGGAGGTCTTTAGAGGCACAAGGGACTAAATCAATATTTTTAATAATCCCACTCAGGGCAGTTTTACCAAGTAAATGATCCAGAAAGGGTCACATAATAGAAGGAATTGTGCATCACTACCTCCTTTGATCCAAAACTCAGAGCACCAGGCAAGCAGTTGAGTGATATTTGTAGATTTTAATGTCCAGCTGTGATGATCTGATCCATCCCCTGGCACACCACATGCACAGGATTGGCTCAGAGTCCAGCTGGTGTAACTGAAGTAGAGGTGATCTTTCCAGTTCTAGTTTTAGTTGCCTCATAGGAAAAAGGCTAGGTCATCAAATTTATGGAACTCACAAAATACGTGGCAAAGTAGTTTTTCCACTAGCTTTGTGTTGTGACTTTTTTTNATATTTGTAGATTTTAATGTCCAGCTGTGATGATCTGATCCATCCCCTGGCACACCACATGCACAGGATTGGCTCAGAGTCCAGCTGGTGTAACTGAAGTAGAGGTGATCTTTCCAGTTCTAGTTTTAGTTGCCTCATAGGAAAAAGGCTAGGTCATCAAATTTATGGAACTCACAAAATACGTGGCAAAGTAGTTTTTCCACTAGCTTTGTGTTGTGACTTTTTTTCCAGGCGGTGTGTCGTAGAATTCTTCACATGGACCAAAATTTTATTAAGGTTGCAAACTCTAGACAGCTGCTTCAAGGTAAACCAGTGAGCCCTCCCTGCAGAGTGTAACCCTTGCCTGCCTTGTAGCTGTTGCCTGTCACAGGGGCTGAGCTGTCTCCTTGTTTTACTGTGCTCGTTTCCCAGTGTGGATCCTTCCACCATCTCGTGTAGATTGTGGCTTCAGACTGGCTGGATTCTCCTGGGGTTTTGTTCAGATGGGCTCAGACAAGGCTGTTCTGCTCTATTTTTAGTCTCTAGGCACCAGTCTGATAAAGCTGTTGAGTATAAAGATTGCAGATCTTGGCTGAGAATGTTAATTTGGACTCCAGTGTCTCATCTGTATAAAAATCACTTAAATTGGTGTAAATATTTTTCATTTCATTCTCAGCTTGAAACGGTTCCTTCAATCTCTTCTGCTACAGGCAGCAGGTATTGATTGTATCTTTATCTTCGTATGGTTCTGTAATGATAAATCTGTATTGAATGTAATCTCTGTATGTGCTCAGTGCATTTCCTTAATGAGAAAATAAATTACATGCAATGGCTCACATTGTCTCTTGATAAACACAACTGCTTCTTTTAATTGGGATTTCCAGCTGCATCTGGCGCTCTGTTTTTCTGCAGGAATCCTGTTGGGCTTTGTTGTTTCGGGTTTTTTTTAATGTGGGATACATTTCTTAAATCTGTTGGATAAAATAGTGAATGTTGATAGTGTTCTTGCTGCTATATTTCCATGGTAAAATAAGAAGGTAAATCTCTATCCTCTTGACAAACACCATCTGTCGTTCCTGACGGCAGCCAGGACCGGGATCTTCAGGCAGCTCCCACCGCCTCCGTCCGATCCTGCCTCCCAGCACATCACGGGCCCTGCTTTGCTTTTTACAGCAAAAAAGGGACATTTTTCCTGCCTAATTATGACCCTGAAGTGTGCCTGCACGTGGATATCTAGGAAGGATAAACCACTTTTGTGTGTTGGTGTTTTCAGAGCAGTTCCATGATGGTTCTTGGCATAAGCGTTGACAGAAAGACAAGCGCAGAGAAAAGAAAAAAAAAATTGAAGGAATATTTTTTTAAACTCCATTAAAAATGCAAAAAATATTTTGAAGTTGTCATTGCCGTGACTCTGCAGAGCTATTCCCAGTCACAGGTAAAAGAGAAGGTTGGTTGTTCTGAGGTCTAATTCCTGGTGCAGCCGCGGGCTCCTTCTCCCGTCCTTAATGTCACAGCAGAGAGGCTGATACTGAAATGCCTTCTGCTGCAACTCAGAATGACAGGAGCTCTTTTTCATCTCTTGTGTCAGCTGGACTTATGCAGGGGCTCAGTTGGGTAAGTGTAACTCTGCCCTCTCACCCCCAGGGAAGGATCTCCAAAGAGATTAATGATTTCTAATTGAGAGAAACTTTCAATTCTAACTGCAGCCCCAAATCACAATTTCCATTATTCCTTTCTATCCTCTTGTTTTGGGCAGTACAAACAGCATTCCTTTATTTTCCTAGTCTTCTCAAGGGCAGCAAGAGCCTCTGGGGCCTCCCAGGAGGGCACAGCTGAGCAGAGTGCCTTGAGCTCTCTGTAAGAGTGAGAATTTATCATTTAATTTGTGTCAGAGTTCATCCACACCTGATTCCACACCTTCATTGCACAGTGAGTGCAAGGTACCAAGTTGTCCCTTGTTCTTGGTGAGGAATGAGCAATTCTTGTGACCTTTAAAATCTAGATCAGAGAAGATCAGCTCAATACTGGTTGTGCAATTTAATTAAAGTTTGGAGTACATCTTGGTGTCACAAACCACCATTTATTTTTTAACCTTTTTTCCTCATGTGAAATTTTACTCATGCATCTTTGTCCAGCAGGGATTGAACAAAAAACATGCTGGCAGCCAGTGTTACCTTGTCTTAGTGTGCAAGGAAAGCCCAACTGTGACAAATTTCATTGTGAGCATCACTCCAAAGGGTCTCAACCTTTCTGGACCTGCAGATGTTTAGGACATAGCCCAGAGCTGTTGGCTGTGGCTGGTAACATACCCTAGGGGAGGAGTTTTATGCTTCTGAAATCAGAATTCCTGACTACAGCTCCTGGAGCCCAAGGTTATCACCCTGCAGACACACACACTCCCTCTTATCACCCACAGCCAGCAGTGCACGGGGTAGCTTTAATTGGCAAATTTGTGACATGCTCAGCTGTGGCATATTTACTCACACCAGAGTGGGGAAAATGATAACAGTGCTAATCCCTAACGAGTGTAGCAAGAAATTCATGCTGTTGGTGGCATAGGTACAAGTAAACTTTCTTAGCATTTGAGGAAAAAAAAAGCCCACAACTGAAAAGCCAGTGTGGGATTGAGTTTGGAAAGAAGCAGCTCGTGGTGCTGGGCAGGGTGGCTTTATGGGAAGTAGGTCTTGTCAAAAACATCTCCTTTGAGGTTACAGATTTCTGGTGATAACAGCACATACGTGGATTTTGCAACACATTCCAGATTAAAATTGCAGTCGTGATACACAGACTGAGAGTTCAAGAGCCAGGAGAGTGAAAGACTGCAAAAACAAGTTCTCGGTGGAAAATCTTCCAAGTGATGTCTTGACACAGGCGAGCTCCCATCATCTCTCCAGCAGCCTCGGGACAGTGCCACAAGAAGTGTCACAGGAAGAAGGGGCTGTCAGAGCTCTGTCATGTCTGCATGGAGATATTCCTGCATGTTGCCATAGGGACGGGTTTCCAAGGGAGACAGGTGATGCACTTCTCTGGAACAAAACGAAAGCAGAGGAATGAGAGTGGGAGGATGGGGCTGAGCATTTTATCAGAGAATCACAGGATGGTTTGGGCTGGAAGGGACCTTAAAAATCATCCCCTTCCACACCTTGTCCTTCCACTATCCCAGGTTGCTCCAAGCCCTGTCCAACTTGGCCTTGGACACTTCCAGGGATCCAGGGGCAGCCACAGCTTCTCTGGGCACCCTGTGCCAGGGCCTCCCCACCCTCACCCTCACAGGGAGGAATTCCTTCCCAATTTCCCATCTAACCCTGTCCTCTTTTTTAGCCACCCAACCCTCCTTCCTTCCACACCTAGCACAAGTCATCCCTCAAGGATTGACACTTTTCCTAAAATTCCTTACACCTTTTATAGCAGCCTGACTTAGCCCCACAGGCAATATTTCTATCAGAACGACCCTTTTAGCTGCAAGCCCAAAAGACTTGCAAGTGTGAGATAATGTTTGACAGGTGAAGGGGAATTTCTCTCTTGAAGTTATTTCCCTTCTCTGAGGACTTCCTGCCTTTCATCCTCACCAAAATGGTTTCAATTTTTTCCTTTAAACGCTCAAGGAGGGAAGGCATTTGAACACTGGCAGAGACTCAGCCAAAAAAACAAGGCTGGTGTCCAAATCACTGATTGCTACTGCCTTCATTGGAGACATTCAATGTCTTGTTTTAAGCAATGTCAGTCGCCCTCAGTTTCTGATTTTCAGTGAAAAACAATCAGTGTCTGCAGATCTGGAGCTCAGAGGGACTGGCTGGTATCTCTTCAGCCAGGTCAGAGCTTGATTTTCCCCAAAGGAACTTTTGATTCGTGGGTTTGCTCCTGTGCTCTCCCAACCTTCAGAGAGCTTTTGCAACGTATTCTTGAGACCCTGAGGATGTTCATCTCCTTTTAGCAAGTTTTCTTTAACCCCTTTTACAATTTTGGAGAGATTTCCAATGGAAATACAATCTCCACAAGTGTGTATATTAAATTCAAGTTCTCATCCGCCTGTGTCACTGCAATGACATTCCTAATAGGAGGATAATCTCTGAATTAATTGTCTCTTCACACTCTGGTGATCACCAGCCTTTATCAGCAGGGTAACTTTTGCTCTATTTTGCTTTATGCTGAGCATTTGAAGACTCAATAAGCTCATATGAGCCAGCTCCAGAGGGAAGTTCCTGCCCCACTGGTGCCTGCCAGGGCCCCAGGATCTGAGTGTGACACAGGATCCATTCAAATCACAGTAGGGGCTGCAGAGCTGGGGGTCAGGACACACTTTTGAAGAAATCTGCTGTCACAGAGGGGAAATGAGGACTTTTGCAGTATCCAGTGGCCTCAGTGATTTTTTGAGTCTCACTTCTGATGCACTGCATCTGTTAGAGCTGGGCATGGATGGGGGAGAGCAGCAAGGGACAAGCCCTGCCTTCATCTCATTTAGTCCTTCCAAGGGTTAAGGTTCCCTTTTTGGAGCTGTCTTTTTGGCCATCTCTTTTGCACTGTAGCATTAGCAGTGCTCACGAGTATTTGGCAGTCTCCATCACTTGTTTCCACATTCTCCCAGCCAACTATGACTCCTCATATTGGATAAATACGTCTGGTTTTGTTAAATATTCTGTTTCAGTGATTAGGACTCTGGAAAGAGCAAATCAGTTGCTGAGATGAAGCAAATCCATGAGTGGGGCAGTGAACTGAGCCAGGAAAAAATGTTCATGGGGAAATCATCCGAGCAGAGCTGTGCCTGGGGGGCACTGGCAGAGGTTTATCAGCATTCCTGTAATCAGGGGTATGGGGAGGAGGGATCTGCCAGGCTGCTTTGCACGGGTGATGTTTGTGCAGTAGATGGAAAGGAGATGTCCCTGGGTTGGTTTTGTTCACTCACCCCAAGGCCCAGGACAGGAGCACCTTCCCCTAAAGCATCTTCCCAACACCTTCCAGCCCATTTTTCTAGATTTAGTCAATTTTTCTCCTGAGTCCCAGCATATGTATGTCTGGTGCTGGTTAAATGAAGAGGGGTTTGCAGAGTTTCATCAGTTGCTGGTGATTTCAGCTGTGATATATGAGGGACTGTGCAAGTCAGGAAGATTTGCAGAGCTGGCCTCGATGGGAATCTTCTGAGGATGATGACAAGCACGGGAAAAAAACCCACTTTGATTTGACACCTCCTGTTAACATCACAGAGAAGCAGCCCCCGGAAAACCCATCTCCTCAAAAGTCAGGATCCCTTGTGGAAACTGAGAACAATACTTTGCTCATGAACGATCAGCAGTCGAGTGATCTCATCTGACCTTTGCTTTAATGTGGCTTATCCAAAGCTTTTTATGCTTATCCAAACCTTGGCTCCAGCCTGCACTGTGAACCCAGGCTATTCGGGGCAAATCCTGGTGACCTCTCCTTCAGCTGGCTCTCAGCAGGAGGATGAAGAGGGGATTACTGCCCGTGGATGGGTGTCCTGAGCCAGCAAATAAAACACTCCTGCCCATCTTGGAGCCGATTTCTAAGTCGTGGTGTGCTCGAGGATCTGTCTGTGCCCAGTCTCAGAGACCAGTTCTGCAGGAGACAGATGGCCTGTGGGCTGCTCTGGTCCCAAGAAACACAGTCAGTCACAGGCTTAAAACAGTTATTTTTAAATTATTTTTTTCCTACCTTAACCGTGTTTGCTCTGGATTTGCCCAGCACCTACAGAAGCATTTTCATTCGTGTTATTTCCATACCTGGGACACCGAGGTCAAGGTGGCCACGAGCCCCAGACAGGCAGAGGAGCTGGGATTGGAGCCAGTGGCTGGAAGTGGGACAATGTTTGGTGGTGCTGGTGGCACTGGAAGGTTGCCCTGGCTGCAGGGGGTGCCTGCAGACAGACACCGACCCTCAGGTGTCCCAGCCTGTCCCAGTTCCAGGTCCCCTCCCAGAGCTGCCCGTCTGGATGTCAGCTTTGTCCCCTCCTCCCTGCTGGTTGCTGCTGGGAATTTGGATGCATTTTAAATCAGGCTAGACTCCCCTAGTTCTGCAGGAAAAGCCTGAAGAGGCTGCAGTGCCAAGTCAGGGCTCATTTAAGGAGTTTTCATTGAGCATCAGTGCCCTTGTTCTTTATTGTTTCTGCAGTAAAATCACCTGCATTTCTTTGCTGCATAATTCCACTGTCCCAGGCTGCTCCAAGCCCCAATGTCCAGTCTGGCCTTGGACACTTCCAGGGATCCAGGGGCAGCCACAGCTTCTCTGGGCACCCTGTGCCAGGGCCTGCCCACCCTCCCAGGGAACAATTCCTTCCCAATATCCCGTCCATCCCTGCCCTCTGGCAGTGAGCAGCCATTCCCTGTGTCCTGTCCCTCCATCCCTTGTCCCCAGTCCCTCTCCAGCTCTCCTGGAGCCCCTTTAGGCCCTGGAAGGGGCTCTGAGGTCTCCCTGGAGCCTTCACTTCTCCAGGTGAGCACCCCCAGGAAGGAGGGGGTGATTCAGGATCTGCAGCTCTCACAGACCACGGTCAGGGCTTCCAGACAGGACAGAATGGAAACAGCTTTCAGCCACGCTGGCTCTGGTGAATTCACAGAGCTCTCAGGAAGAGCTGTTTGTTTTGTAGCATATTTTTACTGCAAAATGTATTTCAAACACGCCCACTTGAACTAGAATTGCATCTCTCAGTGTAACCAAACCAGCCACACTGAGCTGGGGGTTACCACCTTGATTAGCTGAGGCTCCTGGGAATGTGCTGTGCAATCTCTCTGATTTTTAATTGCTTTTAAGACCAGCGGCGTGCACAAAGAGAGGTGTTAACCCTTGAAAAGTCAGATGGTCTCACCGGTGGCCAGGGAACAGCACACACAGGCACAAAGCTGCCACAGAGGGACCTTTATGGCAGCAATGGCCAGTTTTCACTTGCCCTCCACAGTGCTGGGGCTGGCAGGCAGCAGGAGCTGTGCAGGCCGTTCATTTGCTGCTCAGCATCCCTGAAATGCCTTTGGCTGGAGCAGTTCCTAGCAATGCCTGCAACTCTGCATCCAAGCTGTGCTCTCAAGGCAGCTGGAGCAGATAATTCCATATACACTGTGGTAAAGCCCAGCTCTGCTGTGTGCTTTAAGCCATCCCAGGAACGAGAGCAGTGTACAGAACTACATCACAGGCAGGAAAAGAAACCCCTGCCACAGTGTCTGCTCCTCTCAGCATCTCATTCCCTGAATTGTAGGCATGAAATACCTTGTTTCTGAGAGCTGGGGAGCTTTTGAATTAAAAAATGCTTGAGTTTAAAAACAAAATTGTGATTACAACTTAAAGTTGATAATAAGGGGGAGCAGTAGAAGGAGAATTGGCATTTTGTCAGAGTTATTTGATTTAAAGTAATTATGCCAAGCACAAGGCAGGGCATGAGCTGATCTACAGTGTGCAGGTATCAGTGGAAACTGCTCCTGTGCACCCTGAACTCAGTGAGCAGATTCAGATAAAACTTTGGACTTTCAGCTTATCTAAAGGCCTGAATTAGTTTGAGAATGAGCCTGTTTTTGCATAGGTTATCATGAGAGCATCTGCAGAACTCCTTGCTGGGCTGAAGAACAGTGGGGCCATCGAGGAAGGAGTCTGTCACAGCAGTGGGGGCTGCTTTTCAACACAACCCCATAAATCCAAGTGGGTGTGATCAGTATTTATCTGATATTTGAGTTGTCACAGCTCCTCCAGCTGAAATACAGCGGGGAGGCTGCGAGTTTGGTCCCCATCACACCCATGGCCCTCTGCAGGCATTGCTATCCCCAAAGTCAGCCTCTGTACTGCTGATTACTCACAGCAGTGCCCTTTCCTTTCCTTTCCTTTCCTTTCCTTTCCTTTCCTTTCCTTTCCTTTCCTTTCCTTTCCTTTCCTTTCCTTTCCTTTCCTTTCCTTTCCTTTCCTTTCCTTTCCTTTCCTTTCCTTTCCTTTCCTTTCCTTTCCTTTCCTTTCCTTTCCTTTCCTTTCCTTTCCTTTCCTTTCCTTTCCTTTCCTTTCCTTTCCTTTCCTTTCCTTTCCTTTCCTTTCCTTTCCTTTCCTTTCCTTTCNTCCTGTCCTCCCCTCCCCTCCCCTCCCCTTCCCTGTCCCTCTCAGCAGGAGATCCTCACCCACAGCATCTCCAGAGTGAGAGAACAGCAAACAATTATTGTCTCTATTACCTTGCTGCAGCACATGAAAACAAATATTGGCCACAGGCATGAAAGAAGTCCTCATGGTTGGCTATTTAAACTAAAAGCAATGCAGAAATAGTTAAAATTTGAGTGTTTTTCTTGAATTATCAGAGTACAAAAACCTCTTGGCAAGCAGCAACCAGATAAACTTCTCTTACACACAGGAATATGCACCTTTATTTGTAAACAATTTACTCATCCTTGTTTGAAATACTCGTTTTTGCACATCCAAAGTAATGACAGCAATGACAGTGATTGACAGCAGTGTTGCAAAATAAGATTCAAAGCCACTACAATTTCATCTGCAGTCCCCTTCTGTTAATATTTAAGTGTCCTTAAGTTGCATTTAATTTGTGCAATTCGTGATTTGTTGCTTTGATGGAGCAAGACATCAAACAGCAATAGAGAACTGACGGATTTGGATGATTGGAGTCACTCCTTTTTGGCTCATTAAGTTACTTCACAGCTGCCTGGTGCTCTCCAAGCTGACCCCACCCCACAGGCTGCAGACCCGGCGTGCGTTACCTTTTCTTGCCGATGAAAAGGAGATTGAGGAAATGAGTACTGATGATGATACCAAAACCAAATGATTTTCTGAAACAAGGTTATACAAAAATTAAAGACCGTTTCCTCTGGGGGTCTGGAATCCTTTCAAACCTCACTCCCAGCTCAGACCTCCTGTTTTCCCAGGGATTATGGAGGGCATTAGCAGCTGTCCTGTTCTGGAGCACTGCAGCTCCTCCCTCTCCCCACCTTCCTCTCTTGGTACCCCTGGTCACTCTGGTCTCTTCAGGTTCACTAAAACATATTTTTTACCCCTCCATATACTAAAATAATCACTTATTCATGTTCCTGTCACCCCAACTCAACTTCAAATTCCTTCTGAAAACTTCTTTTTCCTTGGGAGTTTTTTCTTCCTTCCAATTGGCAACAGTTCTTGGGCACTTCTCAACTGTTCCCCAGCTGCTGCCTGTGCTTGGCCGGGCATCTGGCTCCCACGCAGGGCACCGAGATTCCCAGGCTGTTCTGACAATAATAGGAAACTTAACACCCATTCTGGGGACTGTTAATGTGAAAAGATCTTTTGAGCTTTCCTCAAAGAAAATGCCACAGAATGTTCTATTGGCAAACAGCTGTTAGCAACCAGAGTCCTCAGCCCACTCCAGTTTAACTGTTAAAACGGCCTTTTAGACTCACTTCTTTCGACTTTTCATACAAAATTGAGATATTTCTTCTGGTATGCTTTAAAAATATTATTTTCTTTTTTATCACAAGTGTCACGAAACCTGGAGTTTGCTAAGGTGCATCTATAGCTGCAGGCCAGAGATAGAGACAGCTCTGAGGCCTGGGGACGTTCCCTGGGGTAAGAGGTCTCAAAGTGACTAAACTGGGGACTGGTTCAGGAACTTCCAAACTGCTGATGGACACCTCAGGACTCTCGGGAAAACCATCTGCAGGCACTGAGTTGTGTAAAGCATCACTGTACATGGCTTTGAGTTGTGTTAGTTGATAAAAATTGGGCTTGAAATCGGTGAACTCTGGCACCTACACAAATATGAGATGCTGATTAATTTGTGCATTGATTTAGGTCAATTTATCAGATCACAGAATCCTAGAATGGTTTGGGCTGGAAGGGACCTAAGACTCATCTTGTTCCATCCCCAGGGACACCTTCCACTGTTCCAGGCTGCTCCAAGCCCCGTCCAGCCTGGCCTTGGACACTTCCAGGGATCCAGGGGCAGCCACAGCTTCTCTGGGCACCCTGTGCCAGGGCCTCAGCCCCCTTACAGGGAAGAATTCCGTCCCAATATCCCGTCTAACCCTGCCCTCTATCACTTTGAAGCCATTTGTCTGTCATCCCCTTGCAAAAACTCCTCCAGCCCTCTTGTAGAATTTTTCGGACAATTAATTTGTGGGGTTTGAATTTTACAGGCATGAATGATGTGATGAAGCCAGCCTGACACCAGGATTCTGTTTGTTAAGCTCCCACTGGCTGTGGACAACGCTCCGAGACCCGGAGCCGCTCCATCCTCAGAGTCCCTGACGATGCTCCCAGCCCCGTCCATTTCCCCGGCCCTGGGTGATGCTCCCAGTCCCAGATGACGCTCCCGGCCCCTGTCCCCGCCCCATCCCTGTCCCCGCTCCATCCCTGTCCCTGCTGCCGCCCGTCCCGCACTGCTCCCGCCCGCCAGCAGATGGTACCCGGCATTTACGAACGGCTCCGCTCTGTGTTTAAGCAGCAAACAGAGCCCGTTCCACAGGCGGCTCCATCCCCGCCGTGTTCCTCAGCTCTCCCCACCCGGGAATGCCCCGATGCTCCATGCCCAGGTGGGAGAGGATGGCGGCTCCCCCTTCTCTAGGTATGGCTTTATTTCACCGTCCTCCAAAAAGTGCCTCCCGCTGCATCCATCAGCACTGGCCGTTCCTGTGAGTCCTGCAAAAGCGAACTGGGGCTGAGGAATCACCGCAGCCATCGCCAGCCCGAGAGGAGCCGGCACTTGAAGAAGTCTCCAGTTCAAAGTTGGGCTGAATTCAGGAGATAGATCCCCGTGTACGGTGCGTTTCTACACACACACATACAAAATCCCAAAATACATTCGGAGGTGTTCACGCTTTTTAGGAGCATGGTCATAACCTTACCAATGACAATAACATCACAAATAGAATGATCTCCTGCTGTCCTTGGGTCACCAAGCACTCTCATAAAAGTTCAGTCAAAAGATCTGTTTCCCAAACCATGTGCCTGCAGGTTTGTTTTTATTCAGAGAATCACAGAATGGTTTGGTTCGGCAGGGACCTTAAAGAGCATCTCATTCCATCCCCTGCCATGGGCAGGGACACCTTCCACTGTCCCAGGCTGCTTCAAGCCCCGTCCAACCTGGCCTTGGACATTTCCAGGGATACAGGCGCAGCCACAGCTTCTCTGTGCCAGGGCCTCAGCACTCCCACAAGGAAGAACTTTTCCCAATATCTTATCTAAACCTCCTCTCCTGTAGCTTAAAGCTATTCTCCCGTGTCCTGCCACTCTCGGCACAGGTAAAAAGCTGCTCCCTTGCCACATGTCCCTGTGTGCAAACCCTGGATCTGCCAGACACCATTCCCAGAGCAGCTCCCTGCCCCCAGCACAGCCAGGACAGCGTTTCTCCAGGGATGCAGTTGGGAAGCTCAGGAGCAGCGCTGTGAGCACCTTTCCCGTGGGATGAGTACAGACTTGCGAGCTTTGTCCTGCTCCTTTTTGGAATTTCTGCTCTCTGCAGAGACACCAGGCTGGTGTCTGGACTAGTTACGCTCTAGTTTTTCACTTACACAGAATGACTTCATCTTTATGCCAGTGCATTAAGGCAGAATCAGGCAAATACACTGCTGAAGGGCCACAAAAAAAAAAAAAAAACCAGTATATAAGAGCAGTGTAATGCATTGTGCTCCAAGTAAGATCTCTTTTGCTGAATACAGGTTGTAATAAAATCACCTAAAAAAAAAAAATACTAAAACCTCTTTTTGTTTAGCTATTCATCCAGATCTACTTCAAACTCCTGCAAACATTCTATGTGACATTGGCATCGTTAAGAATTTACTTGTTATGAAGGCTCTGAAGTTCATGATCATGATCTTCCAGCTACAGGGACAACCATAAAAAAAATTTCCAGGTCTACCCTGTAAATATGACCACAGTGACCCAGAGCAGAGGGAAGGCTGGTGGGATGAGGCTCTGAACTGAACATCAGTCTTTTACACCCAGATACAGAAATAGCTGCTTTTAAAAAGATAGCTAAATGTTTCCCCACAGATATATAAACATTCTTCCGTGTCTGGAAACACTGTGTTGTAACCCAGCATACCATGGCCATCAGTGGAGCAGAGCATTTTAAAACAAACAAACAGCAAAGAAATGACGATGGGCACAAAAACATGAAAGCAAATTTTCTGGAAGGTTTGTTGTTGCTGCCCTTTCGAAATGAAACAGTCTGGGGATTTGTCAGAATGTTCAAAATATTGACAGTCTCACCTCCCCGCTTTTGTTTCTAAGCTCCTCCATCTTCAGCTGCACTGCAATTTTTTGATATTAAGCATAGTTTCTCTCCAATCCCATCCAGTTAATTATGTTTTAATAAGAAAGAAACCTCAAATTTAATGAAAGTTAGAAATAATTAGAGAGTGCCACAGCCTACTCAGCGCAAACACTGACTTGGTAGAAATGTGATGAAGGGCTTTTCCCCTGCAGGTTCCTGGTTTTAATATCTAATGAGGATTTGAAAGTCAGTTAAATGAGAATAGTCCTGATAGACAAACAAAGCTGATGCTCTGCTAAACAAGAGCCACCCCCTAATCCATGCAATATTCTCATTACTGTTAATTAACTTGAAATGAAAGAGTAGGCTGTGGAACTTTAACAGAACTGTAACAGAGATGCTCATTGATGTCAGGGCTGGTGCTGAGGCAGAGCTGGCTCCTTCCCTCACGCCGTCTCTCGTTGCTGTGTTGTTTTGCTGTGTCCAGGCCTGTGGGTGTCCCACCATCCCCTGCTCTGCCAGAGGCACCGAGTGTGGGTAGCTGCAGCCAGAGGCAAACACAGCACAGATGTTTAATTCAGCAGGACACATCTGTACCATCACCCACGGCTTCCCCAGCCTCCCTTTGCAGGGGTTACCATTCCTTTTGGACTCTTGAGGTGTTAGTTACAGCTACACTGATTGTCTTGTCCTTCCCAAACTGAGTTTTCCAGTTTCCATGTCAAGTGTTGAGCTAAACCAGAAGCACACAGCTGTTCCTGTTGGGCTCCTGCACTACAAAGTGTCCTTTCCTGGCTTCTGATGCAGCCCTGCCTGATGTCGCCTTTTCCACTGGAAAACCAGGACATTTTCCTTCACACCAGCTGTCATCACAAACACCCGTGGCAGTGGGTCCTTCCACATGTGCTCACCTTCAGAGTGGCCTCCTCGACACATACGTTGTCCCTGGCAGGGTTTGGTTCCCTGCGGACAGCCAGGGACACTTCCCATCCTCTGGCTTGGAGCCGCTCGCTTGGAAAACCTGCCCAGGTCCAGGGGGGATCCCGGGCTCTGCCTCTCTGGCGGGTGCTGGGTGTGGAGCACAAAGCTCCTGGTGTTTCACCTCCTGCAGCCCGAGCTTGTTTCAGAACCTCTGTCCTGCAATTCCCTGTATCCTACCCATGCCAAAACAGGTCACCCACGGGCTGCACTCGTCCTCCAGCTGCTGGTGGTCCCTGGTTGATCCAAAATCCTCACACCCTACGGGAAGTCATGGTGCGGGTCTCCCTGCTCCAGCTGTTTGCCTTCTAATGAGTGAGTCTGCCTCTTCTCTCCTCCCTGTTAATCAGGCAGATCTATACAATCCTTTTTTACATTTCTTGTGTTGAAAGAAAACACAATACATGAGGAAGGCCAGTCTGTTTCTAGTCAGGAAGGCCCAGCATGGATCTATTGCATTTATCACTTTGATAAGAACATTTGATAAACAGGTTCCTGGGCTCAACTCAAGCATTTTAGCCCTCTGCAAGCTCTAATGCAGGAGAGGGGGCAGTGAGCTGCCAGAGCTGCTGGGGGCACCGAGGGGTGGTACAAGTGACACGGCTGCAGTGCTTTCTGAAATTAAATGTTTGTTACCCTGCTCCTTCTGTGTTTTCTAGCAGGCATCACCACCCCAAAGCCAAGTAAAAACAGGACAGCCCAAAGCCAGGAAAAGCACTTGGCTCTCACCTGGGGTCTGTGAGAAGCTGGAGAGAGTCGTGTCCAACACTAAGTGTTGTTCAGAGGGTTTAGCCCTGACCCTGGAGGCAGGCAGAGGGAAATCAGCCCTTTGATCTCCGTTCCATCTGAACGGCAAAGGTCACTCCGGATATACAGTCTGAATATTTCCCAAATGTTTGTGGAAGCTCTGACTCCCCACCTAGAGCTTCCCGACGTGCTGTGGTTGGAAATGGTGCCACAGGCCCAAGCTCTCCCTGGCCTGGGAACACGGAATAAATAATTTATGCCAACCTGTTGTTAACAACTCTTTTCTTCCTGCTGATTATTTACACTCTGTGAATTTCACCTTCTGGAAACAGCTCCTAGGGGTAAATCCAACTCATGAAACAGTTCTACTGTATCTTAGCAGGTGAGGAAGTGAATTGGAGTGGAAAGAAGTTAATTCAATTCCAATTCAAGCTTTTTTTTTTTTTTTAATATAGATTTTAATTTTGTAATGCATTTTCCTACACCACCAAGAATTAGCTCTTAAATAATTCTTCCAAAGGGCACATTTCTATTTCATATTTTAAGTGTTCATGGAAAATCAGAGAAATCTGGTTTATCTCTTATAGCAATTGCAGTACATAAATGTCAGTCCATTTGCTGTAGCATCCCTATGAAGGAAAGGTGCTGAGGAGGAAACTTGCCTCAGGTCTCAAATTATATCTTGCTGGAACCTGAATCACATTTTTTTGAAAGCTCCTAAAATGCGTGGGAGACGGTAATGATCTGTACTGAGATAACACAAATAATTTTCTTAGTCTTCACAGACTGAAATTAATTGGTCCTGAGCACGGCTTTAAATACGTGACATTAAAGAAGCACATGGTTCCCCCCAGGAACGAGCTACATTTTAATGTTGCATCCTTATCTTGTTTTGTATTCCTGGCCACATGATATTGACTCTGGAACAGGAGGCAAGATGTTTTAATTGCACATAAATAATTATGTAAATGCAGATAGCAATGCTTGTTGAAATTCATCATTCATCAGCACTGTGGAGGAAAAAAAAAAAAAAAGAAAGAGATGGCAATCAGATGAGATATTGCTGCCGAAAGCTGAGCTGAAATTCTGTTTCATTTCTCAATCAGCCTGCATGAAATGTGCTTGATGAGTATCGATTCACCCCACTGGATAAATCTGCCCGAGGGAGGAGACACTTCCCAGGGAGGGCAAGGGATATTTGTGATAGTTAGAGGCTCTTCAAGGGATCACAAAGCAACTTATGGAGGAGGTTAAACTGCTTTTATTCACATTCGTGAACGAAAAAAGAGTGATGCAAAAGAGGCTCATAAGTAGAGTTACTCAAGAGGGATTGAACATTAAAAACATTAAAACCCCCCAAAACAGAGTAGCAAGAACTGGTGGCTCTGCACCATTCTCCCCCCAGGGATCACAGCCACAAAACGAGCAGGATCAGCTCCCAGGACTTCGCACCAGGATCAGTGTTGGGGAGAAAACACCTATTCCCAGCGTCTTGCAAGGTGGTGTGAAATGAGTTCCTAAGCCTGATTTGGGGCTCTTTGAGCAGGGGACGATGGGCTCAGCCCGGCCCTGTGCTGCCCCGGGGGTCTCGCACCTTTCCTCTCCAGGGCTGCCCCCGGCTCGGAGCTCCTGGGGAAGAACGATGGCGTGTCAGGGCAGAGGAGCTGGAGGGCACGGAGAGGATCACAGGAGCATCACAAAAACAGCTGAGGGCTTTTTCTGACCTTTTGCCCTTTACTTGATTGCCTGTTTCTTTAAAGAAAGTTTACTTTTTTTTTCTTCTTTAGTTTTTTCTCCTGCTATCCCCATGAGGCATTCTTTCCTATGAGTCATCCACACCATAAAGAAATTACTGTTTGGCTCAAAGTTCTGCTCCCATGCCTGGAATCAACATTTTTTCAGTGAGAGATAGGAAATGAGCTGAATTTGTGGGTGATTCACTATTTACTATTTTGACCTGAGATGTGTTTTTACCACTAAGTTTAAGAGAAAATTATACAATAAAACACCTAAAAGGCCAAAGCTACATGGGACAGAAGGCACTAACATGTTCTTTAATTGTTTCTTTATCTCATATACAGTAATAATCCCTCACATCTTTTGACACGGATTTTACATTTTATTAGAATTATTAATGTGACTCATTTTATTCCAGAATGGCATCTTAAATATTTAAAACACCCCTAAGGAGGGTATTTTCTCATACAGCTCAGAAACATGGTATTGTTTATGCATTTATATTTTTTATGTGTGCGTGATACAACATAATAAAGCTTTTTTTCCAACATCTCTATAGCCTGGACGCAAAAATCATGTATCTAGATATAAACAGAGCAGTTCTGTGCACTAAAGCCCAACCACAGACTGCCCAGAGACAGGATCTGGACCATACAACAGCTGAAGGTTTGCAAAACACCCACATTTGCCCATTTTAATCCAGTGCTGTCAGGTGGGGTATTGAAACAAAACCCCTCTCCCTCCAGGACCATCTCTTGGTGTGTCAAACCCTTGGTGGTCCACCACAAACTGCACTGATGTGCTCCTCTCAACATGTGGGGGTCTTGGTCCACTCACAGCAGCTCTGCTGGGCTTAGGATCCCTCCATGGGTCCCAAAATCAGCTACACAAACCCCATGGATCAGCTCTTTGCTTTAAGGGGTGAAAACAAAGCTCTGAAAGCCTTGCTCGAATCTGCTGCAAGTCACTTTCTAAAGTTAGATTTAGACATTTAGGTCATTATAGAGCAGATGCCGCCACCAAATTTGTTTGGATGTAACCTCACTGCAGCACTTTTGCCAGTAGAAACAAATTAGAAAATGCTGGCTACCTCCTCAAATCTTTCTGATTTATTTGTTTCGAACCAAAACAGTTGCAGAAAGTTCTTAAGTAGTGCATCTCCATCCCTGGCAGATACTTATGAACAAGGCAATGATTTCAATTTCAACTGCAGGAAATGGAACATATCTGGGATCAAGAAATGTCTTTTATAGTGTCCATCACTTCAGGTGAAAGGGAAGGCGGAGGAAGATGAGATGAGGAAATTAATTTCCCAGAAAAGACCACAATATATTTTAAAAAAATATTTAAACTAAAATATTGTTCAGAATGTTTTCTTTTGGTTGAAATGACCATTTATCCCTGTTGCTCTCCCAGGATAGCTTCTGGAAATGAAGAGGGTTTTTCCAGTGCAGCTGGTGTTTCCTATTTCACTGATATTCTTGCAACCACAAAGTGGTGAAGCTGCCTCTCTGTGCTCCATGCAAGCACACAGGGGAAAGGAGAAGCTACCAAAGACCTCTTGTCCCATAAAAGTCGCCCAATAGATGCACAGTGCTGCCAAACTGAATTTTTTTCCACAAATCCACAATTTTTAGCTGGGGAGAAGAAAGGGTTTGAAAGCCCCACACCCTGGAAGCAGCTAGGTCGGGGTGTACCACCCAAAAATACCTCAAAGGGCACAAATCCAGTGTTAAACAACCAGAGCCCCAAACTTTCATCTACAAGCAACAACACTTGAAGCCACCCCACCGTTTCTGGAGTCTGGTGAGTGAGTGTGGGTGGCAGTGTGCACAACCAGCACCTGAAACAGCTCCAGCATTGTCCGATTTCTGCTTGGCTGAGACTACTTCAAACAATTACTTAGAAGGGTTTGCTGTCCAGCTGGCCATCTGCTGTGCTGCTTGTGGCCAGGGGCCTGTTGACCATCACTGGACACATCAGGGATGGTCCCTTAATGTCCAGACACGTTGAGAGGGTTCTGGGTGCTGAGATGTCCTGAGGCTTTGCTCCCAGTCTTATGGTGGAGATGAGGGGATCTCTGCTCCCCACTCCAGGGGAATGTCCCCAGCTCAGTCTGCTGGAGCTGTTAGGGCTCTCACACTGATGAAAAGCAGACCCATTCTTAGCCTTTTTCATGCTGGATGAGTGATTTCAGGAGGATGCAGCAGCTCTTACAAACCATGACACAACTCTACCGCTGGCTGCAGCCACGGGAGCTCTTGCAAGCCCCTGCGCAGGAAATGAGACCTCAATGGCATTTCTGTCTCATTTCTGGAGGAGCCCAGCCCCGTTCCTCTTCCTTTTCAGAGCATGAACAATGTGTAGAACAGTAGATACATATTGCTCCTGTGAGCTGGGGTTTTGTCCATTGTTAATGCAGTGAAAAATACAGACTTTTCACACAGTTTTCTTTGTAAAGCCAGCAGTTGCCCACAAGCAAATACCAAGCCAGGTCCACAAAAACAATGAAATGACATGATTAAAACTTCCAATTCGTCTTAATCCAGGGCCCTCTGGCATGAGCATTATAATAAAGCCTTAAATAAATAGTTACAAGAACCATTTCTGTCATCACATCCCTAATGCAGAGTGCAAAAGCCTGCAAAAATGAGGTGTCTGCACGTTCTGTCTTCTTGTTGGCGACTGCATCTTGCAATGAGCTGTTGAAAACAGCTTTTTGAAATTGTGATACTAAATGCCACCGCCAGGTTTGTGATGGTTCTCATCTCACTCTTACCCAGTGAACATAATTTATTAATGATGTACTTTTATATGAATTCGAGGTGTGAAGCTTCAGCTCGTCTGGATTACCCCCTCAGGGAAGAAGGACAGAGGGAAGTGAACATCAGAAGTGCCCCCCTCTCCTGCTCAGCTGCTGCCTCGACTTGGGGCTCTCCCAGAGGATTTAGAGGCAGGCAGCATTTTGTTTATTTGACATGCAACCTTAGCTGACCTGATTAGAATGAGTCACTGACAGCTCTGGAGCTCTGGATCAGAGGTCTCCAGAAAGCAGCCCATTACTAATTGGTGCCTGTGTGAGGAATTGATTAGCTTAAACTATCCAAGTGCCACAGGCAGCCCAGCCTCCTTCCCTAATCAGCCTGATTCATGCCCAGACAAGGTCCATCCTCTGCAGGGAGGGAAACAGGCAGGTCTCACGTACGAAGAAAGCAAAAAATATGGGACAGATTCAGCCAAAGCACAGCTGTGATACAGAATTTCACACAGAGGAGAGAGAATAGATTTGTGTTTGGACATGAGACCCGGAGGGAAATTTTGCAGGATGGTTTGGAGGGGCTGGTTCACGACAAAAGAGGATCTGGGGCTTTTCCAGTGGCACCCCTGCTGTTGTGGTGATTTAAAAGGTCACAGTGAAAAATCCATTTGCTGGATTCTCATCAGGATTTCCTCCATGACCCACTGGATGAGGGAGCCCACAGAACATAATTAATTTGTGCCTTGCAATCCATGTCTGCTCAGGAGATGGAATTTCAGAGCATTTCAGTGCATTTCTTACTTGTTTCCCTTAAGCTGAGATTTTCCAGCGTGGGTGCACCTCTCAGGTGTGGCACATTATTTGTGTGAGAGCTGAGGTGGGATTCAATAAAAACCAGCCAAACCAGAGGCAGGGTGCACCTCAAACAGAGAAGGTGCTAGGAAGAATTCATGCTTATTTACCATGGAAAAAAGCAACTCAAACAACATGTTTTCCTCAAGATGTAAGGCAAACCTGCTGTTTAACTCCTTTAATACCAAAGGCTGCTGAATTCCCAGGCAACAGCATGGCCGGGTCAAATCACCATTTCCTCTTCAGAAAATGGAAATGGTGTACAATTGTTCTTTTTTCTTTCTTTTTCTTTTTTATTTTTGGTGGGAAAAACAACTTCTGAATTCCTTCACCACTTTCTGAGGGGAGCTACAATGGAGCTCAGCCAACTGTGACCTTTCACAACGTGGGGGAGGAGGAATGATGGAGTTGGAGCTCATTTCTCATTTGCAATGAGCCCTTTGCAAAATAGCACCTGTGTTTCCAGGGCCCACAAAGGCACAGCTACTTGAAGAAGCAAATAATTAATCTTTCATTTCATCCAGAAGCTGTGGCAGTGGCTCTGTTCAGCCAACCCGTAAATATATATATACACAAAAAATATGTTTTAACATATATTTGTATATTTGTTTATTTGTGCATTTTTAATATCTGTATACTCTTTGCAATCAGAGCATTTGCATCCCTTTTAAATGCATCATCAAGAGGCAGCTTATGGAAAATACTGATTGAAAACATGGGAAGTTGCATCAGAAACAGGGTTTTTTTTCTCCTGCCTTCTGTGGATGGTGATTTGCTCCACTCTCAACTATTCGGGGAAATAGCAGGGAAAATACATTTCCTTTTCTGCTAAAAGAGTGCCAGCTAAACCCCACAGATGGCCAGCTTCAGTGTTATGGTGATCTACCACATTTTGCCATCTGAGAGTCTACTTTATCTTAAACGGTGTGTTTCCTATTAATAATTACTCAACAAAAGCTTGGTTATGTATTATTTATTATTCATAGCCTTTTTCTTTTTTTAAAGTCGTTGTACCACCTGCACTGAACTCTGCAAACCAGCCCTGAATCAGCTTTCACAGATCTCTGCCAGAGCAGAGGGTCACCAGATGAAAAATACAACCATTACTGCAAAACTATTTTTCCTTTTTCTTCCTAAAAGTTTGCTGCTTTGTTTAGTACTAGCAAGCAGCTTTTTGTTCTTGCCCGGCCTGTAATTGTGTTTATTTGTTAATGCTAAAGATAGAATGAGAAGCTGCTGCTGCAAGAGTGGAAACAATCTTAAATCATCTTCAGTCCTGGTTTGCATCTGGCACGGTCTCATTTGTCCAGCAGAGGCTAAATGGGTTTGTAAATCCCGCAAAAAATGTCAAAGTGAATCAACTCTGGACTTAGGAAAGAGCGTTAATGACTACAGAAGGCTAAATTACATGTAAGACAGCTTTCTTTTCATTTACATCCAGTTCATTAGTGTGGGTAGTAAAATCTCAAATGTCCCTTTCGGTTTGTGAAGAGAATAAGGGTCCAATTTAACAAGGATAGTTTGTGCAATTTCATGTTATTTTCTGCCCACAAACAAGGAAAAGAAAAAAAAAGAAAAAAGAAAAAAGACAGATCTGTCAAGAGCAAGATGCCCCATCCCAAGGGCTGTGCCAGGTGCTGCTCCTCCCAGCACAACAGGAAAACACGGCCACAGCCTCTGCCACTGCATTTATGAGCACACAAAGTTTATTTATGTAATTTCAAGCATTCAGGTTCTGGCTTGTAACAAAATAGGGGCCTTGGATGCCAGGCTGGAAAACCAATCAGCCACAGAAGCTCTGCATGCACGGGGCTGAGGCTGGGCAGGGGCTGGGACAGGGGCTCTGGTGGGTCCTGGGGGATGTGATGCAAGAAAGTATCCTGAAATCACCTTTTCCAGCCAGTCTGTTGGTGCATTTGTCATTCCCTTTCAATCATTTCACTTTGATGGGCTCAAAGACAGTGTTTGCTCAAACATTAACCTCAAGCACTACTCTAATAAAGGCGTTGCTTTTTACTTGTACAAGTTCTTGTGATTTTTCTTTTTTTTTTAATTCACTTGCTTAAAAATTATTTCTTCCCTTCCTCTTCTTCCTCCAGTACCTCTGGACTGAGGTGAGCAGCAGACACTTCTTAGTCACAGTTTCTGTGACAGTTTGGTAACCTGGTATCTCCTTACCCTGGAAAGACTCTCACCACAAGGACAATGCAATTCTCAGTTAGGTAAGAGAAGCACCTCGTTCTGGTCTCCAGCTTCCCCAAACCCTAGCATACAGCAGAAACACTTGCTCTCAGTTTTAGAGAGTTTCTAAATGTATTTGTGATTATTTTATGCTCCTTCCATAATTTCTACACCTCGAGCTGACAGCAGTGCAAATGATTGCAGGCCCTAAAATTAAGGGTTTTAGAAAGGCAAAGACAGACTGAGTGAATAAAGTTTTAAAAACTTTCCAAGCAGTTTGTCAGATGGTTTTTTCTCTGCAGCAGAAGGCTGGCAACAGTGACCTATGCTGGGAAATGCTCAGTGCACCAGCCTGGCCTTGGTATTTGTAGGCTAATTTTTGTTTTGAGTATAACTCTTGACTCATGGAAAAATAATCTAAGTGTTTTGGGCTGGTCCCTGACTTGATCTTCCTTCAATTAAGGACTGTCTGTTTCAAAGTACGCGTGGAGAAGCTTTCATGATAATGTTTTTATCCTCCTGTGCTCTCCCTCGCCTGCTCTGTGCGAGGCAGGAGTCACTGGGAGCCAGTTCCCAGCAGCTGTTTGCTCTGTGGGTGGCTGGGCTTTTCCAGGGAGCAAAATTCACCCATCAGCTTTACCAGACTTCTGCGCTGCTGTGTCCGAACAGAAAGTGACATTTTGTGTTAAAAATTAATGCTGTGATGTGGAATTAAATCAGCCAGCTTCAGCCAGAGCACTGCAACAGTTGCTTTAGGTGAATGGCAACATCCCCCTGAATTTACTGTGTTCGGAGGCACATCCACCAAACAAAACCCACACGGCTAAATTTAGTCTGGATAGGAAATTAGCCGGAGGTTAAGCAAAGTTTTCTGCTACTTTGTTTTGTTTTTAGATTACCCAAGAGATGTTCCTTCCTGGAAAGGGAAATAGAACAGAGATACATAGCTGTTTTTCAATCCCTTCGTTTACATGGAGTCATTTCAAGTAGGTTTTGTTGTGTGTTTGTGATTTAAACCTTACCAGCCCCTGTTTTCAGATGGAAGGATTTGAAGTGCCAGTGCCAGGCCTGCGTGCAGCCCAGCTCCCCCCAGTACCTCTCTCCTGGGTAGGGGGGCACCTTCCTTCCACACTCTGACCCACTCTGAACGCAGGTGGACAAGGTAGAAGTTTATTTTTAAAAAATTCCTTTGCACCTAGTAGTTAGAATTGGTATTTGTTGCAAAATTGCATTCCAGAGGAGATGAAAAATTACAAGCTTTGCTATGTAATGTCTAAGCCAGAGGAGACAGAGCTCCTCAATCCAGCAACTCCAGCCAAAGCTCAGTGAAATCTAACCCACAGACTTTCTGGATTCACATTTTGTCATCCACCCTAACATTTTTGCTTGGACATCATTTTGCTTAGAGAGACACTTCTAAACCTAAATCCTGGAGCTAAGCAGCCACGACTGGCTGTGTGTCTGCTTCCATACATCAAACCAGAGCTATAATTCCTGATCTTTTTCCCTAAAGACACCGGTTTTCTTTGTGCACGTGTCATTTTCTCCTGCTTGCCGTGTTTTGCAATAATCAGGTAGCAGTATCTGTAGGAAAGCACACAGTTACAGGTTTATTTACTGATCCGGGATATAAATCTAGTTGCCTAAGCAAACACAAACTGTTTAAACAGTTGCTGGAGCAAACATGAAGGATGAGGTACACTGGAAAGGATTCTAAAAATGCTCTGAAAGTTGGGCCTTGGTGTTTTGGATTTTTTTTTTTTTTTTTTGTTTAACAAAGCTATACCATCACTTCTTATAACTTCTGGGAAGGTGCTGGGGGAGAAAGAGGAACCTCAGCACTTGTATAATGAGGGGCTTTTTCTGGCAAGTGGCTACCTGTGCTGCTGGGGAGCTCTCGCAGGGGATTTGCAATTCTAAAGCCCCCTGCAGTCCAGCCCTGCAGCCCAGGGATGTCACAAAAGCCTGCATGGGAGGAAACGAGCCCTGGAGAGGAGGGCTGATCCTGTCCCACTTCGCTGGAAGCGGGATCTGTAGGGAAAAACTGGCGAGGAGCTGCCTCGGTGGCACCGGGGAGCGCCGGGGACTTCCAGAGCTGCGGCGAGCCGAGTCAGACAGCCCTGCAGAGGAATCTCCCTTTGAAGGCTGCTATTGACTCACACCGGGGTTATTCTTCCACAGGAAGCAATGGGAATGTGCAGCTCCAGAGCAGGAAATACCACTGTCCTAACAGTGCTGTGGGTAGGAACACAGGGCCGAGGGTGGCACCGGGCTGGACGGGCAGCTCTTGAAGGGCTCCTGCAGCTGGAGGGGCTTGAAGAAGAGTGAATTCTTCCAGTGCCTCGGCCTGCAGGGAGCTGGAGGGATCAGGTCCAGAACAGAAGCAGAAAATGCGGAAGGCTATTCCCTGAATCTCAGATTGCTGCTTTTTGTAATCACAGACTCACAGAATGGTTCGGGTTGGAAGGGACCTTAATAAGATCCACCCACTGCCATGAGCAGGGACACCTACCACTATCCCAGGCTGCTTCAAGCCCCGTCCAGCCTGGCCTTGGGCACTGCCAGGGATCCAGGGGCAGCCACAGCTGCTCTGGGCACCCTGTGCCAGGGCCTCATCACCCTCACAGGAACAATTCCTTCCCAGTATCTCATCTAACGCTGCCCTCTGGCAGTGGAAAGCCATTCTCCCTTGTCCTGTAACTCTATGCTCTTGTCCCAAGTCCCTCTCCAGCTCTCTTGGAGCCCCTTTAGGCACTTCAGGCTCTAAGGTCTCCCTGGAGTTTTCTCCAGGCTGAACAATCCCCATTCTCTCAGCCTTTCCTCACAGCAGAGCTGCTCCATCCCTCTGATCACCTCTGTGGCCTCCTCTGGACGTGCTCTGACAGGTCCATGACCTTGCTGTGGTGAGGACCCAGAGCTGGATGCAGCACTCCAGGTGGGGTATTACATCCTCTAAAAGTGCCTTGAAGTCCTGCTCCAATTAAGGGCAGAAAGGTGTGAGAAACAACCTCTGCACTGCAAAGCTTTTGTTTCCCTGTTGCACATATAAAATAATTTTGGTGGTACACCTTTTGGGATATAAGGCACCCGTGAGTGATGCTAAAAAGTAGAGGACAGAAAGAAAGACATTTTTAGCTTAGTGGATAGACCACTGTTGTCCTCACATGCACTTCATAAATAATTTTTTGACTTTCTGAAGATTTCTGAGGAATACATTATTCAAAATATCCAGCTATTCCTCCTGAGACTGTGTTCACTGACATAAAACACTCACTGAAATTAATTATTAATATTTTTTCCAGTATCTCGGAGTTTTTTCTGCTCTGTACAACATGTGCAAGTTCGCCTCTCAAAATGACAGGGAGAAAGATGGAGCTGAATGTCCCCTTGACCATGGCACCTCTCCATAGCATTTCTTGCCAACTTTCCTCAAGACCCTCCTTGTGACAGTCTGGTTCCATCACAGCATTTCCCCCCATGGTTCCTGATGAGACAAGCTGAAGATGCTGCTTTTAAAAAGGACAGGAACAAAAAAAACCAAACCAACAAAAAAAGCAGAAAGTGATGACTGAAATTGAACACTGAATCAGAACTACATTGTGAATTCCTTTTGCATGTTCTGACTTAGATAAAACATCTGTCCTACAGCTCCCAACATTCCACCTCCCTGCATCTTCCACAGTCCTCTGCACCACTGGAAAATGCCATTACAAAATGGCACTGTTTAAAATCATTTTCTTCACAGGGTGCATCCACTTTCCTTTCAGCTGGATGATGGTGGCACAAGAGGCCACAGATATTTTTCCTTGCTGGCTGTGAGATTTGGTGTGGTGTTTGAACAGGTACCTAAAGCAGACAAACAGGAACAATACAGTACCAGTTTCAGGATTTATCCTGTTTCTCAGAAGGTGCCAATATGCTTCGTATGTGATGTGCAGATTTCTGGAAAATGATGAATCACGTACTTCTTTTCCTGTAAAAATGTCAGCTGTTCTCTAGGATGGCAAATCTGTAATTCCTTCCAGAGAGCAAAACAAATTAAGTAAGACTAATGAGAGTGGTAGTAAGAACATTTTGAAGAATGGGAAGGAGAGCAGATTGAATCCCGTTTTGCAGCACATCTGTGATGGGGAAGGGAAGAGGGGCTGGTTCCATGTGGAGAACATGGTCCATGCATGGGACTGGTGCACAGCAACAAAAAGGATCGATCACACACCAGCTCGTTCTGATGGTGACTAATAGGGGATTTATTAAGTATGCAGGCTTCTTTTATACTTCTTCCTGTTGACTTTACTCCTGTTTGCATTGGATTAAGGATTGTCTAGGGCAAACCAGGTGAGACACCAAACAAACACTGTCCATCCCCTGAGTGTGAAGGTGCCAAACGCCAACAATCCCAAAGAGTGGGTGTTGTACAGACAGGAACAAACTCGTGTGTACTTGAAAACGCCTTCGTGGCCTTTGCAGTGCTACAAAAACATGCTGGGTGTTAAGTTTCTTTGTGATATTTGCCCTTTATTGAGATTATCTGTGTTTTTCTTCTTTAATCACCTTTTAGGAGCCAAAACACCACAAAGGAATACTTCCCATTTATGAACTCTTCTTTCAGGTGAAACTTCATCATGTAGCTGGAGTAAGTAGAATTCCCATAGCAAAAACGGCATTTCTGCCTGTTTGTGAAATTCCCTTCATTTAAAGCAGTAATTTGATGTTGAGAAGAAAGGCAAACAATTACAGCAATCCCTCTCCGTGGTACAAGTACATTCATGCTCTGTCTGCCTTCTGACTGCAAAGACAATATTTACATATGCACACAAATCACATCACATATTGAACTAGTGCTAGGACTGCAAATATTAATGCTGGACTATTTTGTTTACATTTTAAAGACCTGATGATCGGGAAATGCTGAGGCATTGATAAAATCGACGGCTGTCAGGTGATTTGCAGGGCCCATCTTCAGGAAGTTGCTTTCCAAACATCTGCAGACGTTAGGCAATCAGGAGATTTATTTCATTGGCACCTTCCTAATGAAGCCCTGGATCATCCAACAGGGTATGAAGAGGAGAGCTGTGCTGGTACCCAATGTATTTTCTTCCTGAGGAGCAGGTAAGGCTCTGGGAGTGCAAAGAGCAGCACAAAGAGTCTGTCTGCCCTCAGTAGCAAGTTGCACGTTGAGATGCCAATGGAGAAGATTATCATAGTACACATGCTGCCATTTAATTATGCCCTTTCCTGTAAAGAGCCTGGCTTTAATTAAATGGCAAAACAAAGTGAGAACTTTTCTCCAAGCCATTTTGAAGTAAGTGCTCACTTCCTCCTCTGTGTGCTGCGGTTTATTAGATTTGAATGAGTAATGGGGTGGTTTCATTTGTTTAGTAAAATTAAAGTGGTCAGTAACAATTTCCTGTCAGCAAACTGTGGGCTGATTAATAATATTGGGCATGGTGGCAAATAGGGGTTTTTTTGCAGCACACACGTTGTGCTGCCTGGCTGCTGCTGCTTGGGGGTTTCCAGAACTGCTGGTACTTCACCAGGCTCAGCCTCAGCTCTCACGGAGACAAAAGCTGTGCTGGCCCAGGAGCAGCTCAGAAGGTGCCCTCAGAACTGAACACCAAGGCAGCGTGGAGGAGATTCTGAAGCAAAATTTATCTTCCTTCTCACCCAAACATTGAAAAACTTTTATTTTCAGGGTCAAGCCTAGGTGGGGTGTGAGCACTGGAACCACTGGTGAGATGTCCAACTTTGGAGCGGGCATCCCTCATTTGGGGCAGCAGAGAAAGTGTTTGCCTGGTCCTCCCCAGCCTGTCTTCCACTGTTGCTGTAGGGATGGCCGTCTCTACCACGGAACCTCTTTACTTTTCATAGAAACACGTCCTACTTTAACCTGCATCAAGCAATTTCGCAGAACCCCGTGATTCTGGGTCAAAACTCTAGAGCACCCCATTCATTTGAACTAACAGCAAAAGTGGGAGGGAAATCAAATGCATTGTGTAAACCTTGACACGAGACTCATTATTTTCACTCCTCAAAATCTCAGAGAACTTTATCTGTTTATACCTGAAAAAACAGCACATGACCAGGGGCTACCATCTCCCAACCCGAACTGCAATTACCAGTTGACACAAGCAATATTTGGCCATTGGTTTTCCCACGCACATTACTGGTTTTTGCCTGAATTTTATTAACTATCTCTTCAGAGAATCAGACACGCAGATGGGTGCTGACCAGCTCACCCAAAATCTGGAGTGACACAGTCCTCCTGCAACAGGCATTTGGGAAAGGATGAACTCTACCACAGTTATTCCTGCTATGTCTGGATGCTGATGTGGTATTTGTGGTAAGTAAATGCTTACTGCTTATAGAACAGCTTGGACTCTGATATGACATATCAGGAAAAAAAAAAATAGGCCTACTTCATGAGTTTTAAAATGTGGTGACAGACACAGAGGCAACACACCAGGCTTGTTGCAGCACCTATTGAGTCTGTGACAAAAATGCTGTCTCCAATTATTGCTGTGCAGCTGATGACAAATATAATGCCTTTGCCATCAGTAGGCAAATACAAGGGCCTGTCAGCACATAAGACTTCAAAACCCTACATCAACATCCAGCAGCTTGTTTAAAGAGCTGATTCAACAGGCTGCTGACATGGGGTTTTGCTAGATTTCTTCAGCCTTTAGCCACTGATCTTCACGTCCACACAGGACCATTAACTCACTTTGCACTTTCTGGATGCTGCAGAGTGTTTCAAGGGTCACAGTTAGCTAGAGAGTTCATTAGCACAGATGCTGTAAATAAAATACTCGTACATCAATGCCAGTCCTTCCTGTAAGTGATGCCCGAGCGTGTACAGCCTCCACAAGAATTGTTCCAGCCAAGGTTCCGTTCTGAACTGTTGGAGTTCCCTTGAATTTTACTGACATTGGTGTTGAAAGGAGAGGCTTAGCACCTCAAAGAAAATGCTGGTGGCACGTGGACTCAAGTCATCATAGAAAACGCTCATTGTTATCTCAGGATCACAACTCCCTGTTGCAGGGTTTTCAGCTTAGAAAAAAGTAAAATTACTTCTGTGAAGGGAAAAGCACATGTTAAGTTGATCTATCTAAAAAAAAAAACCTTTAAAAAGAAGCATAGTTCTTTCCTTAATCACACTTCCTAACGCAGATAACACCGAGCCTTTGCACAGAAAGGAAGTCAGAGAAATGACGCCGTTCCACATGAACAAGCAGGTTGCGTGGGCGTAGCCGAAATCAGAAATTACACTAATAAATAATGTCTCTACCCTGACAATCCAAAGTGCTCTGCAAATGTTATTTCAGTGAAGCAATACAGATGGGCAAATATCTTGCAGTTTTAGGGCTCAAGGTTCAGAAAAACGTAACAATGCGATTGTGTCTCGCTGGAGGTGAGACACGAGGCCAAGGAAGAGCAGGAACGTCAAGCCTGTGTTGTGACTTGTAGACCTGTGGTTTAACCACCAGACAAGAAAGGGCTCATTAAAATTAACAGTATTAGAAAAGGTTATGCTCCCCAGCAAAATACCAAGTTCCTGTGAAGACCTGTGAATCGTCTGCACAGCTTTTGCAAAAAGTTATTTAAGAGACGATGTCTGTGGTTCATCTCTGTGCGTCTGTGTCGGGACTTTTGAATTGTTACACAGGAGTCAAACACGACTCTTTTTATCTTGTCTGCAAAGCTTAGATTTCAGGCAGAGATAAAAACTGTCTGCTCCACAGCAGGAAAACGAAGTGCTCAGAGCTACCCCTTCCTCATTTAAAAAGAAAGTGTCCTTTTGCTGAAAGTTCGCAGCCATGAAATTGCAGACATTTGTCCCAACCCATCTGAGAATCTTAAATTACTAAAAATCAGATTGATTCCTCCAATATGGATCCTGCTTCAGGTCTGGGTGTGAGTGGTGAAACATGGCTACCACCCCTTCCAAGCCATGCCACACATACTCTTCTTCTTCCCTCAGTCAGTGCTGGTGTTTCCTCCCTCGAGCAAGTGATTTTAGCACCTGGTGGAGGTGGTGAAGCGGGACCAGAACTGATCAGTTTTGCCCATTAATCATGTTTGTCACAGAGTGAAAATAAGCAACTGCAGCCTCTCCTCCTGTCACGCTCATTGGAAGGGTTAATTCAGCCAGCAGCTCGTTTCCATCACCCGCAGGTTCTTGCTGAAAACTGGCAATTTCCACTGTATTAAGGCATGGGCTTCGATGGCAAAACCTGGCTCTAGACAATAGGAAGAGAAAGTTTGGGGGTGTTCACCTCTCAAATTTCCAGCAGATCCACACATGTTTTCTAATTTCTGTTTGATTGAATAATATTTTCCAAGTGGGCTCTAATTTTACATGAACCATGAATGAGCTTATTTTAGATCAGTTGTGCAAATGCTTTTGTAAATCCTTCTGAGTTTAAACACTACTCTGTGCCCTTTCTGACCCTCCAGCCTATGTCAATTCCTACTACCCCACTTCTACATTTCAAATTTCAGTGCACAACCCTTGGCAGCCTCTGGACCCTGCAGGTCTGACTTCTCTAGCCACCCGTGCAATCCTAGAGGGGACAAAACACAGCCTGATTCAAAGCAAGGGATCTTGTTTAATACCACCAGATCCACAATTTGGGTATAAACAGTTCTTTCCAGGATGACTCTATTTCAACATTTCTGTGTTTTATGAAATATTGTGCAACAAGGTGATACACAGAGAGGCAGGCTCAGGCCAAAACTGATGCAGCAGTGCCATCCTGTACTTGGGTTATGATTAATTCTGCCTTTCATCACATGAAATGTTGGCTATCAATCTCCTTCCCCTCTTCTTCTCCTTTAATAGCAGCAGAGACACTACCTCAGATATATTATGGTGCCATAAAGGAGGCTGATTATTTATTTAGAAGAAATGAAATGTGGTTTAATGGAGCGTGTGTTGGGCTCCAGGCCAGTGAATGGGTTCTGGTCTTCTGGGCTTCAGTGCAGATGCTCAGGGTTTTCAAAGGCAAATCAGTGTCAACTCATGAGCCCTTTAAAAGCTCATCTTGGCTCTTCTCCAGCTCCTCTGCTGGCTGAATTGCAGCCCTTTGCCTGACTCTCCCACCACTTGAGATGGGAGAAAAATGGGCTCCAGCTCTTGATGAGCTCCTTAGTCCTGCTGGACTCTGAACACAAGGCTCTCAAAACCTCACTTGCAGCCAGCAGAAGCCTTGCCCATGGGAGCCAGATCTGCAGTCCAAGAAAGTGTTTCCCACACACTTGTGAGCACCCCAGGGGCACTGATGGATACATCACAGTAATGTTTGACCTTGCCCAAAATCTGGGCAGTGCAGCACCACCCCTGTGCTGCCCACAGTTCAGGTTCCCGGCACAGGTTTTGCTCAGCACTGGGCATCGCTCCCACTAATATGGATTGGGATGTCTCAAGGGAATTAAGTCTAAAACTTCAGTTTCTCATGTCTCTCCAAGTTTTCACTGCGCTCTCCAGCAATCCCTCCACCACGGGGATGGTGCCCTGGTCAGAGATGAAAAGGAGCATGTATCAAAATGAAACCACGCCGCTGGGGAATAAAGTCACGTAGCTATGGGAAAAACATGTGTCTGTGAAGACTTCCCTTGACTTTGGAACACGCATTCTGCTCGTTATAAACTGTCTTTTTATATAACTTGACCCAACAACATCTGCAAAATTCTTGCCTTTTTGAAACAGCTATGAATAGGTCACTGTTTGTTTCTGATTAAGCCTGATTCATTTATCACTCTGGTCGGCCTTTCATTCCTGTAAATACATTTACCCTCTAGTCTCTCAGTATTTCAAATACATGTTTCATAGTAATTCTGATGTCTGGAGTCAGTCTGCCAAAGACCATGTGCACATTTCTACAGCATAAAGTTTATATTTTTTTTGCTAAAAAAATGGCAGTGTGCTTGCACTAAATCACAATTTTGAAAGGAAATTTATGGTAATCGTTTCTGTAAAAGCTTTAGGTAATGGTTGGTTGAGTGTTTAAGTGTAAACTGTTCCTAGGGATAGTTCAATGAAAGCCCTGTTCAATTAGTTGCACAATTATAACATTGATATACTGTAGGAAATGTAAAACATTTAGGGATAGCCATTAGTAGATAAACTGCACAGGTAGTAAGCTCCCAAGTTCACACACATCGATTTTAATGTCTTCTTACACAGAAGTCAATTTTAAAGCAGAGTTAAGGCTAAAGTACATTTTGTCAGAATTCAGAGCCTGCTGGCTAATTAAAATACAAATCTGAAAGAGCCTAAGAAACCCGATGAAATCCCTGCCCATATGATAAAAATCAGCGGGGGCAGGGAGTTGAGACGTGTGTCGGGACACTGGAGGAGAGGACACGTGGTCCTTGGCTGCCATCCTGCCCACTGGGCAGCTGACCCCCAGCCCTGGCTCGCCCCAGGGGACGGCCAGGAGGACGTGGGAAGGAGCTGGGAGCCCCACAGGGGGTGGGAATAAGGGCCAGACACAACTCTGTAAGCCTGATTACTTGGCTGCTCAGAGAACAGCTTGGTTTGTCACAAGATTTCCACTTGAGGCATTGACTTTGTGGTTTCTGTGTATTTCCCAAACTCATTTATTTTCTTGCACCCAGGAGGTGAAATGCAAGCTGGCCTTGCTGTGGGATGCACACGGGGATGAGACAGCAGCTGCTCCAAGGGCTCTGGGGACTCGTTAATCCCCAGCTCCAGCACCAGCTTGTGCCCATTTCACAGGTCTCTGCTCAAGCTGCTCTAAAACCAAGCGACCACATCACTTCTCTCCAACCAGTGCTGGACTAATTTTGGCTTGACAATGGAGGTGAAAAATGAGTTGCCTCTTCTCTGCACAGCTGCGCTCTGATCTTGGTATGATTTCATCTGTATTTCTAGAAAACGAGACGTTTCCAGAAATATCTGACTAAGTAATCTCTTCATGGCTCTTCAGCAACCCCAGTGGCTCCTACCACTCAGCCTGTTTGTTAAAATTAGCAAAACATTACATGAAGGCTAAGACAGCTCTCAGTGTGGTGTTGTGTTATGTGAGTTCAGCTAAAGGGTGTTTTAACCAACACAAACTAAACTAACCTTCCAAGAACGGTCCGTGGGCAAGGCTGGGAAGCTGCAAGAAACATGAGGTAGCTGCTGGGAGAATGCAGACAGATGTCGGAAACATTTCTCCATCTGTAAACAAACAAACAGCCCGACACCCAAATCGGGCCAGTCTGGTGGAAAATGTCAAAGTCATGACCTTCATCAAATGAAAGAAAACAGATTACACAGCAGCAACACTCACCGTTTTCCGTATCTCTGGGTACGCCGTGCTGGCTTTACGGGCTTCTCCAGGGGAGATGAACTGAAGTGACCGCTGTAGGTTCCAGCGAAGCTTTTTCATTTCACAATCACCATCTGAAATGGGACAACCCAGTCTCTGTTTTTGTTTTGTTCCTGGTGACCTCCTCTGTTTTTATGTCTGCTCGATAATTTCCTTTCTTTTTTGGTTGTTTTTACTTCCCCTTTCTCCTTCTTTCCTCTCCTGTTTTACCATTTTCATTTTGTTTTCTCTGTTCAACTCTCTAACTCCCTCAGAGCTCTACATCTGTACTCTCTAAAACTAGGTCCTTAATCCACCACTGCTATTTGCACATGCATTTGTTGAAGCAGCTGAGCTTAATATGCCACTTCTCATTCACTGCATCACATTCCCCAGCTACAAACAGACCCATAGCCTATTGCAAACATAAAAAATCCCCTCACATGTATTTTAAGTCTTTCAGCCTTTCACATGGCTGAATTAACTTATTAGACATGATAACTCAACCAGATGCAATTGCCCAGCCCTACCCTTAGTTCTGCTGAGGAACAGCCCCACCAGGATAAAGCCCCATTTATTTCAGCCAGGCGTAGACTGTGAGTGTCTCATTGTTTTGGCCACAGCTTTGAATAAATAATCATCTAAGATAGCGTACTTCCAATTTTTGTTTTAGATGCCTCACTCCCTTCCAAGTGATGGTGTTCAGAGTTGAGCTGCAGGAGAGGGATATTTTCAAACTTTGCGAACAGGAATCCTTTTTGCATGTCTGACCTTTGACGTGTCTGGATGAATCTTGGTGTTTTCACAAAGCTGGTGTGTCTGTGAACAAGTGTGCAGCCAGGGCACCTCTGTTTGCCTACTTTACATACCCAAAACCATATTGTAGCTCTTGGAATCGTATCACAGCTCCTTCACAGACTCTCACTACGGCCCCAGACCTTCCTGGCTTTCAGTGCTACTCAGACAGTGGGGGAGATGCTCCAGAGGGAAAGTCTCATTGTCAACAACCAGGGACTTTCAATCCCTTTTCTCCAGCTGCCCCTGCAATAACACCTCCTCAGAGCCTTCCCTGCGGGGAATTCATCCCCTACCCTCCTGTGCTGTCCACGGGAAAAAAGCTGAATCCCAACCTCAGCAACTTCTGCTGACCCCGTTCACCTCCAGCAGCGCATACACCGAGCAAAGCGGAGGTGGAAAGCCGAGCTTTGCGTTAGGCAAGAGCACTGTGGGACCCTGCAAAGGAAGGTTTGTTTGCATGCTGCTCGCCCTGGCATGCCTGTGCATGCTTGTGCTGCATTCCCGAGGGAAGCTGGGTTGCAGGGAGCCGTGTGGGAAGCTGGCTGCTCCGTTCCTTTCTTTGATAAAGCAGTGGTTGAGTCCACCTAGGAGAGAACGACTTTTGCGGTCTTTGTTTTGGCAAGGCGGCTCTGCAAAAGTAAATTGAGTTCCCTGCTTTGTAATCTGGGATGATTTTAAGATCTCCTTCTGCTTTTTGAAGTTAGTGGGAGTAATTAAAGTTGCGGAGAGGCGCTAAGTAGCAAAAGGCAAATTTCGGGCTACAGGCAGTCTGCATGTGCCCGGGATCTGCCTGGTGAATAAAGTGAAGCTAAAGGAGGACAAGGTGCTGGGGTTATAACAGCTAAGGAGAGGCAAACACAGATTATTCCTTTGTAGGGAAAATAAAGAGGTGCAATTCTGCCTCTTTGGACTTGAACTCCTGCAGGTAAGGTGGAGCAGGGGGACAGAAACTCCGATGCCCTGCTGCACCTGTAGGGATGGTGTAGGAGCTTTATGAATGGAGTGCTCATCGCTCCAGCCTGAAGCCAGCCTGGCCAGAGACACCCCGACACAGACACCCCTGCACAGAGAGCTCATCCAGAGAGCACCTCCAGGGCAGAGGGAGCTCAGCGGAGGATGCAGCTGCACTTACCCTCAAGTTCAGACCTTGCTACAAAGACAAAAGCCTTGGGGGAATTAAGAGGATATTTTTTTTGTTTGCTTAGCTTGTGGGAGTTTAATGTTTAATCATTGCACAGGAGTGAGTGGGTTACTCATATAATTGTTAGCCATGATTTCTGCCTTTTTTTCCTTTTGTCCTTTGTTCCTCCTTATCACAGCTCTTGCATTTTTGTGGACCAAATTGGCTTCCTATCACGGCCCACTGGTCCTTGGTTTCTCAACAAACTGCAATTTTATAGTGTTCACAAGAGTCTCTTCATTTAAACAACTCAAATTAAGGGCACAGGAGTCAGGAATTGCTTGGATGGCTCCATAACCCACCATGAGGAGGATGCTTCCCCAGCAGACAGGCACTGGTCCAGAGGGGTTCCCCTCGCTGTGGGTACCACCACTCCTGCAGATTGAGGAGCCCTGTCCGTACCCTGCTCCCAGCCTTCACCCAGGAGAAGCAACACTGAAATTCCAGAAAATATATGTTCTGATTCCTCAAAGGAAAGAGGCACAAATGGAAAAAACAAGAGTTTAACTCCAAGCAAGGGAACCATTTGCTGTTAAGATTTTGGTGTATTTTTTTATCAAAAAACTGTATCTTAAAAAAAAAAATAATATCCCTACAGCTGTAAAACAGTGCAGGGACCCAGAGACAAACTTGCAACTACATGAGGGAACCCTGCAGGGCTCTTCCCTAAAGGGCAGGTTTGTGCCCAGCACAGCTCAGTTTTCCCCCACTGCACAGGTTCTCCTCTGTTCCCTCCCAGCCACGAAGAACCAGCTGCTCTATTTTGTCCTTGTTTTGGCCACTCTTTTTTCCCTTAGAAATGTCAGATCTGGCTGTGGTTTGCCACTGCAAACCACCCTGATATGCTTTTAATGGAGAGAGACAAATTTATTTGATGATTTTCATTACTCTTGCTGGTTAATAATTAATTCAAAACAGAACCATGAGATACTTCGATTGAGTTCTTATTGCTTTTAACAAAACTGAAGGATGCTTTTAACAAAACTGTAACTCAATTAATCTCTGTAAAAAGGAAGGATGACTTAATTGCCATCAAATATTTATTTCATCTTTTTAAACACTGAATCAGCTCTATTTCTATCCATTCTAAACTTAATTAACTCTTGTGTTAGTGGTTCACAAGACATTTAATATCTGCAGAGGTATTTTCCTGGAAGGGAAGTCACTCCCAGTCAGGCACATGCCCCATGCCACTACAACTACTTGTAAATATTTCTAAGGTGTGATGAACTTGCCAAATGATCCAAAGGATAAGTCGGTTCTGGGGTTTTCTTCCCAAGACAAAGCAGGATTGACAGAAGCAGTCATCTTTTCATCACTGATATCAGAATTGCACTAAAAAAAAAAAAATTGATGCATTTCATAGCTTAGCTATCTACAGAATAAAAATTAAAAAAACCCTAAAATGCCACAGAACAGCCCAGTGCACCTTCTAGAAACGTTGTCATTCCAGATATCAGGAGAAACAAAAACCCAATCCCCTTACCATGGAAAATGGGTCTCTACCTCTGAAATATAAAGCCACCAGGCTCACTTAGAGAGATGTTATGGCTGGATGAGTGCAGTAGCTGGATGGCAAAGGTAGCATTTGGCACGAGAACAGCTGTCAACATCTGTCCCCCCAGGATGAGAGACGGCAGGGAGCAGACGCCAGCGCTGTCACCAGCCGAGCAGAGGTGCAGCTGACCTGGCAATGCTGCTGTTTACACAACCCCTTGGAGCTACTGCCACAACCTGTGGAGCTGGTTTGAGCAGGAGTGGAAAATCTGTGGAGAGCAAGGAAATGCTGAAAAGCCAGACAAGCTGGAGCAATATCTGGAGCGGTGCTGGGCGCGCTGTCAGTGAAACAATTTTCAGCAGCAGTTCAATTTCATCCATGTTCAGCACTGAGTGCACAGGTTGATGGCAACAGGGCTTGGAAAGAGGGCTCCAGAGGAAACTTCTTGTCTCCTAAAGCATCCTGGGGGACCAAGAAGGAGAGGCCAGGATTGCCTTCATGCCCTGTGGCAGGCGCTGGCTGTGCCCCAGGCACAGGGGCTGCTATCTCCATGGAAAATCCTGTTCCCCGCCTCATCAGGGCTGGAGCTGGTTCTGGCTCCAGGTCTCTCCCCATCGGTGATAAATCCAGAGTGGGTTCTGGATAGGAACTGTTGGCAGCAGAGGATTTTATGGGTCATGTCATAACCGCATCCATTACCATAAGAACATACTAAGAGAGCCCTATTCTTACACTGACTTAAAAAAGTATAAATACCAGAGATAATGTAATAAAGACACAAGTTTTTGAATTGGTAAGACCCAATTTGGGCAGCTTTTGATGACAAAATATTCACAATTGATTTACAAACAGTAACCCATTGTGTAATGTGCACCATGTGCAAAGGCTGTGGCTTCCTACACTAAAAATCAGAGCAGCTGGAAGTTACAAACACTGAAATTTGGTCGAGAGTGGGATCAAATTTTGAGCTGCTTTAATTCCAGCGACCAGTTTTAATATTTCCTCCAAGGTAAATAAAAAGGAACATTACTGAAGGCAGCAGAGTTTGTGGGATGGCACAAAAGGAGGTAAAAATGTCAAATCATTCTGGGAGTTCCTGGGAGCTCTTCAGAAGTGACGAGGTAGGAAAAACGGGGATTGTCCAAAAAGGATGACAGGCATTTCACCCAAGAAACAGGAATTATTAGGGCTGAAGGGAGCTCAGTTTTTCTGCTCAGAAACCAAACTAAGACATTACAGAATAATTTCTCTGAAGGAGATGTAGAACAGCACTCAAGGAACAACCTGGGAAGGGGACACCAACAGGCTAAAATGCCATTTGAGAATGTCTCCAGAGCCTCATCATTTCACACACTTTCTAAATCTAAACATTCAAAGATTTTTGCATTCCTTTTAGATACTCTGAAATGGTAAAGAAATTTTTATTTTCCTTTTTAAATGTAGACACAGAGTTGGGTTTTGGGGTTTTTTTTGGCTATCTGCTTCAAGTTGTGTCATGTAATACGGTGGATTTTATAGAGAAATCCTTATCTTTTAATAAATCTTTATTAATTGCTTATTTTACTTTATGAGCTTAAAAGTTACAATGTTAGCTGTTAGCCAGGGCCTCCATACACTCCAACTCTTGAACATTTTCTTAATGGCTGTGTTGGTGACACAAAAACATGGCAGTGAAGGAGCCAAGGTGTTTTCTCTGGAGTTTGTGCCAGTTTTGGGCTTTAACACTGCCTTTGTGCCAGCTCAGAGTTCCAGGTGATACCTCAACTGGCACAACACCTGCCAGGGCAAGAGTGGGCTGGGAAAAATGTTAACCCCATCTGAAATTATCAACTGAGGTTGTGCTGGCACTGTCCTGTGTGTCACAGGGCTGGGGCAGTTTTTACCTTGCACTGGGAGCCCCTGTAGTTCCTCCTCTGATGTAAAACACCACATTTTGGGCACTGTTGCTTGGATCTCCACCTGCAGAGCTGTTCTGCCCGTGAAAAACCCTGGTCTAGGCCACCCAGATGTGTGGGCATCCCCGTGGGGTGCATCCATAGGTGGGTACCAATGAGAGGGGTTGAGGGCTGGTGGCACCAGCAGTGGGATTCTCACTGTCTGGGACACTGCTTTGACCAGGTGGAGAAAGCAGAGTGCCACCACCAAGGGATTCCCCAGCCTGGGAAATACCAGCCACAGCTAAGGCAGAAGGGTGTGCCAAGGGCAGGGCATTGCCGTGTACTTCAGGGTCTTGCTGTAAGTGAATTAAAGCTTTTTTACTTTCACCCTGGTGGTTTAACCCCAGCCAAGCCCCACAGAGACACGGGAGAGAATCCAAAGGGTGAAAGCACGTCTGTTGAATTCATTTAGTCCATGACTTCGGGCTCCCTCTCTTCTGGTGGTCACTCAGGACAGGAGAGGTGGTGTTTGGGGGGAGCTCCTGTGCCCCAGAGACAGCTCAGGTCAGGTCACTGCTGCACGGCCACTGCTTCTTTTAAGGCTTCTGCTCCATTGGTTCAGGTCGTTCCTGCTGTAGTAATTCCTGCAAAACACAACTCAAATCATGGCTTATAACAATTTAAAAGGCACATCCAGTACAATCTCCAGCCCTGGTCCTTTGAGGACTGGGACTTACAGCAAAGTGTGAAGTTATAGCTCCCGGTAAAAAGCACAAATGAGAGCAGCTTCAACCCCCAGCTAATATAAATGTAAATTATCTCTGTAACATAGCACATAGTGAAATATTAAACAAATAAAACACACAAAATAGTGAGCCTCTGCCTCTCACCCTGCCCAATGACAGCAGCAAGGCACTGTCCTGACCTGACTGCAGCAGCCATGTGAGCTGAAAGCCCCCGGGGCAGTTTGCATATATTTCAGTGCAGAATACACCCTTTTCTGGAGAAGATTAAGCTCTCATCTTTTAAGCTTTGAAATGAAATTAAAGCACTTCAATTTTTTTATTGCAGGGCCACTGTATTTTAAAGACAATTCACCTTTTTTTTTTTTTAAAATGTGGAATGGTTTTAGGTTAAAATAGACAAAAGGGAATAAGAAGGATTTTTTGTTTTTTGCTAATGAACTTTGTATCTAGAAAGATGGAAGCAAAATAAAAATGCACTGTTTGGTAGAAAATGAGGAATCACCATATGTATTTTAGTATAATGCCATGCACATAGGAATGAGGAAAACAACTGCAACATAAGAATATTAAACTCCTAACGAACTCCAAGTGTCTAAATATGGCTTTCAGGGAAACAGAGTACTTAAAAGGCTGGGAAATTACTTCATCCCTGTGTATCAGTACTTATCCACAGCAGCTACATCAGGGTGCTTTTCCACTTCAATATCAAATTAATAACAAGATCCAACGACTGGCAGCTCAAGCTGAATGAATTCAACCTCCATGTGAGATTAAATTTCCAAGCTCCGTCAAGATCATCTCATCAGAAGAGATGAAGTTTTAGCTTTAAAATGCACATCGCAAATATGCTTTAAAGCAGCTCTTGAATTAAACTGTCTGCTCGTACGTGCAGGGGTTTTAATGCTCCTGCTCCTTTCCTGCCCGTGGGAGGCACGGAGAGGTTTCGTCTGCGTTGCCCTCGAGGTGCCCATCACATGCAGAGTCCTGCTGGAAGGCACTGACTGGAGGGAAACCTTCTGCAGTGCTTTAGCTGATTATCTGCAGGGATGGAGAGGATTTTGTCCTTCACTACCCGTTAGGCTCACTCAGGAATCAGAGTTATCATCTCCAGGCCATAAACAAGGGTCTACTCCAGAGGTGGACAGGAACCCCTCATTTCTCAGAGTCTGTCCTGCTCACGTGTTTTAGTCACAGAACTGGCAACTCTGAAGTAGCAAGGGTTGCTCTTCCCCAGGTCACACTGGTGGGAGCCTTGGAGAATTTTTGCTCTCTCTCTCTCTCTCTCTGTTATGGCAAATAATTTAATTAGGTAATAAATACCACCTAATTAGCCCCATGCCACTGCAGTAAACTCAGACATTCGTCCTCTGGGATGAAGTTTAATGACTGAAAAGCTTTCCTTGGTTGCTAACACTGAAGGTGTCAGCAGAGTAATGACCTTGCCTGGTCACAGCCTCTAAGAAAAGCAGTCCCATTGAGGTAAGCAACACCCCTCTTAAAATAGTGCACAGGAGGCATACTGCATGTGGATGGAATTTGCAATATTGAACCCATAAAAACAGAATATAGTGACAGCATTTTGCTCTGCTCTCAGTAATTCACTGGCCAGGCTTTTTTCCTGTTTTCCACGGCAACATAACTGTTGGTTTTAACAAAACCGTTTTGTCCAAGGCCGAATTAATTTCTTTAGAGCAATGAACTGCAGTTTTGTTCATAGCTCTTTATTTCTGCATACCTATAAAGCTGCTGAACTTCCTCTGCTGGGTAAAATTATCCATCGTGAAAATACCATTAGAAAAGTGATATTTTGGAAATTTTGGATATTTCTGCTTCTTTGCCAAGACGTGCAAGCTGTGTATTTCTATACACAAGATATGTATGTGATTTGCACATTTATATTTGTAATGTTGGCATTTACACGGATAGATACATGCTACTCCTCTGGCACTACTGCTCCACTGGGACCTTCTATAGGTGTGAAATAAACACTTGTTCCTAAGGGTGCTTATTGCTGCAGGTCACTCACCAAATGCTGTTTATTAGAAACTGTATTCTGAGCAACTGAAATGCCAGTGGGAATTGATGTCCAAACCCTCCTACCTGCCTCAGTGATGAGAATCACAAGCGGGTTCTGAGTAAAAGGTTGGCACAGCAGGGGCCTGCCAACATTTTCTGCCAGACATGAAGACTCTTGTGGGGATACCTGCCAGAGTTTGAAAACTATGAATAGAGACAACTGGAGAGGAAATAAGTGCCTGTCTCATAGTTCTGCTGGAATAAACTGGGCCCTGAACCAATTTCTACACTGAAGTGAATGGCACTGCACGGAAAAGAAGCCAGTGCTTCAAGACTTTATACTTGAATATTTTTAGACACGGCAGGGTAGGTAAAATATAGATTCTGTCCTTTGTAATCTCTGCATGCCTACTTTGTGCTGCAGAATAGGAAAGCCCCTGGGTTATCCAGTCACTTCACACCCAAAGTTTACCTGTTTGTCATCACAATCACTTTCAGCTGTTGCATCTGCACGTTCCACGGAGGGGAATACTGAAAATACTGAGTTGTTTCGAAGTCAGGGAGCTCAGCTGAGCTTTAAGCAGCCTCTGTACCACTACAATTCATAAAAGTAGAATTGTGAGGAGCATTGTACTGAGAGCAACTTTTGCTTCAAGTTGGGGCATTAAAGATAACTGTATTTATGTCTTGGGCATCAAAGCTCCATAACTCTTCATTGTTTGGTTCCCCACATGTGAATTTCATGAAAATACTTTTGTGAACAGCACAAATGACAGAATATGTCTATATTAAAGTGTTTGTGTCTCAGCTGAAGTAAAGATAGCTCCTTATATACCTGATTGTCTCCTCACTAAACTTGGCCAATTAGGCCATCCTAAAAGGAAAGTTGCAGTAGTGCTTCATGACAGAAACTATGGTACACTGCAATATGAGGTTTGCTACCCAATTCCAATAAAATATACTCCTGCCTTTAAATGTAATCATCTTTTTATCCTTTCCCGAGTCCTACTGTCAGAATATATGGTTATTCAAACCTTGTGTGGGAGGCTGGAGAAAATATTTGCAAGTTAAGGCACATCAGACTGTAGGCTGCTGTAGATTCCATGTGTTGTGGAATGGCTTTTGATTTTATGGCTTTTTGAGCGCAAAAAGAGCGTAAAATTTTGCAAAAGGCTCTTCCATGTGCAGTGTGATGGCAGGACACATCCTGCAGTCATTTAATAGCTGCCACACTCCTGACAGTTCTGTCAGGATGAGAAACGTCAGCTCGGAACTTCAGTGGGGCAGAGCCGTGGTGCTGCCCACGGTTAATTGTCTTGCATTAACTCCAGCAAAACACGGCTAAGTGAAAAACAACAAAAAAATGTATGAATAATTGTGAATGAAGTCCAAACCGAAAAGCCTCTGGCTGGTGCAGCGGCAGAGTGTGTGACCTCTCGGGGGTTTGATAGGGAAAAGTTGCCATGGGAATGGTGCGGCATTGTTTGCGGCTGACTTCAGCTTTTATTGTTGTGCTCTGATTACAGCTTTTGTTTCACTCTGAAGTATGGCTGTTACAAGCCAGCTCGAAACAAAGATGCATTTACAGGCAGCGGCGGAGTCCAAATGATTTCTATAATTAGAGATATCGCTGCTGTAAGCAAGGAAAAAAAAAATTCTGTGTTACTATTTCAGAAAACACGAAGTTTTTCAGTATAAATTTAATATCTGCTTTGAAGAGAAGTAACTTCCCGGTAAAACTGGTTAAACATCATTATGGGAAATTGTCATTTGCCCCTAGGACCGATGGCAAAAGGCTGTGGGGCAGCACCTGAGCCTCCAGGTGAAGACAGTTCAGCTGTGGGATACAGAGAATTCGAGTTTTTTGCCACGTTAGCAAAGTATACGCAGACATGTATCAACATCGTGATTTACTACATCCTTAAAGCTTGTTAGCTCCAGGATGTCCTTGAGTAAGGGAAGCCAACTGTGCTATGTGTTCTAAGGACACTGCTGACTCACATTCAATTTGCCCTCAGCCAGGACCCCCCAGTCCCCTTCCAGGGCGTTGCTCTCCAGTGTCATTCCCCAGTCTGTCCGTACATCCAGGGCTGATCTATCCCAGGTGCAGAATCTGGCACTCAGCCTGTTGAACATCATGTGGTTGGTGAATGCCAGTTCATAGAATCATAAATCACAAAACAGTTTGGGCTGGAAGGGACCTTAAAGCCCATCCAGTGCCACCCCCTGCCATGGGCAGGGACACCTCCCACTATCCCAGGTTGCTCCAAGCCCCATCCAACCTGGCCTAGGACACTTCCAGGGATTGGGCAGCCATAGCTTCTCTGTGCAGGGCCTCACCACCCTCACAGGGAAGAATTTCTTCACAATGTGCAACATTTCCTTCCCTGCTGGGGCCTCCCCATCAAAGACAAGATTAAAACCCCAGCAATTGGACTACAACTCCCATCATGCCCCGCGCAGCAGGCCCTGTGCCTCTCTCCTGCTCTCCCGCGCCGCACTACATGTCCCAGCAGGCCGCGGAGCGGTGCGGGCGGTGGCGCGGTGGCGCACGCGCAGTGTGTGCGCCCGGCGGTGCGGACGGAGGCGGCGGGACGAGCCCGTTCCCGGTGCGGGGAGCGGGAGCGGGGCCGGGAGCGGGCCCGGGGAGCGCCCGGCTCTCCTCAGGGGGCTCCCGCACTGCCAGGACTCCAGTAAGTGCCTCGGCCCGGGGCGGGGCTCGGCCTGCCCTGGGTGATGCCCTTCCTTCCGCGCCTGCCCGGTGTGTGACCGCTCAGGGCACTGTCCCGCTGCCCCTGCGCCTTCTCCCTCCTTTTTTCCTTTCCGTTTACCCTGGAAGGCGCTCGGCGGCGCGGGGGCTCTGGCCGTGCGTCCCCCGCGGGCAGCGCGGTGTCGGGTGCCCCGGTGGCGCAGGCAGGGCGCTGTCACGGCCCCAGAGGTAAGAGGAGAGGTGATCTCATTGCTCGTCATGGTCTGTTCTCCCCGCGCTCGCCTTCGCCGCCCCGGTGTTGGAGCACGCCGGGAAGGAGCGATGTTATCTGGGCAGAGCCTGCAGGGATGGTGCCTGCGAGGGTGTGGGCTCCCCGAGCACCCTCCCTCGGCTCGGCTCGCCTTTGGGATCCCTGTCCCAGCTGCAGCTCCAAGGAGAGCTCAGTGGGGCTGCGACAGGCAGCGTGTAGTGCCGCGTTTGTTTTTAGCTTTGGAAGGCATAAGTTTTGGAGAGAGCTGGGTGGGGAGGCTGTCGGCACGCTCTGAGCTGTGTTCTGGGTTAGCTGTAACCGGGGCTGGTTATTTACTGAACCAAAGTGTCTTTAAATGGATAACTTGACTATAAATGAATGTTAAACTGTAACCACTGTTGTTACATGCGCGGTTTTTATCACCTGTAAAATTCCAGATAGGCATTTGACATGCTGCTAAACTTAACACAGACTTAAATTCTATATGTGTTGTGCAGCTCTCTTGCGAGGAACTAATGCATGACCTTCATAAAAGGCATTATGTTATTGCATCAAATGTTTGCAAAGTAACATCAAGAGGACAGCAATTTTCTCTTTGGCAGGCTGCTGCTTTGAGGCCTTCTGTAAAAAAAAAGTCTAATTTTCACTAAGCAGTGTATTGTGTTTATAATCAAGCAGAATGAACAGTCTTCAAGTGGGGAAGCAGTTATTACTTTGTTAGGCTGAGCACCTGAATTAGGCATCAGCAAAGTGGTGTTACTTACCTGAATAAAGCTCAGAGGTAGAATCTTTTTTAAATTTTTTTTTAGATTCTTAAGAGCTACATCTCTCCATACTTCACCTTCTTATCAAAGCAGACTACTTTTAAAGAGACTACTAGGCATAGAGCAAGCTGAACAGCGTCAACTTCTTTGTTGCCTTCTGATGAATTCCTTGCTTTCCTGACAGAGGCTGTAATGTCTGTAAAGATAAATTTTCTCTTCTCTTTACCTAATCCCATACATGACCCTGCAGGGCAGAGCCGTATTTGATCATACAGTTTTGGGGCCTGTGACGTGTGAGGAGCAGCTTCTTGCTGTTGAAACCAAACCAACAGGGTTTGCTGGGTTTTGTGTTTTGGGGTTTGTTTTTTTTTATATTTGGACTGCATTTATTTTGAGGCAGCACGAACACAATCCTGACCGAGCTGGAAGTGTGCATGGTAAGTTTGACTGGTTGCTCTCTCATGAGTTACTCTGTCTTATAGGACAGTGAACTTGCATTTTAGGTCCATTCATTCTTGTTCCCTCCTACTTGTTATTTTTAGTTGAGAGAGTCACACCAGTAACAATACATACAACTGCCAGGTTTGTGAAGCACAGAAGTGTAGAAGTGCTGTTTTCCCTTTTGTCACATGAGGAAGTGTTAAAAGTGGGCTGAAATCTCTTTGTGGTCGGGAGAGATGCTGGGCCTGGTTCATATTTGGGGGAGAGCCTTTTAATTCGGGGATAGATAAGCACTGATGCAGAAAGTGATAGTTCAAGAAATAATACATGGGGGTTTTATGTGTCCTGAATATCACTGAGTACTACACCACTGGAGTCAGCTTTGCATAAAATAAAAACCTTTGTGTGACTCATTGAGTTCTATTTGCAGTTATCAAACATTAGGATTTGATTTTGTGAGTGTAGAAGATTTAATTCCGAGTTCATCAATTCTAAAGATACTTATTTTCTTGAGCTATTTCTCTGCTGTAAAACTACATTTAGCCTCATGTTCCACTGCGTAGCTCTGCATTTTAAGGGTGAAATTAAAGAAAAAGATGCACAGTGGGTCACTGGCAGGTGTAGTGTGGTGTTGAAATGTTTCAGAGGAGTGGATGCTTTCATACAAATCAGAGAACAGGCAAAGAAGAATCATTGTATGGAGAAAGCAGGCAGCATCTTAATGCTTTCCCTCCTCCTTCTCTCCTCCTGTATTTATTTTTCCTCAGGAGTAGTAGCTGAGTGACAGAAGACAGACACACACACGAGGAATACAGAAGGCATGTGCATGAGGAAGAGACCTGAATGCAGGAAAAGGCCTGGTTTTTTCCAGGTAGCTGGGGCTTGTTCCAGAAGGCAGCAGAGCTATCTCAGCTCAAATAAAGGCTGACTGCATGTCAGAGAGTTGGTGTAGAAAAGAGGAAGTGCAGAAGTCAGTTTTTATTGACTGTAACAGATTAGGAAGAACTTGAGGACATTACTGAAATGAGAACAGATCTCTGCTTGTAACACAGTCTCCAGTGTAGTGTTGGATGTAGCCCAAACTGCCAGGCCTGCAAAATCCTTAATCTATTTTAGTAGATTTAGAATTCCATCGATGTCTTTATTACTGACTGTTCCTGGTTATTTAAGCTGACAGTTATCATAGTAGATGCAGCTCCTCCAAAGTGCAGCAAACCAGCAGTGTTGGGAAGTGAGTATATGTTCTGACGAGAAGTTTCCTTGCATGCTCTGCTGTGCTTTTGGAGATATCCAGCTCTACATCAGTGTTTAGACAAACAATAGTTTGTGATATGAGAGCATGTATCTGTCTTACAAGATGGCTTTGGGCAGGTTTTTTTTTTTCTCTGATAATTATGAACAATGGAAACAGTCTTAGAAAACGCTTACTGGGGTTTGGAGCCAAGTGAACCTTTGTGCAGTTGTATAATTGCATGAAAATACAGGATAGTAACTTATTTCAGTGCCAAAATGGGAATTTAGGTAAGGGGCTTTAGCATAAAACATTTTTACAGCGTGGAACAAGTGCTTAAGAAGTCACCAGGAAATTATGTAAGAAACACAACAGTCAGTAGTATGTGTATTGAAGTATTGCTGTCAATGATTTATAAAATTATGTAAGAAACCTAAATATCATAATCCTAGTGAGTTTCTTTGACATATGAAAATAACGTAACTGCTTTAAAAAACTTTGCCTGCTGAAGAGGTCTGAGTGATGAGAATGGTTCAGGTTTTGAAGTTAAACTTCAATGCAGAGAATGACTGAAATGAATTGGAATGGCAGATATGACTGAGCTGCTTCAAGTTTTTTTCTGCTCTTACACTGATCTTTCAAATTAGGACTTTGAAAATACATAGGGCTTAAGGTCATCTTGATACATGCTGTACCCTAACTGTGAGAAATATTTAGGTACATGTTGGTATAGGGCTCAGTTCTATAAATAACACTTTCCTCTCAGTGCTAGGTAAAGCAGCAGGGTTTTGTTGCTGTTGAGGAAGGAAGCTGGTTCATTGTCTCAGCACTAAGCAGCGTTTTCTCCCTCCAGGGACTTGCAGAAGCATCTAGAATGTGTAGGTGTTTCTTTAATCTTGGAGAAGGAACTTATTAAGCTTTCTGGTGCAGAACTCTATGAGCCACTTATTCTTAACAGATGTTATCTGCACGAGTAGGGAGTTGCAGGTCTGGTAGACATTTGTGGCATTCAACAGTTTAAACAGTTTTCAGGTTTGAACATATGCCTTTGCCTTAAAATCTGAATAGTTTCAGGTATTTTATGTAGAAGAAAGGTGGTTCAATAGTGAGGTTGCTGCTCTGGGACTTGGGAAACAGGTTCAGCTCACTGTGTTGCCAAAAAGCTTCCTGTGTGGCCTGGGACAAGCTGCTTCTCTGTCCCTCCATTCTCTTACTGAGAGTGCAGAGCAGCAGCAGCTCTGCATCACAGGAGTGTTCAGGGTATGTCAGGTTGGACGTGGCCAGGGGTGGTGCTGATGTGGGGCACAGAGCTCCCTTGGGCTGGGAGGGAGAGGTTGAAGACACTGCCTGAGTTAAAAACTAGGGGTAGGCTCCAGGCAGGAGGAGGAAAACCAGAAAAAGACAGTGGAAAAAAGGTTTTGACTGGAAATCTCTGGTGTCACTTAGAGAAAGCAAGTCCTTAAAACTTTAAGGAGCACTGCATGGCCTTGTTTGTTTAACAGAATTTTAAAACAATGCTGAAAATACCCACACAAACATGTAAATCTTTTATGTTATGGTTCTGCAACACAGGGGACAGTAGCAAAGCTCTCTCTGTTCCTTTGTTGGCTGTTCTTTGGAATATGCTTTTAAATCTAGCTAACTATTGCATCCAGATGTTTTGGATAGCAATTTAACTCATTTGTTCTGCTGGCATGGTAAGCAGAATCTCTTAAATTGGGCCCGATTCACTGACTTTTTGTGTGAAAGAGGTTGAACTTCTCTACCTCTCCACTCCCCCAAAGGGAAAAAGAATTTGCCACCTCTAATGAGCAGTGTCTTTAGTAATGTTATAGAGTTAAAAGTATTTCGGATTTAAAATCCTTCTGGTGAAAATAGGGCACTGTCATTGCTATAAATTGAAAATGTAGGCTAGACAGCAATTACCAAGCTTTGCCAACATGTTTTCATTGTTGAGAGTCAACACTTGCAGGAACAATCTCTGTATACTGACAGATAGGTGATAAATTAATTCGTTTAATATGTAATTGTTTTGATGTGTGTGCTCTCCCTGGGTGCTCTGGTACCCACCACATTTACATCCCATGTCCAAGAAAATGTGTTGGAACTTGTTCAGGCTAGTGACTTAATTAAGTGTTCTTCTGTTAAGCACTAAAACAGTTACATGCCAGGTTTGTTTTAAGAGTGAGCAGTCCTCTTAAAACTGCACTTCAAAAGATGTTGTTAAATATGTTGGTTAACTCTTTAGGGAGGTTTAGAATGACAAATGGGAACTTAGGCTCTGCTAATAATTCAGCTGGCAAGTTATTTCTCTGTCTGGTAGACTCCATGCCTGCGTGTGCACCAGTGCTGGAAGGTTGGGTAATTTAAAGGATGTTCTTGCTTCAACAGTGTGTCTGCTGATTCAGGGCTTCAGGATTTAGTTGTCTTGATTTTTTTATCATTAACCTTTTTCTTTTGTTTCTCCCTTAAATCAAGTTCACTGCAGGTGCTGTAATTTATCTGTAATATCTTCCTACTTTGTGCTGGTGTCCTGATTTTTGGGTGGAGGAGCATGATTCCTTCAGGAGGTCCATTTGCTGCCTTTTTGTGGGAGGCAGCAGTACAGTGTTGAAACCCAGCCTGTTGCATGCTCGTGGTACATCCAGGATTTCCAGGCTTGTTGGATGTACACAGGACTTGGGATTCTTCAGGAGCGTTCCTCCCTCGCTGTGTGTAGGTCAGACAGCAATCCCACAAAATGCCAGGAGCCTGCCTGGTACTTTTGGGATTATTCTGTGGGTGTTATTCTCTCTACACACCATAACTGAGGTTTTGAGAAACACCTTTGTCAGTGCAGAGCAGCAGCAGGACAGTAACTGGTATTTGTGTCATCCCACAAATAAGGAGGAAGGTGAGGAAGAAGGCCAGGAACCAGGCATGGGCTGTACCTGACATGAGGACAATTCCCTGGGCTCATGGCTTGGTTCCAAGGAGGAAGGCTGCTGGAAATGAATTCTGTGAGAAGTTTAGAGTGAGTGATGTGCTTCGAGTGAAGTGTTAGTGTGCTGGCCCCGTGCTACCAAACCTGTCACTGCAGAGCAGCTTTCACTTCATGGGGTTTATCTCTGTGTCGGGTGAGACTTTTATTAAATATGGCAGAGTGGGATTTGATTTTCTTAATTTAAGATGTTTCAAAAACTTTGCCATTTGATGGGAGCTTAATTTTCTCCTCCCACCTTGGTAAACAGGAGCTGGCGTGTTCTATAAATGCACATTGGTTCTCTTACATGAGAACAGACAAAGCCCTGTTCTTCCTAAAGAGCTTTCACTATGCTTGCACTTATTGAAGAGCTCTGGGATTAGTCCTAATCTCTGGGAATCCTTGTGTAGGACTGATAGAATTGATAAGTGAGCTGGATTCTGGAGGAAATATCAAGTCTTTGCAGTAGAGGGAATTTAGGCCCACATAGTGGATTATACAAACATGCTCTGTACTGTAAATATTAAATGAGGTGAAAATTGAACAGCAATGATTTTTTCCTTTCCAGAGTTTTAACGTAGGTGAAGCATTGCACTTTTCTTTATTCTGCATCAAATTTGCTAAATTAGATCTATAAAATCAAAATTGATGATCAGCTTTGTGCACTTTGCTTTCGTTAAATCTTTTTATATCTGTAAAAGAGATCAAACCAAATATTCACCTGATAATGTTCATTATTTGATACTTGAAATGAAAATTTCAATTATTTACAGCCCTTTCCTTAACAACATAAGAGTATTCTGTGAAAACTGAAGATACAGCTAATTTCCTAAGCAGCTGGCCTTTCCATTTCTTGCATACTTCCCAGGAAGGTCTGTGTTTATTTTTACTGCTGAGTTTATAGCCAGGATTCAGAGTGAAAATCAGCAAGACTGGCTCAAAAATGGCAAACTTCGTTATTCAACCAGCCTCACCTTTTTTTTTTGTGTTGGATTTCCTCTAGTCAAATAAGCTTCACGAGGATTTGTAGTTTGATTCAGATGGGAATTTGAAATAGCTGGGAGTGTGTGGAATTCAAGTGCTTGGAGTGGTTGGCCTGGATGAAACAGTTACTAGTTTATTATTGAAATTAAACAGGGTTTTTTCTAGTGACCAACTGGTAATAATAAGTAATCCTAATAAGTAGTGTGGTTATTTCCTGCTTGATTTTTAATTTGTTTTGGTTGTCATGAATGGACACTTTCTATAGAGTAAACATGTAAGCATCTTCAAGGACAAGGACCTAATTTGTCATATTTGGAGTTTTGCAGATGGCACTTACTCAAAATTTTGAAAAGGCCAATAAAAAAATTGAAAATAATTGTAAATATGAATTAACTCTGAACTTGCATTTTGAAGGATTTTAACTAGTACGTAACTGAAATTAATAAGCATTTAAAAACTTCTTTTGAGGCATGTATGAGATACAAGTCAAAGTGAATTAGAGTAACTATATTTTGTTTTCCTTTATTGTATTTCTCTCTGGTTATATCTCATTTTGAGTAACTATATTATCTGGGCTTAATATAAAGTGATGAAAATTACATCTGACTGTTGTAAAGGCTTGGTGTTATTGAACATGTTCTATCACTGTTTCTCAGCTTTGTTATTTTACTTTATTGCCTTGTAAGCTGGTCATCACTCATAAGTTATTAATGCATAAATTTCAGGAGTGTTTTTTTATAATGGCCTCGTTGCACAGGGTGCTTCCTTTTGTTTATGTTAGCTCAGTGCATTTAGAGGGACAATTAAAATAATTGTTTTAGCTGGGCAAAAACCATAAATAGGTGAGGTTGGGTTTTTTGTTTTGTTTTGTTTTGACTTAAAAGATCAGTGATAGAGGGGAGTTTTGCATCCTGTGCAGTGCATTTCCTCATTCCATCATATCCCAGAGCCTTTGGCTGCTATTGCAAATACCTTAAAATGGAGGAAAATAGTTCAGTTAGGAACAGGAACAGGAAACATCGCTTAGAGAAATCTCTGCAGAAGGTTTTGAGGAAGTACCAGTCTGTTCCATCGTGGAACTTGTAGATCAGTGCTTGAAATAGGCCAGGGCATGATGGATTCAGGTAACTTCAGAGTGTTTTCCTTGGAACTGCAGTCTTCCCCTAGAACACACTGAAATTCTTCCGAGGTGAAAGCAACATTACAGGATAGTATTGAATGAAATCAATCATTTGACTTGCTGAGGTGCACTGGAAAAGATGGGAGTGGTTGGCTTACCCTGATTTAACAAGTGTTCCTGGAAAACAGCAGATCAGTATTTTGAACACAGAATCATGAGTGGATAAGACTTAAGATAAGGCTACTGGTTTTGTTAGATGATTCATCACTGCAGTGATGATTTTTCTATATTGTGATCTGCTTGGAAGTTGAATTAGGTACTGGGGGAGGGATGTATCTTTTGACATCCCTCATTGTTTGGTCAGGGATAGGAGAGGTCAGTGCTACTTGTACTTCAGGTTTTTTTATTTGGAAGGCTGACTTCTGCTTAGGAATTCTCTTACAGGTGAATACTGGCCTTTTGCAGCTGGTTTTTCCTTCTTTTTGACTACTTTAGAGAGGGAATCTGAATTTAGGGGTCAGTGTATCCTGGAGACTTCCAGTTCTCATTTTTAGATGTAGTTAAAAAGTTGATCAGAGTGTCATAGGCTGCTAGCAAATCAAAATCATGTATTTTCTGTTAACAGAAGTATCCAGTGTCTGCTGTGCCCTCCAGAACAAAAATGAGTCAGTGGAGGATCTTTGGGAAATTGAAAAGCTGGACTTGTAATTTTAAATCCATCAATTCTGAATTATCTTTTGTTGTCAAAAGAGTTGCAGCCAAGTCACCTCTCCAGTTCCTGGATTAGTTCTTTGTGGGGTTTTTTTGTCATGTTTTTGGTACTTTGGAAGTTGTATGAAAGGTGAGCAAGGACATTGTCTCATAGTATAAGTTACCTCTTTAGTGGGCTGCCTGTGCTGGAAGGTTTTCAAGGAAATAAAAAGAAGTTGAACTATTGTCCCTTGAAGATTTATGTGGCTTGTTTTCAGAGGCTGTTCTGAGCTGGTTGTCTTAGGGTTGGAATTTCCCCCTCCCTGCTCCCTTTCCTTGTTCTGGAAGTGCCCAAGAAGGAAAGCTTTCATTGCTGTGTTCTTCAGGGGATAAGCAGGACAGTCTGAGCTCATCCCTTCCCCTCGGGAGTCAGTAAATGGTCAGTAGAAGAGATGACCAGCTGGAGAGCAGCTGATTTACAGCAGGAAGCTGAGAGTAATTGCCTAGGCAAAAGCCAGGAGCCTTCACTAATGAAGCTGTCCCTGGAACTGCAGGAAAGACTGGAGATCGCTGGGGATGCTGCTTTACCTTCCCTTTGTGGTGCTGGAGCTGCTGTAAACAGCAGAGCTTAAAAAGGGAGGTGGGGAGGAGGGGTGGGCATGACTCATGGCATCGTTTTATATTTATCAAGTGGAGGTGTATGAATGTTGTTCTTCATTTCATAGGGATGAGTAAGCTGGTAATGTATGTTTCTTAATCTTCCTAGCTGATAGAAGAACCCCAAAGTCGTCTCCTGGGGTGAGTTAAATCCAAAGTTCCAAATGTCCACACGTTAAAGAGCAGGAAGTAGAACTGTTCCTCTAAATAGAAGAAGTAAAAGTAATAAAATATACCCAAACCTTGGGGAAAAGACATGTAAAATAAAGAGGTATTAAGTGCTCATCTTGTATTTATTAATCAAGCTCTCCTGTGGTAGTTCAAAGCCTATTGCATGGTCTTTTTGTAAACACAAAATTCCACTTCCTTTAGCCAGCCAGTGGTCCTTGGTTTGTACCTACCTGTGGAAATCAAGTCAAGGGAGAGATTGGGCCATAGCAATGTTATCTGGCACCTCACTTTGGTCTTGTCTAGACTTGTACTTGAAGATACGAAGCCAATCTGTAATGGAGGTGAACTCAAGAACAGGTGCTGGTGGGGAAACTAAAAATAGGAATTAATGTAGGAGAGTTTAAGCTGTCTGTTAAAAATGGTGGAAAGGAGATGCTCGTGTGCCTCTGCAGGTCCTACTTGTGCACTCATGCATTCACAGTGAGACTGGGGAAGGTGATCTGGGATTTTTATTTATAGTGGTGCCCAGGAGGCCAGGCAGCCCTCAGTGTGGGATATAAATGTTGGGGAATGTCGGTGTGTGCTGTACCTCAGAGGAAAAGAGCAGGGAGAGGGGAAATCTGAGAGAAGCTGGGCTGATGGGGTATGGACCTACTTAAATTAGTACCCTGCTGCTGGAAAGAGGGATGTAAGGCTTCAAAAATAAGTGACACCTCCTGTCTGGATTATAACACAGCCCTCCAGGAAAGAATTTTAAGGAGCTGAGAGCTTTCTGAATTCTTACAGAGTGTTACTATACACCACAGAATAGATTTTTAAAAATCTCTTCGTTTCTGGTGGATTGTGGCAAGAACCAGGGCCACAGGGATATTTTTCCTGAAGCAGCACTGTATCATTGACCCACATCTCCCCTGCCCTACCCCTCCAGTGCCAGGAGGGAAGGCAAAATAAAATGAACTTACATGTGATCTGTAACAGCTTTGATGCCTTCAGCCTTTCTAAGAACTCACAATCTTTTTGTAATACTCAATTCTAGAGGAGTTTTTACACTGTTCTGTACTGCAGGTTCTGCTGCAGGAAATAACTAAGGGTGCATGTAATAATGCTGTAAAATGTACAGACTTGGAGATTTTTGTTTCATAATTGCTTCAAATAATCTGATGAAAAATCTCATCTATGCAAGACATGATCTGTATTCTGAAGACACTTTTAAGCTGAAGTTCTGATGAATTCTTAGGCTGGTGGTCTTCCAGCCAGATTTCCTACACTGGAGAATTAGAGTTCTTCAATTCCTTATATGAATCATGGCTATTCCATCAATGCTTTTTTGGTCTGTGTAGAGTTGTAGGAACGGTATCGTGGTGGTTTTGTCATGTGTTCAGTCCCTTTAGTAACTGGAAGAAAGGCACAAATTGATTTTTTTTTTCCTTTAATGTGCATTGCGAATTGTGGTTCATTAATGAAGGCTAAATGGAATTGCTATTAATTTGCAGGGGAATCTTGCCAAGGTGTAATATGCTGTAATAAGCAGACTTTTAAAACTGGAAAACAGTTGGATGATACTGTGTTAGATTTTAATTTATTATAAAGGTGAAGGATTTTTTTTTTTTATCTCTTATTATTTAAGACTATCCGTCTAGTAGAAGTCTGTAATTCCATGAGGAATTTTAAACTAATTTGAAGAAAACAGCAGTTATACAATTAATTTTTTTAGATTAGTGTTAGTTTATGCTGTATTTTCATAGAGCACAGAGTAGGTGCAAAGAGAATCATTTTGTAGGCTAGAAATTAGCTGGTAGTACTTTGAAATAGAAAATCTTTATTAATTTAGGCGTGAAGGTTTTTTTCTTCTGTGAGAGTTGGTTTATTGACAAATAAGAAAAAGCTTCTGAGTTTTGTCTTCTGCCCTGGAAAAAAAATATCAAGTATTGCAGTAGTTCAGCTTTAGCTAATTGTATGCTCATAATGCAGCATTATGAGCATCCTCCTTTCATTTTCCTTAAAGGGTTTTCTGAAACATAGATTCTCTTATAGGGGAAAAGTGCTTTGAAAGTTCAGTTGGTTTTATTCAAGGATTCTTAATCAATCTGTATCTTGTTTCAAAAACAAGTTTTCCTTGTTTCGTTTTCTTCACATCTGCAGAGAACACAGCTTTAAGTCTGCCCGGACAGGAAACCAGCCACCAATATTTGCTTTTTTTGGGCACAGGGCTTTTCTGGGCTTCATAAACTGTTGATATGAAGCCTAAAGGGTGTCCTGGAAGTGCTGGATGATTTTGTTGAGGGACCACCTGGCACAACTTAGGGCAACACTGGTAAACGGCAATTTTTATATTCACTTAAATGGAAACAAGGTGTGATGCCAAGTTCTGCCAGATTAGAGGTGTCATTTAGAGAACAGCTGCCCTTGAGCTTTCCCTCAGATGTGTTTATAGGGAGGTGTTGCTTCAGTGTGAAGTGATCCCAAGAGCCTCAATTGAATTACTGATGAATGTTTGTTAAAATAATGATAATGTCCTGAGTGCTCAAGTGTTTATTTTTGTATTCCTTATAGTTATAACTTGGTTACAGAACTTGACTTAGATCTGTGATATTTAAATTGTGAGAAACACACTGAGAAAATTTAGATTACCTTAGTAAATTTTCTTACTTGATTGAAGAACAAACCTTTGCATATTTAAACCATTGTTGCTGTTTTAAAACCTATTTCTCAAAGTGATTGAACCAAGATTTTGCTTGTATTTTAGTTAGGCATATAAAATGACAGCTGTAAAAACAAGTATATCTCTACATGTTTGTATATTGATTCCTCCCCCCCCAAAATGTGGATATCTGAGTCCCTAAAATAAACAGATTCTCTCCCTAAAACAACACTTGAAAAACTGTGTCTCGTGTTTTGCTGTGGTATATCAGTAGCTTGCTACAGGTAATTATCAGTGTCTGTCTCATTGTGTGTGTATGTAAATGTATTTAAATCAAGCAGTCTTAAAAAAGTATTAAAGAATTCAAAGAAATACTAAAATGAAACTTCCACATTACATGGTTAAAGCTGGAAAAGTAGGAAAATTATGAAAAGTGTGAAGTGCTTCAGCCTTCTGTGTCGTACGTTAGTATTTTTGGATCTGTACTATTTCTGAATTTTGTAACAAAATGTGAAGGCTGAATCATTTCTTTCCTGCCGTGGGAAAGATTGGCATCAACGTGATTTTTATCATTTTCAGATGAATATGCAAATTTATCTTTGGTCTTACAAGGCTGGCTCTGAAAGTAAAATGACTGTCCCATAAAATAAAAGGAAGCAAAACCCATGATGCAATAGGCTGCAGTAAGGCAGAGCCATAAAGGGTGAAGCAGGCAAAATGGCAATAGGTGGGCACAATGCAGCTTTTAATTTAATTTTTTAAAGCTAAACAAACAAACAAACCCCCCCCCAACCCCCAAAATAATACAAAAAAAGCCTGACACCCTCAGACCTCAGTACCATGAGCAAAGGGTGTTCACCTCTCTCTTGGTGCACATACAACTTCATTTTGCTTATTTAGCGTAGAAGAATGAAAAGATGTCTGTTCTTAGACATGGTTAGACATGAAGTGCTTTTTGTAGGAGAAAAATGTGAACAGTGTTTGTAAAAGCTTTTTTATTGCATTTGCCTAAGCAAGATATGAAAAATTGCATTGGGCAGTCGAGCCACTGACAAAGATTCTTTCTTGGCCATGAGAGGCAATGTCAAAGGAGGAAGTGTAACCCCACTGCTGTCTCAATTTTGTGCATGTTGTGAAGGAGAACTTTTATTTTTCAGTGATCTTGTCACAGTTAGTCTTGATGCTCATCTGTTGCTTACCACTTGTAACTTTACACTTAGGCTATTAGATCTATTAAATATATGCTTCAAAGAAGCATGAAAGCCCTATGTAAAAATTCAGTGGTGGAGATGTGGGGAGCAGCTACGCTTCACTTACCCTTCCGTAGAAACTTCTTTAAGCTACTGGTTGAAACTGCTCAAAATGTCATGGGTAGGCACAGAGCAGTCTTAAAATTAGCAACAAGGAACTTTGCTTACCTCCTGTGCTTTTTGTCATGCAGTGTGATGTCCAGGGTCAGAAATGCCTTATGTGGATCGCCAGAATCGCATCTGTGGTTTCCTAGACATTGAGGAAAATGAGAATAGTGGGAAATTCCTGCGGCGCTACTTCATTCTGGACACACGAGAAGACAGCCTGGTATGGTACATGGATAACCCACAGGTGAGGTGTTCCTGGCAGGAGTTTCCTGGTTTATGGCAAGTTTGGGTTTTCTAACAAATTCGCAAAGGAGAAGTGGGGTTTGGTATTACGGACCTTGAAGCTGGGGCAAAAAATCATTAATATAAGTGAAATAATTGGGAATCAGTTTAATATAACCAGATGAGCCAACTCATGCACCCAGGTGTTTAATTCACCTTTAACCTGATGTGGCAGTGTGTGGTTTTCCTTGCATTACATATTCCTTTCCCTCAACAGAATCAGTGATTGAAAGGCAGTTTTTGATGAAACCTGCAGTTGCAATCCAGCATGGATGGTGTATGAATGAGGACAGCTTGTATCCGTTGTGATGGAGAGCAGCCTTTAGATAAAAGCTACTTTTACAATTTACCTGCATCCCTGTGTTTTCTAGCAGAGGGAAGAACAGATAATTGCTCAAGGTTTGGGCACAGAGACAGTGAGAGCGTAGGATCCAGGTCAGCTGACAAGTGCCTGCTAGAAGAATATCCATGTACGCTTCTGCCAGGAACAGGAGAGTTAAAAAGCAGGAGTCTGCTGTTCAAAGGAACCAGCAAAAACAAAATGTAAATGAAGTGCAGCTCGATGGATGTGACTTGTGACTGAAGCATTTAGCAGTTCTCACTGAGGAGAAAGAGAATTTCTGGAAGTAAGACAGACTTCAAACATTTGATCTCGATGAGTGAAACGAAGCAATTCAGGGCATGTGGACAAAATCTTGAAGTGCTGTAGAAATTGCAATTACTCAGAAGTTTTAAGACTTAATGATATTTGCAGTGCACACCCAGGCCTAGGTTAGGCCTTTTATTTTACATGTACAAATGAAAGGGTTTCTTGCAAGAGGCAAGTTGAAACTTCTTGATTTTCTTCCACTGCTTTAGTTTTGAAGAACTGTAGGGTTTTTATAGCTATGTGAAGGCCATTCTGAATCCCTGAAGTGATTGGAAAATATGTGAGATGGCCTTTGAAGTATCTGACATAATAGATGAATGTCACTTCTTGTCCCTTCTGCCTGCCCTGGTCAAAGTACATGAGACTCTAACATCTGTTAAGGAAAAAGTATTCTTTCCGGATTTCCTGGATGCAGACCCACAAGAATCCTTTTTCCTCTAGTAAAATACATAAACCTCTGAAACAATTACTATTTGTATTGTTTCTAGCAGTCTTTCTGTTTTTAGTTGATTAACAGATGTGTGTATAATAAACAAGTAGTTTAGATCCTGTTTCAAGCATACATTGTGCATTGTCTATAAAAATATGTAGGATTTTCTTTTTGTTTGTGGAATTACTTGCTTTTTATGCATAAACACTGACTGTGGTATGAGAATGAACTAGTTTCACTTTGTAACACATGTGATTTGTTTCAGAATCTTCCCTCTGGATCTCCACCTGTTGGGGTCATTAAACTTACCTATATTTCAAAGGTAAGATAATTAATATGTGAGATACTTGTTAAATTCTTGGTGGTAACTACCAAGGGCCTCAACTTCAGACAAATTTAAATGCCACTTACTCCTTTGCTTCTGTGATACTCCTGAATTAGAGAGGTGTTACAAACACTTCAATAGGTTCAGGTTGAAATAAGAGCAGATTAATTACTGTGTTTCCTGGGTTTGTTCAGTGATTTCAAACAGCAGCTCTTTGTGCTCACAGAATTCACATTTCAGTTCTTTATGAGTATTTGAGTTCCCATTATCCTTGGAGAAAAGACAGGCCATTTATGAAGGGGAAGGTAAGTCTTTGGGTGTGATATCCTGCAAGTAATAATGACCTTTAGCAGACAGGACAGAAAAATCTCTAGAAAATACTTAGTTCTTTACTCTCTGTGTACAGTTAGTTCTAAATATGTCTGAAAGGGAACTAAGAAAGTTTCCGTGGTTAAATTTGTAGCAGTTACTGCATTAACAAACAAATGGAGAAAAGTACTTGACCTTTTCTTGTCTTTCTGCTCATTTCTTGTTCTTCCTTTGCATTTTTTGTTGTCAATACAGCATCTTCCCACCTTCCTTGTTTGTCTTTCATTTTTATTTTTAATTCTGTTTATCATTGTGCCTAACCAGCTTGCTGTGCTGCTAATCTTTGAATTTACCCACTTGAAAGGGAATAAAACTTGTGATATCTGGTGTGTATTTTGTGACATTTATAATCTAAATTTCCCTCCTAGGTTAGCGATGCAACTAAGCTGAGGCCAAAGGCAGAGTTCTGTTTTGGTAAGTTCTGGCATGTGCTGTGTGCATCAAGTGCCTTCTTCAGAAATTTGGAACAAAGATGATGTTCTGCAGTTCTGGTACCAGCTACAGCTGGTAGTGTTTAAATAATAGCTTGTATTCACTTTCTTCTTTAGTATGATGGAAATGTTGGCTTCCTCATAAGGTGTTCTGGTGTTTTTTTTGTATTGCAGCTTAATGAGGAGTAGGTGAGAGCTGTTTTTCAGATGTCTGAAATTTTTGAGGCATTAATAAACAATAAAACTTGTTTTCAGAAATGTGGCATGCCTGTCAGCTGTGAAGACAAGGAATTTAACTATTGCAATCTGTTTTACTGATAAAATAGTTGATTTAATTGATCTAGAAATACTGTCAGACAATGCTCTTAGGTCAAGTTTCAGCTTCTGTTGCTGCACAGAAAAAAAATAAATTCTTGGGGTGCCTTCTAGGTTTAAACTTGTTTAAAATTCACTGAAGCTTTAGGTAATCATAAAGCTCCTTCCAGTTTTAGGCAAGTACCTGGTGTGTCAGTTCAGTGCTGTGTACAGATTCCTCTGCACACGTGTGGAGGGCTTTGTCTTCAGCACTTGTAAAGTTTCTCCTGTCAGTGGGTCGGCTCTAAAACACCTTAATGATCCAAGATGCTGGCTTAAATGTCTCTAAGTTATTAAAGTGGTGCTCATAGAGCATTTTTCTAGAGGAAAAATACAAATTTATTGTCTTCTTATTCAGATGGTTTTCGTTTTAAATTTAATTTTATTGCCATGGTTTTAATCACTGTACGCCTTACAACCTATTTCAAGAATTAGCCATGATTTTTTTTTTTGCTGTTACACTGAAATTTGTTTCTTTTTTGGATAAAGGATGCCAGGTGTTGTGAGGTAGAGATATAAACTGACTAAAATGTGTTTCTCTGCCAAGTCACTAAAGTAAAATAAAATTTGTGTTGTAGCTGTCTTAAAAGTTATTTGGTTCTGTGCATCATATACTTAGTAATTAATGCTGATTTTTCCAGCAATAAAAAGATTTTTTTTAAAAAGTGAATCAGTGACCATAGTCATGTTCATAATGTTGTCACAAAGGATAACAGATTCTGGGCAGAGGATTAAAAGGAGAAATTGTAGAAGTCCCCAGGTGTGAAACTTGTTCCTTGGGGAAATTGAGAAAGAGGAAATGGAACTGCAGAATATTTTTATAAAATTCAAGTCTTCATTTCTATGTCATAAAAATCATTTTTCAAAGTCTGTATGATGCCATTTAAGTGGAGAGCTTAAATTACTATTTTTTTAGAATAAAGCAGTCAAGTGGATTTATGTGTCTTGAGGTGACTTTCTAAAAAGAAATGCAGCAGAGCACTTAAATACTTTAGGTGGAATTTTCATCTGAAATAAAATCTTTTCATGATGATGTTAAGTTTGCTCTTAAACTTCAGTGTTGTTAACTTTTCATAATGGTTTTTAACAGTTATGAATGCAGGGATGAGAAAATACTTTCTACAAGCCAATGATCAGCAGGACCTAGTTGAATGGGTAAATGTTCTGAACAAAGCTACCAAAATCACAGTAAGTGGTTGAGCTGATACTTAGCAGTGCTTTCCAATGGTGACTGTCTCAAGGTGCTTAAATGTAACCTTTGCCTCCAGTTTTTATCACTGCAAACAAGTTTGGCTTTTCAGTTCCTGGAGAAACTGTACAGAACTCCCCCTAAACTTGAGTTTAATGTACTTTTTGGAAATTGAACAAAGATGTGATTATCTTTTTAATTACAGCATGGGATGTTTTCTAATAATTTAAAATGAACTGTGCACGTTTAATATTATTTGAAATATCCAGAAGACACTTGCAAGCAATGGCAAGATACATATACTTTTACCTGCTGTCTAAAGTTGGTATTTCTTAAAGTGTCACTAAAATATTGATCAAGCACATCATGCCAGACTCCAAAGGCTCTCTCCTGATTTCCATGCAAAGAAACATTAATGGTTCTTCTGGTAAATGTTAAATTTCTGGTTTGTACCAGGACAAGTTGTTATCTCATGATAGAAACCTCCACGTGTTATCTCAGTCTTTTCAGGAGGTGGAAGTTATGGTTTTGTTTTCTCCAGTTTTGGGGAAGTGATGACAATGAACACTTCTGAGAGCACACCCTGACAAAGAAGGGGTTGTGAGCATGGGTGCACACATTTGTGCTTTTTGTCTGTGACTTTCTCATTTTTAAGTTATCTAAGAATGTTTGTATAGTTTTTTACATTGTTTTAATGTACCCCATTCTCTGGGGTTCCAAAAAACACTACTACTAAAAGGTGTAATATATTTAAAAAAACCCCCGAAACACAAAACCTTCTCACCTGGGTTTTTCATAAGGAGGATGCACCACAACCAGGCCTGAGCTGTTTCCAGTTGAAAAAATAAAGTGAATAAATAAATAATTAGTTGCATCAATTTAGAGTGAATGCTATTTATCATCTGTTTAACTTGCATTTTAAATGGCTGGTGAAATCATTAGTATTTTGTCTTTGAAGGAACGAGCCTTTGAACCATTCCTCTGTTCACAGCTCGAGTACAGTATTAAGTATGGCCAATTATTTAATCAAATAATTAAGATCACTCAATTATTAATTTTAATATGAGCATTACTTGCTGCAGATTGCAATCCTCCAAGATTCATTGCATGTTTTAGTCCTCTTGAGTGCTGATAATTTCAGGATGACTGTGAACCTCTGCAGACCAGCACACTGTGTACCCATTTTTGAGTGCTGTTTGAAAATGCCTTCGTGTGAGGAGGTGGCTGTGGGCTTGGTCTGCAGCATTTTCAGCAGGAGTTTGTGACAGCTGAAGCACTTAACCACAAAGCTGTGGCTACAAGCCCCTGCTCTTAAAAGGCTGAGGCTCATGAGTGTCTTATCCTTCAGTGCTGGACTTGGCTGGGGATGGAGTCACTGGCAAAGGGGTGGCCAGCAGGACACTGTCCTAGGCTGACATCTGCTCTCAGCACTGTCTGTACTTCTGTGCAGGCTGTATTTTGTAAAATAAGCAGTCCTGGGCACAGGAACTTGAATCACAAGCTATAAAGTAGCTTTGGTTTCTTGTCTAGATCAGTTCAATTCCAAGTTTTGAATGTGTCACAGTCTTGGATGGACAATCTGTGTGTCCTTTCTGAAGGAGTTTGGATGTCTTCTGTAAATACCCAGTAGGTTGCTGGGTGGGGTATTTGGGTGTGAGACTTGATCTCTTCTTGTTGAAGTCACTTCAGATTTGCTATATTAATATTAGAGGTGAAAGGAGATTAGAAATGAAAACGTCTTAGGTAGTCGGTGCATTTCTTAGGTTAAAGAAGTTTACTCAGCAACCTGAGTAAACATTTTAGATCAAAATGCAGGGAAATCAAATTGCCATGGAGTTTTGATGGCTTTAATTCCACATTTGAGAGAATTATCTGATATTTAGAAGTAAGTAGGCAGGGTCCTTTTGGGGAGGATTTAGCAATGGATGTGTGATTAATGGGGGCAGTAACACTCAGTCTTCATGCCAAGTCCATGTGAGGACAGATGTCACACTGGTCAGACACCCTGTGTGACCAAAGTCCCAGTGTTCATGGCCTTGCTCTGCTGGCTCTGCAGGCACTGGGGCATCTCCACTTCTTACTAAAACTGAAAGCATCTGAAAAATAAAGAACCAGTTCTATAAATTAGCAGTGCTTCTTGAAGATCAAGTGAAGCACTTTATGGCAAAGCTTGCAACTGGTTTCATCCAGTGAAATGTCTTTATTGGCACCAGTTTTCTCTTGAGCACTAAAGCATAGTCTTTACAACAGATTATTGTGGAAGCCATTTCTAGCCTTTCACAATTAGAGAACATTTGTTAAATCCTGCTGAAAATGCCTCAGAATTCTTGTGTAATGCTTAGGGCTTTTTTCATGAAACTGATGTCAGTTCTCACATTCCAATTGCAGGTACCAAAGCAGCCTGATCCTCTCTGTCAAATGGATAATGCCAATCGCCAGGCTGAAAGCCCAGGTGGAAAGAAGCAAGTCTCTTACAGGACAGAAATTGTTGGTGGTGTTCCCATCATTACACCCACCCAGGTAAAACCCTCCAAACAAGTGGGTTATTATTTGATACACAAAGCTGTACTTTTATGTGCACCTTTTATTCCTGCTGAGTGGGGGGTTCTAAGGATTTTATCCCCTTTATACAAGATTTTAAAGAATTGCTTGAATACTGATTTTTTTTGCTCACACATACCGGTTGTTATTACAATAATAATATTTATGTCTGTGTGGAATTAATTGTTGGTGTTAACATTGGTGAAGTTCTGCCCCTTTAACAGAAAAAAGTTGCAACGAAAAGTGGGCAAAAAAGTTAGAGAGGTGGGACAAGCTTATGGAAGTAGAATCTGTGCAGTGCCAAAGATAGAACTTAATCTGTTGGTGAAGGTTTCCTGAGCTGAAAATAGTCACAGATTAGATGAATATCATGTAAATGACATATATACTCCCAAACTGCATTAAAAAAGTTGGTGAATTCTGATGTCTTGTAGTCCTAGAAATAACTTTTTCTTTGCTGTAGCCACCTCTAGTGTTCTGCCCACGTTACAAGTTTGCACTAAATACATGCATGAGTTTAAATCTGTACCATATTTTTTACTGAGTGTTTGTCAATATTATTTGAAAGTACTCAGCACTTTCTTAGTTAGCTTCTAAGAGGAGCTTGCAAGGACTTAGCCCTTGGAGAGTCTCAGTTGTCTCTAAAAATCAGTTAAAATATTTCATTCTTTCAAATTGGAAACGGGATTTGTGAGCATGGGATGGATGATAGAGTTATTTCCTATTATAACTGGGATAGTTATTCCTTGGCCTTTAGGAAAAAAAAAAACCAACTGAGAGTATTCTGAACTTCCCTGCTTTTTTTTTTCTAGAAAGAAGAAGTCAGTGAGGGTAGTGAAGGGGCTGACAGGAATTATTTGAAGCGATCACAAAGTCACCTTCCTTATTTTGCTGCTAAGCATCCCCCAGATAATGCCATTATCAAAGCTGGTTACTGTGTAAAGCAAGGAGCAGTGGTAAGTGTTATTAAAAACAAAAGACAATCACCAGGAATTTTATTACTACTGACAATAATAAGGATAAGTAAAGATAAAACTTGTCCTCCAGTAGCATTTAATTTATAGCTGCATTGCTTCCCTTCAGTGTGATGTTGTTGAAGATATTTTAGAGAGTTAAAGTGTGTGCACAGACCTCCATGTTGTGGTTAGTGCATGCAGCTGGGAATTTTCCTGCTCTGCATTCTGTAGAGATCCTTATTTTGCTTATTAAAAACATCTAAATTAGGACAGAAGTTCAGTGCCTGCTTTTTAAATCAGTAAAATGTTTAGGAAAAGCTGATTTTTCAGTTCAGAGGAAGAATTGTGCAGTTTATCAGACTTATTAACACAAGTGGAGTTATTCACGTGATGCTTTGCTAGAAGGAGGAACAGATAGTTGAGATTAAGCAAGATACACATTTTTGAGTTCCCAGACTCGTTTTATCTTGGATTATGAAGCTTCTTTTTGTGACATCCCTTTTTTAGTTAAAAATAAACTAGAAACTTGTGATGTATTCTCTTTCAATTTTTCCTACAGTATATTTCTGCTGTCGAGTTTCTACAGTTTGAATAAATCTTATACTAGAAAATAGTAGCTTAAAGAATTTCTAATTTTTGCAGTTTTCATAAAATTAATTGATTGGGTAGAGTAGTGCATAATTATCTTGCAGGCAGTAAATATGCAAAATTTGTAATTATAATAAACTGTAATGAAGACAACTCAAAATTAACAGTTATGCCTAAACAGGAATTACACAGCATCATATACTATAAATAAAAATTAAAATTATAAATATAATTCAATATATACATAACACATGACATGTAAGTATTTTTTAATAAATAAAATGTATAAATATTTATTTCTTTTCCCTTAACAGATGAAAAACTGGAAGAGAAGATACTTTCAGCTAGATGAAAACACAATAGGATATTTCAAGTCTGAACTGGTAAGTTTCCAGTTCTGTGTTATTTTCCAGTGACAGTTGCAGGAAGATCTGGAGGAATATGCTTGTGTTTGAAAAATGTGCTGTGCTGTTCCTGCAGCTCCTGGGTCTGTACTGTAATAACTTTTCATGATTGGGAAGAACAAAAAAATTAATAGGGCAGCCGTTAATTTATACTTCAATCTCTTTGGGAAGCTGCCTGTAGGGCACTGAAAAACAGTAATAAAATATACTCTAGAGTCACCCTGATTTTTGTATTAGTACCTTGTGTGATTTTGCACTCTCATATAATTAATTGTGCTGTTGAAATAGCTGATCACTGTGGGAGAGACAAAACTGTAATCTTGCAATTCTTCATTGAAAGTTAGAATTACATTTTCTCATACAGATAGTGGGATCTTCTCCCACGCACTTGTTTCACCAGGACAGCCAAGATGGACAAAAAACTCTTGATTTTCTGTTCAGCAGCAGCACTTGCAGAGTTTCTTTTAATTTTGTGACCTTTCTTGTCACTCTAAGTTTTTGGCTGATTTTGACCAGATGTTATGTGCCTTCACACTTCATTTACAAAATAAATGGCTGGTTCTGAAGACAGTCAAGTGTGGGATTCCTTTTTTTGGGAAAACAGACTAAGTGTAAGAAAATCTGTACCTAAGGAATGAAGCCTGAGTTGTAGAGTATTATAAATTCAAAGGAATTGAGTTTACAGGCCAAACATAAGATGTAAAATGTCAAGAACCCAAATTTCAGGCTGTTTCTGAAGTGAGCTTTGATTTTGTTTCTAATGAGGGCATCTCCAACGGTAGCAGGAGTTTGATCTTGCATCATTATCTTTGTTAAGCTGTCAACATAACAGTTCTAACTCATTGCCTATAAGAATCCCTCTATTTTTATTTAAAAAACAAATCTGAGCTCAGCTGGCTCACAAACAAGTTTTAACCCAGTGGAGAATTGTGCTGTGGGAGAGAACAATGGAAAGATGGTAGAAATACCTGCACTTTTAGTGTTTCATCGTGCTCCCTGAGCCTGTGTCAGTCCACAGGAGCATAGTGGGATACATGCAATATGGGACTCAGAAAATTATAATTTCTGAGCTGAGGTTTTCCTTCCAAGAGGTATCTGTACTCCAGAGATGATCTTGCAGCTCACAGTTGATGTGTTACTCTGAAAATGCATTGTAATCGATGATTGAATCTGAAAACAACAGAGAGGGGATAAGAGCACAATAACTGAAAACATTGGGATTTAAACTCTGCATGGATCTGCTGTAGAGCAAAATGGTCTGACAAAAACTGCTTTCTGAGGCTGGTTACATTTGGGTGACATTTGCTGTTTGCTCAGCATCAATCTCCTAAGTATCTGTTATGGAAATGGTAGGGGAAGTCATTCCAGAGCTGAAAGCTTTTGTTTTATCTGGAAGTTGCAGCCAGCTGAAGCAATCCATTGTAACTTGGCTTAAAGAAAACACAGTAGGAGGTATAATAAGTTGTTTGTTTGTGGTTTACTGCAACAACCACCGGAAAATAATAGTATGTGTGACATGATGTTGTCATGGGAAACGTGAAAGTGTTTCTGTTTGAATGTTCTCACTTTTTTCCTGTTGTGTGAAACTTTAACACTTACTTTTGTTACAGTAACAGAATTTCCAAATGCTTTCAGAGTACTTGCTCTTTCACAGGTGTTACAGGACTGGTTTCTTTGTATTACTTTTAATTGTTTTAAGTACAGGATACAGTTAATCTTACTTAAAGCCATGTCACAAAGTCCAATTAATAAAGCATCTTTTATGGTAGCATTTCACAGCAAATTAATGTAATCACAGTTTTACTGAAATGAGCTGCTCAAGGCCAGAGTCAGTTGTCTTATCTGGTTAGGGGAAGAGGACAGGGTGGTTGTCTTCATTATGGTATGGAATTAATTTGTAAGGGGGCGTTACTTCTTAATTTGTTCTCCTCTTCATTGCAAGTGCCATGGCTGGTTTAATGTTTAAAAAAGCAAATGAAATTTGGTTGACATCACTTTTATCGTAAGTGACTGCCTTGAAAGTCTCATTTATGTGAGTCTGCTGTCCTGGCCTCTGGCTTTTGGTTCTAGTTGTTAGATAACTGTACTAAAATATGTAAACATGTTTGTCTTCTTCTAGGAAAAGGAACCTCTCAGGGTAATACCACTAAAGGAGGTCCATAAAGTTCAGGAATGCAAACAGAGGTGAGGAGGGAAGCACTGATACCATTACATGGGATGGAATTTGCTGCTTGGTCATGGCCAGGCTGCTCCTTGGAGAGCTGTTCAGTAACTTCCCTTGGTGTGTGCATGTGGGGTGTTCTCTCTTTATGGGACAGCACATAGTTTTGTGCATGGGTTTGGAAGGTTCTGTATTAATGTGTTTCAAACTTGTAAGTTTGAGCAAGGGAATATCATGGAACCAAGAGTTAGGGATCTGTGGGTGCTGTCTGATCTGAGGCAGCAATTTCAGGAGCCTCTATTTTACTTCTATAATGTCTAAACCTTTAGAGGACATTAACTCATGTTAGATGGCTGAATCTGGCTGAGAACACTCTTCATCCTGCTGTTTCCCTCCTACCAAATGGCAATTATACCAAGGAATAATTGCTTTTGTAGCACTCGAGAGATAGTGATTTTTCTGTTTTTTCTTTAGCAAGCTACTTACAGAAATTTGACTAGAATGATAAATATTTTCAAACTTAACATATGATTTAGAATGTTCCTTTTAAAAATGTATGATAAATATTTTTAGACTTAATTTTCTGTGATTTAGAATGTTCCTATTAAAAATACATGTAGTAGCACGTGTGCCACTGGTAAACTAAAGAGTCTTAGGGCTAAAATTAGTTAAAAAAACAATAGTAGAGTGATAAGGAAATGCAAAAGTCAGACAGCAAATGCTCTGATTCTCTGCCAGCCCTACAGTCTTGTTAAAATACAGTGGGGAAAGTTGTACTTGCTTTTGAAGTATTTTTGTATTTCATTTGCAGTGATATAATGATGAGAGACAATCTCTTTGAAATTGTAACAACTTCTCGAACCTTTTATGTGCAGGTAATTTCTTTTTTTAAACTTTGGGCAAACTCAAGAGACTGCCAGAGTTAAATACAACTTTAAAAGTGAAATAGCAGCACTTCTTCACTTTGACTAAGCCATGATTTTCAGGGGCAATGTGATCTTCAGGATCTTTCACTTACTGCTTTATATAGCTGTATACATTTAATAGTAAATTCAGAGTCAGACCTTAAGAAATGTCTGGGTTAAGAAATAAAGTCCCCATGGGTTTCAGTAGGAGGCTGAACAGCAGGGTTAGGCTGTTGTGCTGCTGCAGGTGGTGGGACAGTGGGCAGGCTGAGAGTTGATGCTGACCATGGTGGTGTTGTTTGCTGCAGGCAGACAGCCCCGAGGACATGCACAGCTGGATAAAGGCCATTTCCGGGGCCATCGTGGCACAGCGGGGACCTGGGAGATCAGCAGCTTCTGTACGTCCTCCTGCACCTCCCAGAGATGCCATTAGCTCCTGTTCACTTGTGCCATTCAGTTCTGGTTTTTTCCTTTTGCCTCTCCTCTCTCCTGTCCTGTAGTAACGTGGCCTCTCTGCATGAACTTTAAACCAGACTGGCATCAAATAGTTTGTGTTTTTAATTGAGTACTTAATTTAGTCCTACCTGTGACTTCCTGTGCATTGTTTGTCTTGAACACGTAGATAATGCAGTGCTAACCTAGAGAAGTCCAGTATGATCTCTGTCACTACTACTGGTTTGGGAGTTAAATTAAAACTTTGTAATTCCTGCGAGGTGTTTCTGCTGATTGCTGCGTTTTGCTATCAAATGACAGTATCCTAATTTGTTTGTAACAACTCTCACTGCTAAATTGTCATTCTCTACTGCTGATAGTTTCCTGTATATGCAGATACAGATGAAAATGTAAAGTAACAGGTCTGTGCTCACATGGATTGGTTCTTGCCGTTGGAAATGCAGTGAGAGCAGCATCTTGCAGTACTGAACTGGGGCACTGTGACAAGTGTTGGTATTTGTGAAGCCACGTGGATGCCAGCATTTCATAGCTGCTTGCATTTAAACCATATTAGATGTTTAGTACAAAGGTCATTAACTTGTGGAAAGTAGTGGGAGTTACTCTGGTGTCACAGTGTCTCCAAGTATGCCCAGACCTAGCACCAGAAATAGTTCACAGTTCAGATGTTGCATGCTGTGCTTTTCATTTTCTGACTCTGGGATGTTTTGTAATAAACTGAATATATCATTACCCCCACGATCTGAAATCTAATAATGTAAACCTGGCTTTTGACTACAAATTTGCATTGTTACCATGTTTCTGGTAACTCGGCCTAAGCTCTCAGCCAATTTTTGGTAGCTGCTTCATGCTTTTAAATAAAACTTCCTGTTACAAATTTTCTCTTTCTGGGGGCAATGAAAATACGCAGGTAACTTTTCTTTCTGTATGCTTTTTTTCCTGTTTTTTTTATTTTTGTGTGTGGGGCTAACTGAGCAATGTAGCTATGACTGTCTGCATCACTTCTTGTTCCCTCTGTTGTCCTCTCTCCCAAGTCCAGGTGACTCTAATCTTAGCTTTGCACTGTGTTCCAGATGCGGCAGGCCAGAAGGCTGTCGAATCCTTGTATACAGAGGTATACATCAAGAACTGGTGAATGCAGCACGTATGTGGGCTCTCATGGAAACTTGCCTTCTTAACAGAGGGCTAGGACTAGACACTAATTTGCACTATAAAACAAACTAAAAAATAATGCTACCTGTTGTCATTACCATTACTGAAAACTAACTCATCAATAATACCGTTCACTCACAGGTTTGCACTTGTCTTTCTTGCTTTTAAAATGATTGGAAATTAAAAACGCCAAAACCACTGCTTATACTTCAAAGCACAGTAAATATTAAAACATAAGTGATGTGATGTCACTTTAATAGGAAAGTATTAATGCTAATTTGCATGAGAGTTCATATTTCCATTTTACTTTACATTTGTTTTGAAACTGCGCAAAAGCAAGATTAAATTGAAGCTACCCACAAACTGATACAGATCAGTGCACACAGAACATGCACGTTGTAACTCTAGGATCTGGAAGGGTCTGTAGCAGCCTGATTTGCATGGCTTATAAGGTCTCTGCATGAAATGATTAGTTCAAACAAAGAAGTATTATAATGTATAATCGATGCACTGTTCAGTGCAGTGTGCCTTAGGAGTAGTGCAGCAGCACAGTCTCTTAACTGTGGAATTACAGCCACCGTGGGTAGTAAAATCTGAGTATCCTTCAGGGCAGCTTAGCAAAAACTCATAGAGATCTTGTCCTAATATCCCTTTCATCCTATTTGGTGAAGTAAAGTTATTAATAATAAGAAGAATAGTAGGTAAATCATAGAATCATATGTTCTCCTAAAGCAAATGTTTTTCTTGAAGTGGAATATCAAGTCAGGTATGAAATAAGGCAATGTAAATGAAGTGAAATACCTCAGTGAAATTGAACACCAAACTCAAGTCCAAAAAAAATTTGCACAGCTTCATCCAATAACATTAAACTAATTTATAAAAAGAAATGTGGTAGTACTTGGCAGAATCCATTTTGATTAAATTTATTAATTCATATGTCATGGGAATGTCATAACATTCTAAAAGAAACTTGAAAAACTACTGTGGAAAAAAAATAAGTATTTAATTTATGATGTATATTTGCATCTTGGACACACATCTGTGATGGTTTTTTGGTTTTTGGTTTGGTTTTTGTTTTTTTTTTTTGGCTAACAAATGTGCTTGAGAAATGCCTTGATTTGTGTGTGCACATGAGTTGGCAGATTCCTTTAGTTCCTGGACTAACACTGGTGATGGCAGAACTGGCAGCAGCTGCAGCTCCTAATGCACACACAGCATTTGGATCAGAGCATTTCAAACCCAGCACTGCTCAGGGATTGAGACATCCTGACAGAACTGATAGATGCAGTGCAGAACCCAGGGAACTTCTCGTTCCTGTTCTGGAGGTCAGGCTATGCTAGGACATCCAAATGGCATTCCATGCCTGTGCTTCAGACAGCTAAATCATTCCTAGGTAGTCTGGGAGCTTGTTCCTGTCAGTAAATAAATGGTGGAAGATTGTTTTCAGAGTTATGTAAAGGTCAGCAGAGTAATGATAATAAACATAAAATAATAACTCAACAATTGGAAGGAGTAGCTTAAGTATCAGTTCCCTTTCTAGGTTGTTAACTTTGGAAAATTTTGTATAGTCTTGATAGCATAAAATTTTTATTTGGTCCTTGGGAGAAACTGGGGAGATTTGGTATCCCAAGAAGAGGGAACAGTAAAATGTGCGTTCCTTCAGGATTCAGGATATGAGTACTTGATTTGTATGAATAGGTCTGAGTACATTTTTCTTTTGGAAAGATGGGACTTTCAATGGCCTTTAAAGCATGTATCTTCAAAAGGTTATTTAACATCTTAGTAGAATGAGGAGCCTCAATTTGCTGGACTATATTATAAAGTCTAAAGAGCTGCTGTGCTTGATTTCAGAGTTTAATTTCATTAAATGCAGCAGCTGATGTTGCTGTCACATGCTGCTGTGAGCTCACACTCAGTAGAGCAGTGCCTGAGAAAGCACCTGCCTCCTGCTGCCGTGGCTGATGCTTCGCTTTGTGTATTTCCTGTCTCGATTATTTTTTTTTTAATTTTTTTTGTGAGTGTGAAATCTGAACCTGCATCTTTCCAACGTGACATCAGTGACTTCACCTGACACGTTCCCTTCTTTTCCCAGGAGCATCCCGAGTCTTCTTCCGAACCCGGCCATGCTGTCCGTCCTGCCGGCCCAGCCGCAGCCAGCTCACATTCCACAGCCCCTCACGGCAGCCCTCTGGTCCCAGCCCCTCACCCCAAACCCCCTGCCTTGGAGAAGCGAGGATTTCACGAGTCTTTTACCAAGGCCAAGCCAGGGAGCTACAAGATCCAGGCTGTCGCTCCAAGAGAATCAACTTCCAAAGTGACTGACCGGGGCCCCTGGGAACCCCGGAGCAAAAATGGCACTCAGGAACAGGATCCTGGCCTTGTGGATCTGGATGATGCAAGCCTTCCAGTCAGCGATGTGTAGGCATGTGGAAGCGTTTGGAGAATGATCCATTTGTTCGGTCCTTCAATTTCCTTGCTCGGACTTTGAACCAAAGAAAATTCCAGGAAATGAGAACAAAACAAAAAAACAAAACCGGAGCACTGCTGTTATATGTATCTGTGTGTGTGTGTGTGTTCTGTGCACACATGGGTATATATAATGTGTTTGTGTGTTGCCTTGCAGCTGAGGGTCAGAAATGGACCTTAGGCGTTTTCTCAAAGCCTGACAGTAAATCACTCACTAGGGAGGGGCCAAACTGCACGATTTAGGAAATAAAACCAACCCAAAACACATACAAAAAAAAAAGAATAAAGTACTTCTGCAAGTAGGCAAGGTACCAGCAACTTCTAATTCCTAATCTGGCAGATTTACTAAATTTGCAGCTAATGCTCTATTTTGGAGAACTTGTTGCCACAAATGTGATTATTTAATTTCATCTTAAACTACAGTAAGATTTCAGACATATGAGAATTTTTTCTCTCCATGACTTTCAGATACCAGGAAATGCAAAAATGTTTCTTCTGTTCTTTAGGATCAACAGTGTCAACTGATTTGTTATCAGAACAAGAATTCTGAACTCCCTTGGAATTCTAGTTATGGTGCTGTAAAATTTCCACTAAAATAATATTTTGAATAGTCAGCCTATTTTTGATGCACTCCTAAAGGTGGGTTATAACTTTTTGCACATTTGGATTTCCATGGACTGCATGTAGTGGTGTTTTGGAGGGGGGAGAAGAGAATTTGGACTTTGGAATTTGGACACTTTAGATCTTTTGAACTAAGTAGGGTTTATGTTGTGTTACATTAGGCTTTGCAGCAATTATGTTTTCTTAAATGTTTAAATGTATTGTTTGGTTACTGTTTTGAGAATGGTTTCCTTCCCAGTGCTTTGTGAACAGTTCTTGTTTCTGTATTGATCAGTGGAAGAGCTCGTTGTTTAGTTTTGTTGTTATTGGTACTGAACTGTTCCTAGTCCTGCAATCGTGGCCTATAACTTTTGGTGCACTAAGAATCTGAAGTGCCTGTGTTTTCTCTCACCTTGTTGAAACACTTTTGGGTTAGTGATGTACACAAACCATTTTTACTGGGTTTGAGCATTGGCTTGGAGTTGCTCTGGATAGCATAGTTTGAAACAGCCCTTTAAAACAAGATTTATGCCAGGGGTACCAGTGTTCTGGTGTTGCACCCACTGCTGTGCAATATGTGTTCTTAAAAAGTGAGTATTTGTTGTTTGTGTACATTGTGTTCTGGGGCATCAGTGATGCCAATGAGGAGAACCTTTACATTTCAAGTATTCGAGTAGATGGTGTGTACTTTTCATCATTTTTGGAAAAAAAAAAAGTTTGCTTTAATCCCAACCCCACAAATATCTCATGCTGCTGCTTACTGTGATCCTGATTGTCCAGCTTTGTGAGACTTTCTTTGTCTACTGGAACCTAAGATACGTATCAGGCAAGTCCATCTTCTCTCCAACTTCCAAACTGACTTCCTGCTTGAGAGATATGGATGGCTTTACCACAGCAATTTGTTGATCCCAGGATAGAATAATTGGTGTAATGTAAAAATGGAATATAATTAATTTCAAAACCTTAAATTATATCAGCACCTTCTTTAGATTTTGGTTTATTTTTTTTTCTATCCATAAGCTAACTAACCACCGTCTTAAGGCAGTGGTACCTGTAAATTACTGGTTTTGTTTGACTCTTTAGATATATGTGAAAACTAGCACAGAATTGGAAGTTACTGTAAATGTCTGTACTAGTATTGTAGGCTTTAATTTCTATAAAAATAAACCAATAGCTCTTTCAAAGCTTATTTTTTCACAAGTACATTCTGTGTGGAAGACACTTTGCATTGTAATATTTTTACTGTAGTCTAACATCTGAAATCACTTGCTCTGGTACAGCTTTCACACTGCATGGTCATTTTATTATATTTTGGTATTGGCAATTTTACACATTGGGTGGAGGTAAAGCAGCTCCATTATGGGACTTTAAAAAAGAAGGAAAAAGAGAAAAATGAAAAAAGAAAAGAACTACTGTTGTAGTTCGGTAGCATAGGGAAATATTTGTGGTTGGTCACTGTCAGGGTCTCCTATTTATCAGTACTTTTATAAATCTATGAAAATTGTTAAATTATTTTAGAAACAGTGCTGTAAATATGTCACATTTAAATTGTCAATAAATCAGTTTGGGTAACTTAAAATAGCATCTGGTTGAGTTTCTTTGCATCATGTCAAGTATTTAATCAAGGCTGTATATTCCTTTTCAGCATGTAAGAGATCAGGTTCTCCTTCATCCAGCCATAACATCTCTTTAATTCTTCAAATCTGATCAGGTTGTGTAGCCTTAGAATGGAATTGAACAGACTGAGCTGATTTTTTTGTGCTGTTCTCAGTTTCTTCTGTGGAAGTTTTACATGTTTTACGTGCAGGGGATACTTACCAGGTTACTTTTCTGCTAAAGGAAGGGGTGATCCAGAGTAATATCAAGTTATGATTTGGAAACATTCAGGCACCATCTGAAAGGGGAAAAAAGAACAAACTATATCATGCATTTTTCTGTCTTTATGTTGATGCATAAGAGAGGTTCTCTCTCAGAAATGCTTTCCTGAAATGCAGACTGTACACAATTACCTGGATTCCACTGCCACCACCTGGCTGTGCACTCTGCTCCTTCACTGAAGAGGAAATCAGATTATTCTGTGTGGCTACAGATTTAAACCCACTGTGTTAAAATAAAATATTTATGGAAAATGGAGCTGCTGACTCTGCACTGCACATTCCTAGAGACGGCTGCTGAGGGGTGATGCTCTGGGATACAGTTTAATTAAGTGGAATATTCCTTAAGCCTCGTGGAGTAACAGCATGTCAGCACCACCTAGGGGTCACACTCCAGCTTTAAAAATCAGTCAAGTCTAGTATTTGCTTTTGGAGTCTATTTCATACATAAAAAGTGATCTGGAGACTCCAGTTGTTCAATCACTGGACTGTTCCAGGTTGGTTGGGTTTTTTGGTTTTTTTGTTTTTTTAATTTTTGCTCTTTTTTAGGCTAATTTTTTTAGGATTTATAGTAAGTATTATAAGGGATGGAGAAATTATAGAGTGCACCTAATACATGCACTCTGAAGATGTGGAACAGAAATATTGCTGTCGTTTTAACAATTCCATATTAACTAGAGGCGAGAGAGAGGGAAGAAATGAAAGAAGGGGAAATTTGGATAGGGAATTTTAGTCTAAAAGTTAAAATTTAAAAAGCGAAGCCCTCTGTGCTATGTGTAGTTTTACCTTTTAATAGTTTCATTTAATACCTTAATATAGTCTAAAAGTTAAAATTTAAAAAGCGAAGCCCTCTGTGCTATGTGTAGTTTTACCTTTTAATAGTTTCGTTTAATACCTTAATATTCATCTGTACTTTGTAGAACAACCTATAAACTATTGGATGCTCCAAGCCAGTGAGCTGCTGAAGTATTTCTGAGGTCTTCCAGTGAAATACTGAAGGCAGCTCTCGGGAAGAGTTAAACCCGAATCCTGCCCTGGGAGTTGTCTGCCTGGATTTTTCCCTTCAGATATTCGGTGCAACCTCTGAGGAAAAGAAACTGGTACTCATTTGTGAAGGCACTCACTGCTAATGGTGCGGTAGTTGTTGAACGCTGCTCTTCAGAGTGTCACTTTTGACACTGTGTGCCGGTTTGGCTAAAATCTAGCAATATATCCTCTGAGAGAAAACCAGGTTACAANAATTAGGGATTTGCATTTCAAACGAGTGGAATTTTGCATATCACTGTGCACGGTGAACGCATCGTGCAAGAATCTGAGCCACTCTGTCCCACTGCATTCCCCTGACGGTAACCGGGCACGGCGGGACACCTGAGTCACGTCTGCTCTCAAGAGATGGGTGTCAGCTGCGAGTCCGCAGAGCAGTGGGTTTGTTTTCTGTAAATTACAAAGTTTCAGCGCTTGTTTTGCAGTGTGCAGTGTAATGCGTGCTCCTGCTTGTAGCTTTGCCCTCTGACAGGAAGGAAATGCCACCTGACCACAAAGACATACTTGGTGCGGATTAGCGATTGTTTCTGGGGGCAGGTCGCTTGGGCTCGTGTCGGGCTTTACAAAAGGCACCCTGATGGTTCATTTAGTTTGTAAATTATGCCAACAGTTAATGCTTGTCAAGCACCAGGGCTGGATTGTATCAGGAAGAAAACACGGAGCTTTAAATTCCCTGGTTTGCAGCCATTCTCTTTCGAGGCAATGGCATTTTTTTCTGTAGCAATGAATCCAGCATGTGTTTTTTAAAAAAAAGGTTTGGTTTTTTTCTTTAAGTTTTTGTAAGACTTCTCTTGTTATGTTAAAGTAGAGAAGTCCTGGGTTTTTGGGAGGTGGGAGTAGGGGTGTTGCATTTTTTTCCCCTGAGAAATCTGAGAGGAAGCCATTAAGGAATGAAGCAAAATAATAATAATAATAATAATGAACCAAACAGAATAAAGCTAGAAAAGCTTTCTCAAAGTCCAAGATGCTGGACTTTGCTCAGACTATCAGCATTCCAAGCTTTCCAAACCTCCTTCATCCTCTTTTCTGGCCGGGACCCTTCTGGACTCAGACTTCACCCTTTTTTCTCTGGCCAAGTGAGCTCTGTTTTCATCCTTTACTCGCTTCCCACCCTTTCCGTGTGTGCCCAGGTGCTCCGAGGGTCGCATTGCAGGGCAGGGCAGGCTGGCACAGCATCCCTGGATCCCTGACAGCAGTATCCAAACTTCCGTACCTCTAGGAGAATTTCCAGCGTGTGATCTCTAGGTGGAGCCTCCTATCACCTAGTTCCTTTTGAAAAGTAGGAGATGAGATATTTTACCACTGAGTCTCTGGAGTGTGTTTTTCAGACCACATTTTCGGCCTTTCTGGTGGTTAATGCTGCTGGCTTGGGGAGCTGTTCTGTATCAGGTGGAGGAGAAATAATCATTTCTGGGGGTGCAGTGCCTCTCAGGTCTCTGGCACTTCTGCACAGATCATGTAGACAATAAATCTATTTTTTGGTAAGCTGATTTATTAACCTCCCCAAAGACGGCTCAGTTATTCTGGGAAGAGAGATGTTAATTTTCAGGGTCTTTGTGCACCTAGATAAAAACTATAAAATTTTATATTATAAAATATTATCTTTTTGATACTCAATAGAAGATTTACATTCTTACCGAAAAGAGCTTGAAGCTCGTAGTGCTGGCTGACTTGTTAAAAAAACAATTGTACACCTTTGCTCTGTAGAACGACCACTGTCAAAGGATACTAAGATAAAAAGAGACACAATCAGCCACGGAGAGAGGATGACAGAACCTGGAGCTTCCCCACTGCCTGTAATCTTTTCCTGGCTGCAGAGATAAGTCTCCAGTGGCTAGGAGCAGCAAGGTATCTGACCACAGCAATGTGAGAGGAAAGCAGAGAGCCCTTCTGGGCTGGGGAGGAAGGAACCCCACAATAACTCACTGATCTTTCAATATTTTGTTCCTGCTTCCAAATAAGAGCTTGTAAGAACTTTTCTGAACCTGTTTGGGGTTTTTTGTTTGTTTTGGTTTTTTTCTTTTGTTTTGTTTTTTGTGGGGTTTGGTTTGGTTTGGTGTTTTGTTTTTGTTTTGGTTTTTTGTTGAGGGGAGGTTGTTTGTTTTTCACTAAAAGCAGTTCATCTTTCCTTAAAGACTTGTCTTTATTTAAAAAGGGGCAAAATCCAAACCAATCAAAGAACCCCAAGCTTATAAAACCGCAAAGCTTATTGAAAGTAACCAATAAGCAATGGATAATTAATTGGAAACTTTTTGCCATGATATCTATCTCTATATATATGTATGGGGGATATATATATGTATGTGTATATACATACATTAAAAAGATTTAAACTTGTAAACATTTTCGAACTTTTTCTTCGACTTGTTAGCACTACTGATTTTAATATTAAGGCAGTTTCCTGTGAATTTTACTACTTGGGTCACTTCTGAAATCAGGTAATTCTCCTGAAATCTCCTTTCTTGCAAAGTGTAGAAGTTATTGGAAAACAGCAGATGAAAAGAGTCCACACTGGAACTTTACCTGGGAACACTGGAATACACATGGTTCCCCACCTTCAGGCGCTAACCAAGCAGTTTAGTAACTTTTGACACAGTTTGATAAGTTTTTATGATGTTCCCTGGAACAATTTGAGTTCTGGTGCTTGGGGTGCTACTTCTACCTGCTGAAGTGGCTCGTTGTTAAACTTTTCCTAGGAGAAAGACTTCGAATTATTTTGTGTTAATGTAGCTGCTGACAGGTTCAACTCCTTGCTCGAAGCTCATCTGACAGTGAACAGCATTTCCTCCTGCCTAATGGGTTGTAAAGTTCATTAGCTGCTTGGTTATCGGCGCCTGATAAAGGTACACTTAAATAATTATAGATTGGGAGTCAGTTCAAAAGTTTAATCGGCTTGTAATTAAAAAAAAATTGGCTTTGCTCAGTTTCCAGCTCAGTTAAACCGTTCCCTCCCTCCCAGCTTTGGCAGAGATGCCCTGTCCCTCGGAGGGCGCTTGGTTGTAATTAAACCTCCTTTCAGAGCACCTTGTATGTGCCCGAAGAGCAGATGGCAGAGAGGCCGCTGTCCATAGGTTCTGGCCGTTGCCCAGCTGCCGGATAAATGGGATCAGCCTGCTTGTGGGATGGTGGAAAACGACTTTTTTTTTTTTTTTCCCTTTTATTATTTCGGTTGATTAACCTTATGCTGATTGCCAGTATCCNCTGCTGATTGCCAGTATCCACCCCGCCCTGCGGCTCTGAGCATCCCGGGTGAAGCGGGGCCGAGCAGAAGCGTCGGGAGCATCCTTCCTCCCATCCTTCCGAGCCGGGAATGTCACGGCTCGCCGTGTGCGGGAATACCGGCCATTCCCGGTGGGGCTGCCTGATGTTTGCATGCATTTACATATAATGGATGTATCGCATCACTCCATCTACCGCGGGACAGGCTGGCGGCCCCGCGCTCCCCTATCCCCTTATCAGCTGGAAACGTTATCGGCGCTTACTCTGGATTACTTTCCCGTAATTCCTGAGGTGGGGAAGCCTTCACCCNNTGGGGAACCCTTCCCCCCCCCCCCCTTCCCCTGTTTGCAGGAGCGCGTTATCAGCCTTTCCCCCGATCTTAATCCCCTGTCGCGATTTCGGTGCTTTCACCGCCAGGTTTCCCCGCAGCGCCGGACCGAGGCCGTGTGACCACAGGAGCCAAGGCTGCGAGGAGNTGCGTGGTGCCGCCCGGAGCCGGCGTCCCCGCCTCGGCCACGGTGCGCAAGCGGGCGGCCGCGGGGCGCTGCCAGTGCACCAGCACCGAGCCCGTGTGCGGCAGCGATGCGGTGACCTACGCCAGCCCCTGCCAGCTGCGGGCCGCCAGCCGCCGCGCAGAGAGCCTCCGGCAGCCGCCCATCATCGCCATCCAGCGCGGAGCCTGCGGGCAGGGTGAGGATGCGCGGGGGGATGTCCCGGGGTGCGGGGGAGGCGCGGAGGTTCAGCCCCATCATCCCGCGGGTCCCCGGCCGTGCTGCCACCGCCCCGCGGGGAGGAGGGACCGCGGAGAGGAGCCGGAGACGAGGCTTGGCCGCGGCTCAACTTGGGCGCTCCAGCTCAGCGAGAAAACTGGAGCAGGAATGCGGTTTGGCCGCGGCTGCCAAGTGCCAGGGGAAAAAGCCCTGAACGCAACTTAAACTTATCTCCCACCCCTCGAGAGGTGATGCCGGGCTCGAAACTGGGGGAAACTGGTGCAAACCCCCAGAAGTGAGTACGGATGCGGACCTGGGGCCGGCTGTGCCGCTCCGGCAAAGTTTGGAGAAATAACTCGAGCGCGCTCCCGTCCCGGCGCTTTGTCACAGGGAAATGCCCCGGGGAATAAAGTCAGGAATGCAGGAGCAGTTCAGATGTGATGGAGCAAAGGGGTGGGCAGAGCAAGCTGCTGCGTGCCTTGGCCAGGCTTAGCAGATGCGTTCTGATTATTTAGTAAAAGACTTGCTGGAAAGGGAGAAGCCTGTAACAGCGTGTTAAGCTCAGTCTAGAGTTTTGTGTTTGTTTTTGTTGGGTTTTTTTGAGGATGGAGATGGCCGCCGATAAGTAACAATGCGTGGCATTTTTCCTTCAGCCATTCTTTGGCTGTCAGTGTAGTCAAACCGAATGTAACGTGAGTCCTCAGAACAGCAGGACGGATGCGAATTATTTGTAAACGGTATAAAAAGGCATTGCTGGGTTACGAAACGGTGGCTCAGCAACTGGAGTGGCCGGGCCGAGCACCCCGGCGAAGTGTTTGGTCTTGTAGGAGCGGTGAGTGCAGGATGTGACACACGGCGGGGCAAAACCGCGCTGGGATAAGCAGGGGATGATCGTCACAAAATGCAGCCCCTAATACAGGCTGGATTAAACCTCTAAGCCAAGGCTGTGTATCCCTTCCAAGCCATGCAGCACCATTAGGGGGTAATGTGTAAAAATTAGCATGAATTAAGTCTTTATTTCTGAAGTGCTAGTCACCTTTAAGTAAATCAGCGCTGTTTCAACGAGGATTGATTCTTTGGTATAGGTTGGATCATTTCTGGACTTCCTTTCTTTTAAAACACGTCTTTTTCTACACTTAGCCATCATCTCCCCAGCAGAAAAACATTCCGATGTACAGTGACTGTGTGTTCAGATTGGGCAAAATCCCAATCCCGTGTTACAGAACAAGATCACAGCTCTGGTGTCAACACAATCAAATTTTTGTACCCCTGGCTGTCCCCTCGGTGTCAAAGCTGTGTTGTGCTCCATGAGACGTTGCTGGCATTTGCTGGCACTGGAGACAATTAAACCTTTCACGCCACAGTTTCCTGATGCCCCGTGTAAGACAATGCCTTGTGATTTTTATTCTCGATTCATGAAACCAATATTGTCTTCTCGGCCTTTTCTGCTGAACGCTTGCAGAATTGGGGCTGTGTTTGAGCTGGGAGCAATACGTGCCTCTGGTGGGGGATACAGAAAATGCACGAGCTGCACAGAGACCCTGTCTGGGAAAGCTCTGCTGTTGTAGATCCATCAGGAGTAATTCCAGACAATCATTTTGCCCTGTTGCACCTCTGGGACAAAAAGAAAGTGCTGGAGAAGCCAACTCGTAGCACATGTTTATCCCTAGATGAGAGCAAACGTTGCTACCAGCAAAGCTTTTTTTCATATGTAAAGAACCTGAAATAAAAAGGGATGGAGACTAAAGTGCTTGAATCGACGTTTTGAAAAAGCACTGCCTAATATTTGTCTCCTTGGAGTAGTTAATTTTTAATTTTACTTTGAGTTCATCCTTGGGAGGGTTTTTTCTACCTGGGGATTGTGTCGTCTTTGGCAATTTTTTCATAGTAACATATCCATATAAATGATTTGGTCCATACAACACAATGGCCCAGGGAAATGAGGGGATTGGGATGTAGGGAAAGTGTTAGGAAAGCACTTTTTGTTGTTGTTTTTAAGCTTCACACAGTTTCAGTAGCTGGCCAAGTACAATATTGTGTTTATTGCTTGAAATAAAGTAAAACTTTCTGTCATATTCAACTTTCATCTATTACAGTCCACTCCTGCTGCTCTTTTTTTTTGCCCTTCAGCGATTCCCAGGGAATCTCTTCAAATACCAGCTGCAGCAGAGGCAGGAGCAGGTTGCTCTGGCTCTGTGTGCATAAGGGGGGATATTTTCCTATGCGAAATGAGCCTTAAAAAACACAAACCCTTCCCAGCAATCTCCAGCTGTGCTGTGGCCACAGGCAGCATAACCAGTGCTACCCGTCCTGTTGTGCCCTTTCTGCACCAGTCTGGACAGGGCTCCTGAGCTGTCACTGAAGGAATCTCCCCTTTCCATCAGAGCATGAGAGATGTTGCCAGAGGATGTTCAGGCCTGCAGAGCCCCTGCTGGTGCAGCTCAGTGTGTGTTGATAGCACTGAAAATACAGAAGCACAGAGAGCAGGTGAACATCCTCTGGGCAGAAACTGTGGCTGTGTGAGAGCATCCCACACCCAGGAGCGAGGTCAGTGCCATGAGACCTCGATCTTCAGTGGTGAGGTTCAGCATGCTGGCAGGATGTTTTCTTTTTCTTCTGCAAATATGTTTTTGGTGGCCTTAAATCCCTCCTGCTGACCAAGACAAGAAGGCTCAACACACAACTTAAACCAGGCTTTCTGCCCTTCCTCACTTTTCCCACAAGTGCTGGCAGGTGTTTTGGGACAGTGTGCCCTTCTCTCCACGTTGTGCTCTTCACACTGTGAAGTGTAAACTAACCTGGATTTGTCCTTTCCTCATTAACCCGAGGAAGAAGAACATTCCTTGTGGTTGCTCTCCATTTCTAACTATGTTCTGCCTGGTTTTGAGCTGGTTTTATATGTTTTCATACTTTTATTAGGTTTGCTATGTCTAATGTGGTATCCCAGTGACCTCAGCAGTCCTAAGCTTGCTGGCATCTGTCACAGGCAGCTCACACTTCTGTCCCAGGCGTGCTCACAACGTGTTGTCGTATCTGGGGTTTGATGGGAGCTCTTATGGTTTAGATTAAGCGGGTCCTTGCAGCTTGATTGCTTGGGGGGAAGGCAGAGGTGAGGGGTAACTCTCAGTCTAGAGAGCTGTGTATCACTGAGATACAGACTTTGCTACTTCATCACCTAATTCCACAGTTCTAGAGATGGGGAAGGAAAAAAAATCACTCAAACTCAGTTTCTTGCAAAGTGGCTGACCGTATTTTGAAATGCACCAGGCAAAACTCCATCCAAGTGTCTCTGTGTAATTATCTGGCAGGAGGAAAGGACCTCTGCGGTCAATAACCCATTTGTCATTACCCGAGCCCTTCAAAAACAGCCTAAGAGTGAGCTCAGTGCAGCAGAGGATGGGAAGGAGATGGACCTGCCTGCATTCCTGTGCCCCTGATAGTGCTCATGGGCTGGCAGTGCTGAGCCTGGCAAGAATGGATAATCAGGGCAGGGAGAGAAAATCAGCCGGGAAATCTGTGAAGGTTGGGAACTCGGCCAGATATTTATCAAGAGGGAAGTTGATACTGTTGTTATGAACAAGACTTTCAGCTGTTTCCCCGAAGATAATAACAGGCACATGGTGGTGTTTTTATTATTATTATTTGTGTGCTGAAGGAGTGGTGGGAGACCTTGGCTGGTTACTTGGCACGTGCCAAGTCTATTAAAAATGACCCAGGAGGAGCAGGTTTTTAGGGTCTGGGTGCACAAATGAGCATTCCAGCGCTGTTAAATTTCATCTCTCTCCCTCAGTTGCTGTTTGGGTGGTCTGAACACGATTCTCATCTGACTTTTCCTCAGTCTATTTTGCAGCAGCAGGAGAAGGGAGGGAGGGAGGGAGAGAAGAGGCAGCTGAAGGCAATGGAAATAAATAGCAACATCTTTCCAGAAGAGAACCAATTCCCAAGTGTGGGATTAAAAAGCTTTTCCAAAGCCAAGTATTCAGCTCGGAGAGGAGGCAACTGTAAGAAGTGGTTTGTCTGAAGAAGCTCACCTTTTCCCTTCTCCACATCTAGATTTCCTTCTTGGTGAGCAGGCAGTAATTTTGCAGTCTCCAGACTTCAAACAGTCAAGTCAGTAAATACAGATTTGGAACAAGGGAAGATTCAATCCTTTCATCTTCCAGGCTTTGAAATTTAAAGGTACCTGTGGACTGGGCAGGAATACTTGAGGCCATGAGTAAGCAGCAGGAGTGTTGTTAAGCAGAGTTTGGATGTGAGGGAGGCAGCATATCCCAAGCAGATTTAAGGCTCTGCTGTCCAAGAAATAGGAGAAGCTGGAAAATATTTTTCAAATGTGAATTTATGTGTGCTTGGAGTAAGAGAAAGCAATGTTAGAAATAGAAACTGGGGTACTGTGGAACTTAACTTGTGTTGTAAATACAGCCATTCCTCACTCCCAGAAGCTGCTGGGGCCTCTAGAATCTTTGGCTGGACTTGGCAGTGAGTCCCACTGCCTTTGTAACTGGGCCCAGGTGGATATTTGACATTATTTTGGAGGCTGTGTTCAGGATGTAGAAAAAAATACTTTATTTTGCCTTCTGGATGCAGGCCATTGTGATTCCCAAATTACTTGTCCTGCTTCAAAGAGAAGAATGTAACTGAAAAATAAGCCTCCACTCCCATATATTACAGGGCTATAAAATAATTGATCTCATACTAACTGATATTGACCTCATATCTGTAGGTAACAGGAGAGTTACAGGATCTCAAGCTTGTGAGACAGGACACAGGCGACAATTTTAAAGTTTAGTGAACTGAGAAGATCTTTGCTGCCATATTTTAGCACTTGGAGATGAATTACGAAGCCAGGCAGAGCAGCTCTTGAATTTCTGAGTTAATATCAGGTGCCCTGGTGCACTGATAAGGTGAAGCACAAGGCTGGAGGTCAGCTGGGTTGTGCAATTTGGTACAAGTGCTCTGCCAGGAGCTTGATTCTGGAGGAAAAAAAGTGGGAAAGCAAAGCAAACGTGTGTGTCACGTGTGAGCAGATGGGTTTTCCTCTGCCTTTCCTGCACAGCAGCCCTGCAGGCTGGCACCAGGCTGGTACCCAGCCCTGGCAGTGCCAGCAGTGGCGTGGCAGTGCCATTAAAACTCTCTGTGGTGTTGGTTAACCAAACCTCACTCTTGTCTCTGTCATTTTTTCCCATCAGGGTTTCTCAGTCTTTCCACTGCCTTGATCTTGTAAAGCCTTTTTTTGGTGAGACATGGGAGCGGGATGTGCAGTGAATAGTTCCTACATCCCCTTTTGCAGAGCTGCTGCTAGAAATCCCAGGGAGCCAGAGCTATGGTGGTTAAAATGTTTCTGGTAGCACTTGGATTTGCACATATTTTTGTTGCCAGACAACTGATGGATAAAATAACATTTATTAAATCTGGTAGCTATGCACAGAAGTTACCCAGCGGTCTAAAATTTGAAATATTTTCAGAGGGTGGCATTAGGAGGAGCTCACAATATTTTTCCAGAGGCTGCAGCCATTGCCCCGTTTCACAGATAGTGAATCTAGGGCAGGGAAAGATAAAGAGCTTTGCTCAAGGTCAGCCAGCAGCAGAGCTGAGAGCAAACTGAGCTTTCATGAGTCCCTACTCAGTTTTCTGCCCCTTGCCAGCACTGCTGCTCCATTTTCCATTACTTTTCTTTTCCATTACTCTATTTCTCAAACTTGCAGGCTGCAGTTTTGGCTTTGCCCTGCAAACAGCATCGATGATCTGTCGATCTCCATCTGCAGAAAAGTAGTCTTGGAGGAGGGAAGAAGTGGGTGGACCAAGCACTAGGAAGGAAGAGAAACCCAAACAAGTCTCTCCCCTCCCACCATCCCACCCCTAAAATAAACACAACCCCCCAGGAATCTCATACTTCAACTTTTGTGGTGGTAAAGGGATGATTCACTCCTTTTTCCAGGACAGCACAGGCGCTGTTTGGAATGCCTGCCCTTTCTCTACCTCTGGGTAGACCTCAATCTGTGAAGGTAAAGCTTGGCTAACCCTTGCTTTCTCTTGTGTTCAGACACGAAAAGTGGGCAAGCAGAAGCCACTTATAAATATGAAAAACACTCGGATGGCCCATGGAAATAAAGCAGAATAGGTGTGTGGATAAAAATATCGCTATTTAAATAGCTACTGTGGATAGGGGAGCAGTGAATATAATAATTAGAACTCTAAATATCTTTGAAAAATGCATAACTGAGTGAGTGAAATAGAAACCTGCTCTCCTTTAAACCTTTCATGAGGAACTGCAGGAGCAGCAGGGCGCTGTGTGACAGTGGCTGCCTCACCAGGGGCACTGCCACCTCCTTCCTGCAGCTCTCCAAGTAGCGTGGCAGAAGGAACATCCACATTACTCCAGATTCAATTCCCAGCCACTCACTGATTTCTGAAGTCTACATTAAAACCAATCTGGGTGGTCTTGGAGTGATTCTTGAGACAGATGTAGAAAATACTGCCAAAGGCTGACAGATTTTTCAGGCTATTGAGGCTTTTGCAATATAGTTATGCTGGGATTATGTATTGTACAATTACAACACCCCAGAGTAGCAGTGGTGTGTGTTTTATTACTGTTCTGAGGGTTTTCTGTATTTTTTCCTATAGATTTGATCCTTATTTGTATCAACTCCCTGTCACTCTTAAGTCCTGCCACAGCAAAGTGGTGAAATCAATGCCTTCTCCAGCTGCAGAAAAGCAGCATCTTAGGAAGCTTTTTATAGGCTTTCCCCTTAAGAGGTTTGGGTTTTTTTAGGTTAGAGAGAAGTTTAAGAAGCATGAAAACAAGAACTTGTTTTTATTCCCTGGTGTCTTCGTACCAGGGTTCCTGGAAGTTGAAGCTAAGTCTCTCTCAAGCAGGGATTTCTTCTGAAGATGCAGTGTGAAAGTTTCTCACATACTTAAAATGAGATCTTAATGGGTTTATAATTTTAAGAGGAACTCTCAAGATCGGACAGCTGCTGGTTACATGTGGGATAAGGGAATTACCACGTCGTTGGTACTTAATGGGCCTTTTGAGGTTATTTTGCTGGTTCTCTGCCTGTAGTGAGTTGGAGCTGGGAGGTAAAGCAGGGTGATGACCCGACTTGGAAGGGACACAAACTGAGCAGGGCTGGAAGAAAGGAGAGGAGAAATTATTCCTGACTCATCTGTTGTATTTTCAGCCTTCTGCAGAGAAGAGAATACGTCTGCTTTAACCTGTCGGCTGAAATATTCTGCTCCTCTGTCTGCAGGAAACGGGGCAGACTCTTTTCCATAACTACCTGACTTACATTTCTTAGTGTTTCCAGCTCAGGCAGGGCTGCCGTTAATGACATTTTCGAGCTCAGCTCTCTTTGCCCTTGTCCTGAATTGCTCTTCACCTTTATTCTGTGTGTCTGAGCATCTCCCTGCGCGCTGCCTCCCCTGCTCGTGCCACGCCTGGTGCCTGTGCAGGGCACTGCCAGCACTGCTGGCACGGCCACCAGAGCCCCGTGGCTTTGTCAGAGGGCTCCTGGCTCCCGATTAATTTGTCATCTCGATGAGCCCCCGCTCAGCACTGCATTAATATGGCTATGCTGCTGCGGGAACGGCGTGTTCCTGCTCCCAGGGCCGCGCTCCTCCTTCCCGGCTCTCCAGGCCTGCCTGTTTATGCACAAGCTGGGTTTCCTCCCACCTCACCGCTGCTGTTTACAGAAGGAATTGCAGTTTCCTGTTGTTTTAGATGGAGCTGTCGCTCCTCTCTGGATTCCTGCCCTCCCTGCTGACGCCCAGTTGCTTTTGAGCCTCATCAGCTCGAAAATCTGGTGGCTTTTGCTCCTTGCTGCTCTAATTGTGAGTCTGTTTTGCAGGGGCAGCCAGTGCACTTGGTTTAGAAAGGAATTTCTGGCATTCCTGAGAGTTTTTATATACATATTTTCTCCCTGTGAGGTTCTGCAAGGGTTGCTAAAGCCCGAGACTGCTCCAATCAGATAAAATAGGGGTTATGCCCATTTTAGAGATAAATCTGAGACACTGAAGCACAAATTGCTTTTCACAAGTTGCAGGGAGGCTGAGTAACGTGGCTTGGACCAAGATGCGCCCGTCCTGGGCGTTCCTCCTTTGCAGAACCTTCCAACCCTGTGATCTATAGTAATTCAGCAGCTGAGTTTTAACAAAGATATTCTGTGTCTGATTAACTTCCCACTTATTCTGCCTTGTAGGTAAGTGGTAGGAAAAGTTCCTGTCTGGCTAAAAATATAAGTGTAAATATGAAATTATATAGGAACTTCCTAGAGGAAAGCTGTGGGCATGTTACATGTGGAATTTGCCCATTGACCATTTTCAGTGGCAAGAACACCCTGGACTGCCTTGGTACTGGGTGCCAAAGAGGTCTGATTCCCACTAAGAAAGAAGCTGGGCTAAAGAGGTTGGACCAAAGTTCTCTGAAGGCTTTGCTTCACAATTTCTTTATCTTCAAATACTTTTTGATGTTGTTTTCTCGTTTTATAAACACACAAGATCTACTTATGTGTATTTCTCCCCATATAACCTGGTAATTCTTACTATCACAGAGTGGTTTGGGTTGGGAGGGACCTTAAAGACCATCTCATTCCAACCCCTGCCATGGCCAGGGACACCTTCCACTATCCCAGGCTGCTCCAAGCCCCGTCCAACCTGTTCTTGGACACTTCCAGGGATGGGACGTCAGGTATTGGTAACATTTTTGTGTTCCCAATATCTGTTTTTACTTACTCCTACAACTGGATTCTCAATGCCTTTCCCTTTTAATCTCTGCTCAGGGCAAGCATTAATTTGTGGCCAGTAGTGTAACAGTAGAATATCAATTAAAACATGAAACTTTTTCACCTTCCTTTTGTTACTCAAACATGCTTTTGTTATTTGAGCAACCACACATTGGTCTGAAAACTGTCCTGTGTTACCATTAATTTGAGAGCTGTTCTGTTCTATGAACTTTGTGTAGATTCCCAGTTTTGTTTAGCTTGGCAGCTCCTTTTGTTTTGTTTAAAGTCGGTGACTAAAATGAATGGGTTTATGCTTTTGGATTAGTAGGGAAAATACAAAGTCCTTGTTGAAGGCTGCCAAGAAAGAATTGATCATCTAAATATTATGATGATGAAAATGGACTTCAGTTTCCCTTTGCACGTGTGCATTTATGCCAAATAGTAATTTTACTTAAAATCCTCACTTTAATCTTGCAGTGGTTCTTGCTGCAGGAAATATTTTAAGTGAAGACCAGATTGGTGCAGTTTACTGTTTGGAGAGATTTCAAGCATTTTATTCTACCATTATTTAGGGCTATGAAAATATTTTTGCTTTTAGGGATGTCACAGTAATACAGACCTTCCTCCCAGAAATCTGTGAAGTGTCTTGAGTTTCTCTGTGGATTATACAGGGGGAAAAATAACTGATGCAATAGCATCTCTATTAGCAAGGTGCTGTGGTTTAGACCTCTCAAAATTCCCTCCAATGACCACAGGCAAATTGCCTGTGACACGTAGAACGTTGTTTCTTATTTTCTTAGTGTTTTCATTGCGTAATACCCTTTTTTGGGCGAATTACACAATTTATCCTTGAATAGGAAGTGGAATATTTAGGCTTGCAGTTTTCTGTAATTTAAAAAAAGAACGTGTGGCATCAGATTCCCACACTTTTCCCCTTGTCTCGTTCTCTCCAGCAGGGCTTGCTGATCCCCCTGTTTTCAGCCTGACCTGAGCACCTTTGCTGGAGTTTTTTTTGCCTCCATAGTCAGAGGTTTGAACGTTTTTATATGGCATGAATGGAAGTTTGTACAAACACCAGCGGCTGGAGTTTTATTTGGAAGGGTGGAAGTTCTCCAAGCAAAACTTGGTTTGTGGTTTGTGTCAGTAGTCACAGGTTCTGGCAGCCCAGAGGTTTCATGAGTGCTGGAGCTCTTTTGGTTTCGTTCTGCAGAGAATCCCAAACCCAAGCTGTGCTTTCAAGCCCTTGTGTGTGTCTAAACATATTGTTGAGCAAGTGGTGAGTGCCAGAGGGAATACTCACCTATTTCCAGCAGCCTAGGTAGTTTAATATCTTTAGTTATCCCATGAACTGCAGCCCTTCAGTGAGGGTGGAAGGGAGATGCTTGCTGGGGTGTGCCTTTTTTCCCTGCCATTGGGTCTAAAAGTCCCATTGAATGGGATAATTGTGTTGGTCCTAACTTCAATCAGTAGGAAAGTCCTGATGAAGGAGAGCAGAATCCCCTTTTTGGAAAGAGGAAAACAGGTGAAAACTGGATGGGGAAAAGCCCTGTGTCTGACTGAGATGTGCCCAAAGCTTTGTTTGAAGACCTGCTCTCTTCTCTATGCCAAGAGCAGTCCAGAGGAGCAGACACAGCTCTCCCAGCTGAAGGGAAGAGGTGACTTTGGTGAGATTTCTATCTCCAAAGCATCTCTTCAGTTTAGCTCAAAATAACCACCAAAAGCAGCGTGTGTGAGCTGTGAGCATCATTGCATCGATGCCACTTTGAGTAATGACCTAACCAGAACCCAGATCTTAATTTGCTTTTTGGCTCCTCTTCATGAAACCAAATTACTTCAGTTGTTTACAGCTGGGTGTGCTTTTTCTCATGGCTTGGTACTCTGTCTTGCTCTCCTAGCAGTCTGTTTACTGATTATTAGCCCTGTTAATGCCAGTTGGCAGAGATTTGCCTTTTCATTTCAGGGCTGGCAGCCAGCACACCTTTGAAGTCCTTGAAGAATTAGTTGCCTTGGGAATTCTTCATGCAATAACCTATTTGTATTTTTTTTTTTTTTGTCATTAGCGGAATTCACAAGAATCATCTTTATAATTTCATTAATAAAGGTTTCTTAGCTGTGCTCGTGGGCATTTAGGGCATTGTGCAATAGTTCAATAAAAACGTTACAAAACGCAATAATCACAGCATATAAATAGAAAGACGAGCAGTCTGGGAAGATCTGAATGTCAGAGCCTGAAGGTATTTAGGAACCAGAGCTTTATTCAAGCCCAACTGTCAATGATTTAAAAACAAACCAAAACAACATCACCCCCACCAAAAATAAAATTCCCCCAAACCAAAAACCAAAACATGTATTTTCTGCTAAGCCCCTGAGCTATTGATACAGCTGGAAAATAAATGTGTAAGAGAGAAGAGGAAAATATACCTGGTGAAGTTCTCAGTTTCAGTGCTGTTTTCTACAGCAGCTGGTGATGGCTGGAAACTGCCCTGTGGTGGTTGAAGAATGAGCATCTTCCCATATTAAATTTGTAATATTGGGGGTTTTATGGCCATTTAGGCTTCCACGGAGTAGTTTGTGCCCAGGTTCAAACCTTAGATACAATTTCACGCAGGGATGGTTTCTTGTAGGAAAGATCAGTGCACCTCTCAGCCCCCAATGTGTGGCTCAGTAATCCCAAAGAGCAATTAGCTGTGGGGAGCATTAAGTATGTGAATAATATGCAAACGATATGCATACTTATTTTGGTCTCGTTTTTTACCCACCCATTATTCCTTACCTCAATGACAGGAGAAATTTTCAATGTATTGATACTTCTGCTACAGCATTCAGGTTTTATGTCGATGGTAAAGACCAGCTCCCAGGAATTATTTTTGTTAACATTCATCAATGAATTCATCAGAATTAGTGCTTTGACTGTTGTTTATTTGCTTTTCAAAGGTATGGTTTCCATTTAAATGGGCAGAGGTTCAAGAGCTGTTGCAAAACTGCGTTACACAATGCAGGAATTCCTAATACATAAGCAATAGGCAGGCGTGGCCAGCTGCTGTGAGCTTTTTGGGTCAGTATGCCATGAATTAGTATTTATTATCTAACTTTTCCGAAGTAGGAAATTCTGAGCTTTTTTTTTTTTCACTCCGCAGTTTAGTTTGGGACTGCATGAGGAGGTGGATCATGCATAAAACACTGTTGCCTCTGAAATCCTGGCTTTTGTAGGCTCCAGTTCCAAGGGAAGGCAGTTCTGAGGTGAAGTATTAGCAGTCTCGCCATGTACAGCCTGGGCATCCTTTTTCTTCTTCAATGGCTAAAAGCAAAAAAGATTGAAGGCATAAAAAAAAGCTGTGCTTTTCCTGTGCAGTTCCCTCATCTGTGGAGCTCTCTTTTTTTTTTTTCCCAAGGGCAGGATGTGACCTTTGGATGTCTACAGCATTGCAGCTGAGATGAAATCACTTTATAAGCAGTGATCACAAAGCATATCGATGGATGCAGCAGTGCCCTGTGGCATTTTAGCCCAGCACCACGTTAATCCCATCTGATAATCTGTCCAAGCACCTATTTAATGCAGGTGGATAATTCCAAACTGCATTTCTTATTGTAGACGTTTTCCAAAACTATTCCTGTTATAATTGTCAGCTTTACAGCAATGACATGATTTGTTTGATACCGAATATTTCTAGTAGGGAACATAAATCCTTCAGTAAATTGATATTTCTCAGTCAGCAAGCCTTTATGCCTCCGTGGGGTGAAAGCCCAAGGGCAACAGCTCATGTGTAGATCAGAAAGCACTGAATGCTCCTGAGGAAGAGAGTAGGTGAGGACAAAAGTTTCCTGATCAATGTTGCTGCTTCATAAAGCAGATAAATATTTCCGGAACCGCACAGCGGATTTGTGGTTACTGCTGTGGCTGCTGCTCGTGCCTGGCTGCATTTAAAAGCCCCTGAGGTGTTTCACAGGGTGTAAATAAGAAAAAAAACCTATTCTTGAGTGACAGATAGTGTTTGGGTGGAGCATGCACCCCTCTCATGAGGACAGCGTGTGCTGGTTGGCACTGGGAAGTCACCTGGAACATGTTTGCCCCTGAATCAAACCAGTGCCTGGCTAGTGTTAAAAGCAGTGGCATTTTGTTCCCAAATCATTCTTGCCTCCAGTGTGTACTTCAAAATTTGCATGGTTTTCCACTCTGGTTCTTCCAATAGCAAAGGGCATTCAGGGTTTCAGTACTGGGATGGTTTTATGGGATAGTCCTTGGTCTCCTGTGATTCTGCAAATAAATCGTCCTCTTACACCGTCAAAGGCACTTAGAGCATCCACAAGCTGCTTATTGCTTTAATCTCTGCACGGATTTAGAAGCCAAATGGCAGAGATGGATGGGAGCAGCACAGCACATTAATACTCCTCTGAAAGTCTGTTACAGGCTTGGCTTGTGCCTGTATAACGTGAGATGGGTGCAGCAGATAAAGCTGCAATGGAAACAAAGGGTGTTTCTTGCCTCTAAAGGAACACAAAATAACTCCTTGGGGTGTTCCCAATTTGCATAGTTGCTCCCAGTTTTAAAAAGGAGTGTTTTGGCCCTGAACTGCTTCAGAAGGAGAAGCTGTGCCAGAATTGTGAGTTTTTCCCAGAGATTTTTGGACATCTCTCGGTGCAGACAGGTTTTCTGTTGGTTACAATAAGAGTTGGGTATCCAGTTGCTTTTGAAAATCCCACTGGCCCTGTTGAATACTCAGTGACCATGAGCTTTTGTTACAGCACTGCCCAGGAATGCAGAGCTTTGTGGTCCCATTGTGTTGTGTTATATCTATTTTATAGCCCTGGGGGTGGCTCGGTAACTCCAAAGCAGGGTGGGATCCACCCCTCCATGGAGCTGATGGAGCTCAGGGGGCATCAGTGGAAAGGATGCCTTGGGTATGGTTGTGTGGAGCTGTGGAAGGTGCTGCCACGTGTGGGTGCCAGGCAGAGGCTGCTGGGTCAGGCAGTGTGGGGACACTGGTGGGAAAGGAAGCCCAACCTTGCAGCACAGTTAAACTTTCTCAGCAGCTGCTGAGGGCTTGCTCTGGGGTCAGGACCTCGGTGTCCTCGGCATTTTACAAATGCAGCAGCCTGAGACTTCAAAAACCTCCAAGAAGGCGTATTTTGGCAGAGGAACAGAGCTCGTTTGTTTAATCTGAGAAGACCATACAAGCTAAGTAGACCATCCAGAAAAGGAGAGCAGCAATGGAGGCATCTGAGTACAAAATCCCTTTCACAAAGGGAGAGTGGGCAGCGCAGACAGGGAATAAACCCTGTGCTCCTCCAGTGCCTCAGCCCTGGGCACCACAGTGGGATGAGCCCATGCTGCCCCATGGCCCGGTGGGGTGCACTCCAGACCAGGAGGCTTCATGGATCATTTTTCCTGAGGATGAAGCACTCTGCCTCTGTGCAGAGAGGCAGGAGGGAAATCTAGGGCCGGGGGTCATGCTGCAGATGGCTTTTAAGGAAGGGAAAGATAGCCACTCAGAGCTTTTTTTAATTCAGGTGTTTTGCAATGACCCTCCCGCAGTCACTTGAAGAACTCATGACATGTCGTCTGTTTCTATTTCAGGCCAAGAATATCCGAACAGCCTGAGGCACAAATACAACTTTATTGCAGATGTGGTAGAGAAGATCGCTCCTGCTGTGGTTCACATTGAATTATTTCGCAAGTAAACAAGATGCCCAGTCTTGATTTTTTTTTTTTTTTGTATTCTTGAAAACAGCTGCCAGCATGCCAGAAATACTGATTGATGCTATGCAAGAGCAAAGAGGTTTTGAGATAATGAATATTTGTCGTGCTTAAGAATTAAGGATAATTTAAGGGTCATGGAAAAAGAAATTAGTTAAACTAATGGATGTGCTTTATCTTGTTAATGAGAGTAACAGCAGATAGCTTAAAACATTAAAACTCACCAAACTCCTTTTGGCTGTGTGTTATTTGGAGTGATCTGTGACCTTTCAGCTGTTTTGCAGCAGTGAATGTTTTATTTCCCTTGTCTTTTAGACTTCCTTTTTCCAAGAGGGAGGTTCCTGTTGCCAGCGGTTCGGGGTTCATTGTCTCTGAAGATGGGCTGATAGTGACCAACGCCCACGTGGTCACCAACAAGAACCGCGTGAAGGTGGAGCTGAAGAACGGGGAGACTTACGAAGCTAAAATTAAAGACGTTGATGAAAAATCAGACATTGCACTAATTAAAATAGATTCTCAGGTGAGTTGTTAAAGCAAGACACATTTTATTCCTCTAATTCAGCATCCTCCTTTCCAAAAACTGTTGGTGATTATCAGGTTTGAAGGAAAAACAATGGGTTTGCTGGGCTGGGTTGTAGAAAATATATGGGCTAGGTGGATACACATATTTAAAAGCCAAGTTTGTGGGTGGTAGTGGTTAATTTTGTCACCCCTCAGTGTAGTGAAAGTATTACCTAGCACTTTTTTATGCATCCTCAAAATAAAAAACAACAGCCCAGTTTGCTGGCTGGGTTGCAAACGCTTTATCTGATACAGCCTTATCTCTGAGAAGAAATGGGGGTGTTTTGCTTGTGTTAGTCTGTCTTGAAGTCACAAATTGCTTTTAGAGGGCACATTTGTCCCTCGCTGATGTAGATACTAAAATAGAAAATAATCTTGGGGAGCATCTTGGAACGTGGAAATTAAGCTGGCTTGGCAAGATGTGCTTACACTGCAAGTGGTTTTCTGAGCAGCTTCCCATCCATACTCTTCCTTCATATCAAATGTTCCTCTGTCAGCATTATTGTGCCCTCCTGCCACAGCAGAAAAGCTGTCAGGAGGTTCTGCACATGTAGCAAGGGGAATATTGTGTGGAAATGCTGTGTAATGGAGATGCAATGAGCTGAACGTGGCTGTTCGGGGTGCTGCTCGTGTTGGCTCCCCTCGTTTGGTCTGTCAGTTAATGACCTCCAAGTTTAACGGGCAAGAAGGTTTCATTTGAAACACATGACTCAAAAATGCTTAGATCTTGCAGTGCTGTTTTAGTTCAGACCTATTCCCCAGCGAGGTCAGGAGTGTTTGTGCCAGAGTTCATGACTAAGTCAGACGCCTAACACAGAGCTCTCGGATGACCCGAGGTATGAAGTGCTCCTGCTGCTCCCTTGCCGCTTTTATAATTTAAAAGCTTTCCCTTTTTCTTCTTTAAAAGCTTCTTAACAGCAACCAGGCAGAAAAACTGAATAGTACCAGTAATGGTTTTGCCATGTTTGTTTTTTTCTGTTTTCGTGGGGTTGCTCATTTTCTCATTTTTATCTTAAAATAAGCAAAAGCAGTAACAAAGCAGAGGGAAAGATCCCCAGGATGAGCAGTGGCAGCATTAGGATGAGCAGGATGTGGCAGGGAGTGAAGGGGAGCTGGAAAAGTGCTTTGAAATTGGAAGCACAACGTGGTGGGGAGAGCAGAGATGGTGAGAAGGAGAGGACTTGGAGCAGCAAGAAGCTGAACTTCAGAGAAGAGAGGTGGCAGTCAGAGAGGAGACATTGAATTGTTGTGATGGATTGTTGTGAGGGTTTAAGAAAAGAGCAGACATGGGGTTGAATGCCATTTGATACCCTAAGGAAATGGCTCCAGGTTGCCCTGGGAAGCTGCCTGTGGGAAGGGAGAGGCTGGAAGACTGGAAGCAGCTTGGAAAAAAGATAATGCAGCCAGATAAGCTGCTTGTGGTGGAAACCACTGCTCAGCAGGGCTGGAATTGGTCTGAATTGCCCTTGGAAGCATCTTATCAGCTGTACAACCCAGTACCTTGGGTGTTGTTCTCCTCCTGGCCTCTCCCATGGCAGCTCAGGATAATTTTGAGAAGACTTGGGAAAAATTTAATGGGATGGGAGACCCAGATTTCCAACCAGCTCTGTTAAATAGCACTGGGAAATCCCAGTCCAAGGTGAGGCCTGAGGCACCTCTGTTCACAGGACATGTGTTGCTTTGCATTTGAGAATTAACACAGTATTCCATGTGGTTCACAAAAAAAAGCTAAAATGGAAACACAGTCACCTGAGAAATTGATTCTCATACTGGACTTTTATGGGACATTTTTATATTCCCTCTCAAGTTCAGTGTCTGAGCTTTCCTTTTTGCACTGAAACACCTTGCAGTCATTCAGACGCATAAAAGACTTTTTTAAATCACATGGGTAATAATTTGTTGAATTTGGAATGTATTTGCTGGCTAAAGAAGTCAATGGGATGGTACGAATAACCCTTTAAAAATCTGGATATGGCATGAAAACCATCTGTAAGAATTTTTCTGAAGGAAAAGGCGAAGCTTCTTAATTGGAATAAATTATTTGAAAGTGACATCAAAGATGCAGAAGGGTTTTTCTCTTCTTTTTTTTGTGTGGCATGTTAAGGCAGGATCTGAAGGGTGAAGAGTGCTCTGTGGTTAGGAACAGAGCTGGGCTTCTGTATGGGATCAGGCTGCCAGCTGGTATTCCTAAAGCTGTTCAGATTTTGCAGCAGTCTGAATGCTGTTTTTCTTTAAGGTGTCAACATCTGGTCAAAGACATTACTAGAACTAATTTGGCTTTGCTGAGTGCAGTAGGAAATGAAAGAGGGTGGTAAAATCTGGGCACCAGTAAGGATGAACCATTTCCCTGATTAAATTCTTCTCCGTGGATAAACATCTTGCAGTCAATGAGGAACAGAAACCTTGGAGCAGCTGTTCCAATCCTAAAATGTGCTTGTTTTCACAGTCTATAAAAGAGAGCAACAGTGTTTCTCATGTCTATAGTGACACAGAGCAGTTTGGTGGAGTGATGAAAGCAGGAAGTAGGATTGGAATCAATGTGGTAGCCATGAATCCAATCTAAATATCCTTCCAAATGCAAGGAGGAGACCACAGCACTAGAAAGGAACAGTGCAGTTGCAGACAATTTGGATAGGAACATGCAAAATTTATAAGACTTCCCTAGAAAAAAATTGGATTTTGGCAGCATAGGCAGGGACTGGTGAAATAAATAATCTCTCCTGCATGGCACGTGTGATACTGCAGCGAGTGTGAAACCCATCAAAACTATTGCACAACACTCCAAAGGGAGCAGATGCTTTTTTGCTGGCAGAGCTGGATTGTGGGATTCATCTCAAGGCAAATAACTACCTTGTTAAATCAGAATATGTGATACAGCTGCTGAAAAATAAACACCAGGAGGAGAGCAGGAAATTTCAGAGTGGTTTAATGGACAACGTCAGGGTTAATGGGGGGCAGAATTATAAAAGAACCCAGCCCAAATGGAAACTGGAAGCCCACAGTAGTGGAAGATGGAGGTGGCTTCTGCCTGGAGACCCTTTTCACCCCTGGAAATCGAACTCTGTCCATAAAAATGATGTCTGTGGTTTGGCACTGAAGGGAGGAGCATGGTGAATGGCTTTGTTCTGAGGTGTTCTTTCTATGTGCTTAAAAACCAGCCATGAGGCAGACTCTGAAATCACAGCTGTGTCACGGAAGACATGCCAGGTCCTGAAGATTTTTGTTCCTCAGTGTGGCCAGTTCCTGGTTCTTTATCCCAGACAGGATTTGGCAGCAGTGGTGGGGTTGTGACCCATCCCTAATTTGTGGTGGCGTTTTGGCCCTTCAGCTGAAACCTTCAGCTTAAGGTTTCTTCTGCATCTCATTAATAAACACTTAGTTTGACGCTTTTAAATCAACAAGACCTCCTGCCCTCGTCCCTCTGGTGGTTTCCTGAGGCAATGAGCGTCTGTATCTCTGTGGTCAGAGGGGATTTGCCTTTTCCCCCCGTGTGTACAAACTGGAGGAGGCAGGAAAGCAAACTTTCCTGTTTATGCACCAATATTTTAATAGCTCACATTCTGCAAAAACAAACTACTTGGATACCAGATGTAAGTGGCTTTTCTGAAATGCCATTTCACTTTGAAATCTGTGGCTGGGTAATACGTTGCTTCCTCTCTAGAGCCCGAGGCAGCCCACATATTGCTTCCAGAAGCCTTCAGAACCCATAGAGATGAAATAGCTTGTAAAAAGCTTGGGTCTTAACTCCTGTTTATTCATCAATTTAGGCAGCAGTGGTTTCCTGCCATCTTCAGCTCCTAGTAGCCCTCACTGTGGGGACAGTGTGCTGGCCCAGCTTTCCATGCAGCAAAATACTCACACATCCCCAGCACCAGCATTTTTTAATGACTATTTTTCTTTTATTTAATTCTTTTCTTAATTGTAATTTCATTTGTGTTTTATTTTTAAGGGAGAACAGCAATCTCTTGCCAGGCAATTGAAAACCTGGTGACATATCAAAACAGCACTTCATCTTGTTCTTCTTTTTTTTCCTGCAAGCTTCCCATGCTCCTTATTTAGAAAAGGAGGCTCAGTTTTGCTTTTCTAACTATAGATGAAATACTTTTGGAGGCTTGTAATGCGTTCAGCTTGGGTTTTCATTTTCTTTGGCTCTCTGTCAAGCAGTTTCTGGATTGTAGATGATATCCTACATTTTTATATGCTCATGGCTGGTGTTTTTATTTTGCCATAACGTATTCTGAAAGTTGAATATTTTCATTAGTCAGAACAGAAAAGCAGCCCCCAGGAAAGTTACACGTTTTGCCAGAGTTACACTTACAGCTGAATTAGTGTTCCATACCAGCTTCTGTGCCTTTCCCACCTAAAAATAAAAAGCATGAAGGAGATCTGTTGCTGGTTAACACAAATTGAACTCAGAACTTTTGTCTCCTCTTCATCCGTTTATTGAACTGCAAAGTGCTTCCTGCAAATTCCTGACTTTCCATCCACAAATGAAGGGGATTACAGAACAGAGGAGGGATTTACTTACTTTCTGTGCCAGCATAGAGACACATTCACTTATTTCACGGATGAAAAGGTTCAAACCGAAACAGCTCCTGGTAATGGCTGCCTGTCTCTGGGTTTCCATTTCTCTGTGGCAGTGCCTGTGCCTCGTGGTGATTTTGTGCTTCCTCCTCCATTAGTTTTGGAGCTGTTTTGTCCAGATTTCACTTATTTTACCTGGCTCAAGTTATGCTGCTCCTGTACATCAGGTGAACATCTGTGATGGCCCTGCTGGGGCTGGACCTTGAATCCTGGGGTCAGTTTGGGCCCCTCACTGCAAGAAGGACATTGAGGGGCTGGAGTGTGTGCAGCGAAGGGAACGGAGCTGGGGAAGGGGCTGGAGCCCCAGGAGTGGCTGAGGGAGCTGGGAAAGGGGCTCAGCCTGGAGCAAAGGAGGCTCAGGGGGGACCTTGTGGCTCTGCACAACTCCCTGACAGGAGGGGGCAGCCGGGGGGGGTCGGGCTCTGCTCCCAGGGAACAGGGACAGGAGGAGAGGGAATGGCCTCAGGCTGGGCCAGGGAAGGGTAAGATTGGATAGTGGCACAAATTTCTTCATAGAAGGGCAGAGTTGAATTCCTCATCTCTGGAGGGATTTAAAAGCCGTGTGGATGCAGCACTTGGGGACATGGGTCAGTGGTGGCCTTGTCAGTGCTGGGTTAATGGTTGGACTCAATAACTTCAGAGTTCTTTTCCAACCTAAATGATTCCATGTTTGTATGATTCCCTCTGGCTTCTGGCTGATGGTGCTGATCTCTACCTCTCCTGTTCTCTCGTGCCACAATAGCTGTGGCCTATTGTTGGATGGAGCCATTTCTTGTGGTAGCGTGCAGCCCTCCACACCGTGGGAGTTGTGTTTATCCAGGGTTTGAGTCAAATCCATATATAAAAACGTCTGCAGCCCTTTGGGATGTGAAAGGCTTAAAATATTAACCCTAATTAATGGCTCCTTCTCTGGCTGGGTGTAAACAGTGAGTCATGTGCCACTTAGGGGTTTGCATGTTTAGTCCTATTTCTGTGTGCTTGCAGAATGCCTGCCTGCAGATTTGTTTTATTGAGTAAACACGGTCCCAGCAGAGCCCCAAGGCTTCATCAAAGGAAGAATTAGAAAAGACAGGGGTAGAAAAGACATTTTATGTTGCCCAAAGCAGTGCAGTGAGTCACTGGGAGAGCTGGGTTTGGGTGCTGGGTGTTCCTGGCTCCGTGCTGGTTGTGCTGCAAGGCATGGTCCTTTGCCTGGCAGTTTTAATTAACTGCTGTGGCAAAGCTGTAGTTAAAACAGGAGAGCCATGAGTTGGAGTAGTGGTTATGTCATCCTGACGGCCATCAGACGTTATGTAGAAATTGAAAAATGCACATTTATTAAGTATAGTTATTAAGGGCCCTGAACTCACACTCATTTTACAAGGATTCCTCAACTTCCTCAGGATGAGCTTGCCCGTGGAAGGGTGTGAGGGCACAGACAGGGTGTTCTGACATGATCCTGGTTACAGCACTGCCATTAGTGCCTCCTCTTGAGGACTGCAGAAGGATGTTTTTCCCATTTTATCACAGAATTCTGATAGGTTTTGTACTGGTTTCATTTGAGAATCATGTGTACAACTTAAATAAATACCTTTTTTGGTTTTGTTTTTTTTATAATTGAAAATTTCATACTGACTGTGGCAATATTTTAAGCTATTTTAGAGAGAACCCCCCCAAATTTAAAGCCACTACAACACATACATTCATCATAACCAATTCATCATAACCAATTTTTCGTGGTATTTTTTTGTATATATATGAAAACATATTTACATGAGTGCTGTCAGTGTGCTCTGCCCCACACCATGAAATCACAAGGAATAGAGGACAGGTTTTCCAAAGCTGTGTTTCATAACATGTGCAGGACAAGGCGGTTTTTGCACTGGATTTATGTTCCTAGCGAGGGAAAGGTTAGCCAGACTTTCCAGAAGGCATGTTGAATCACAGGGGTGACCTGCAGCCAATCCATACAGCATCAGAGCTTGAGCTGAAGCCTGGCTAGTATAGGCACAGGCCTGAAAACTCAGCACAATCAGAATTGTATTAGTCAGAGATTGTTCCTGCGTTTTCTCTCTGCTGCCAGATGTGATTTTGGCTCTGTGGCTGTTGTTACAACTCAGGAACTTTGCATAAATCTTTAACTTTGTACACAACCAGTCTTTTTGGGTGGTTTTTTTTTGGGGTTTTTTTTTCTGTTAATGAAAAATAAGAAGTATTCTGTTTTCTTTACTTGTCTATGTTTCATTTGCTGATAAATGTCCTCTTCCTCTGCAAAGTGTCCCTGTTCAGTGCACTGGGATACAAACAAAAGCCACTTTTTGTCTTGTGTTGTGTTTTGGGTTGGTTTTTTTTTTAAATAAGGGAAAGCAGTGCCAAAAATGATGCTCTCCTTGACCAATGACATCTTGCAAACACGTGCTACGTAAGCTCAACAGCATCTGGTCAGAGGAGGAAGGGCCAGGGTGCTCCCTGTATCCAAACAATACCCATATGGGGCTGTTTGTGCTGCACACGCTGCGTGCTTCCCAGCACAGCTCATCCTGGCTGCCCCATTCCCGCTGTCCTGGACACATCCCTCGGATCCCAGCTGGGGATCAGGGACTGCCCTGGGATGCTGCTGCTTCTCTGCAGTGCTGCAGATGCCACAGGGAAACTGGGCAGAGCTGCTGGATCCTTCCCAGCAGCGAGCCACAGCCGTGGCTGGGTTGATCTGTGGCTGTGGCACTGATAAGGGCTGTATTTGACAATTATTATTTAATAGCTGGTTGTGTAAACATTCCTCTGAAAGGGAATTAGGCATGGAAATATTTTCCTCCTTGCTGTGCTGCCTGTTCTGTTGTTCTCCCAGATCACTCTGTTGAACAAGCAGTTGGTTTAATTGGTTTCTTGCTGTCTGGAGACTGAAAGATAAGTTTCCAAAAAGAATCTTATCCTGTCTGGGAGCTGGCAGTGAATTTTATTGAAACAATCTGCTCATCTGAGTAAAATTTCCCTAGTGGAATTCTAACAAAGCTGGATAAAGGATGTGCAAGACCAGTCTTGTTAAGCATTAAAACCATAACTTCTGTATTTGCAGCAGCATGTATATCACTATCATATAGTGATAACTGGTGCCATTATTTTTCACTTCCTACTTTGCAGGCATTATCTGTCTCTTAGGGTATTTGAATTAAAACTGTAGGTGAAAAATACAAAGTGATGGGCATTTGGGTTAGTTTATATTACTGGATTGTTTTCCCTAAGGATGACATTAATACAGAATTTCAAACTGCTGGTAACAAAAGACCCCTAAAGATGTAGCAATGGGTTTCCAAATTAAACATGTAATATTTTCCCTTTTGCCAAAAATTTAATGTTTTGAAGTGGGTCAAGCTTGGAGGAAAGCTAGGTTCAAGTTAGCTTTGCCAAGCAAAAGATAAATGCCTCCAGACTTCTGTTTTGATTTTTGGGTTCAGTAACCTAATCCTCCAAATCCTTGAGTCAAAACCTGTATTTATATGTCTCCAGGTTCATTGATGCTAACAGAAATAGTCTAGTGACATGATGAAATATGTAGTTAAATTACCTGGGGAGGGTCAGGATCATTTGGATAACAGATAAACCAAAAATATTTAAAAACGTGTCACATCACTCTAAGGGTAAGGACTGGCTTTTAAAAGTGTGAAGAAAGGGAGAAATGGCACTCAATGTGTGTTGTACAGGCAGGTGATAAACCAAGGAAAAGTATTTATTTGAAGTATGATCTGTTTCAGAACACCCTTGATTCATTGGCAGGAGTGTGTGGATCTAACCTTCCCTCCCTTTTTTTATTTTTAATTGCTGTACAACACAGTGTTTGCTGGATTTTAAGAATGTTTTAGTGGGAATGTCCTCAACAATGTGATATTTAATATGTTTAGAGATAAGATCTTGAAAGGGAAGTACAATGTATCCGCTACTGTCATAACAGAAAAAAATCACATAAAGTCTTTAAATCCTAACATCTTCAGAGGAACATGTCACTGTATGTAGGAGGCAATATAATTATTTAGAAGAGATACTTCATTTAAAAAAAGTAAGATTAGCTGGTGTCTTGTGAGAATATAAAATGCTTTTTACTGTACACATGCATGTTTAAAACTCTTGGGCTGTTGCTTTCGTGATTCTTTAGTGTTCACTCTCAAGCAATATTTTACTTTTACTTCAGCAGCTGTTGGCTAATTATTTCAAAAAGTGTTAGAAATAGCTCCTTTCTAGTATCATCAGATGTTTGCTTTGTACAGCAGAGCATAAATATTCCTTTGGTCTTTTAATTGTTCTTGATTTAATGGGTACCTGTTGTGAAAGAAATTCTCCTACAGTGTAAAGAGCCCACACTCCAGTGCAGATGCCCATTGGGATGTTTCTGTACCAACCCACACAAAATACTCAAAGAAAACAGAGCAAGCACAATCCCTGAGGGATAAAAGCCTCTCTCTTTTCCTCTCCCCTGTGACTGTGTTCATCCTTCTGTAACATTTGTTCTGCCAGTGGAGCAGTGTCTTTAACTTCAGAATTTTTCTTCTCTTTTTTTAATTTTTTGTTCTGTTTTTAATTGCAGGGTAAATTGCCAGTCCTTCTGCTTGGGCAGTCTGCAGACTTGAGGCCAGGGGAGTTTGTGGTGGCCATTGGAAGTCCCTTTTCCCTTCAGAACACGGTGACCACGGGCATTGTCAGCACCACGCAGCGCGGGGGCAAGGAGCTGGGGCTCCGCAACTCCGACATGGACTATATCCAGACAGATGCCATCATCAATGTACGTCCCCTCTGAGCCTGCTGCCTCCAGCCCTTATATTCCTCCAGTAGCTGCTCTGAAAATTCCTCCTGTGATGCCTTTTAGGAGCAGGGAGCATGGCTGGCTTTTCTTTTTCTCTCCGTGGCCATCTGCGCCGCAGCAGCACTGGGTTGTTGTTTAGAAACCCCCCCAAAGAGCCACACCAGGCACAGTATCTGCCTTCACTTCAAAATCCTTGCAGGATTTTAGGGAGGAGGCAATATTCCCTGGCAAATAAATATCTTTTCAAAATCCATCTTGTTTTCTGAAAAAGAAGCCAAGATTAGTTTAAGGATTCAAGTTTGTTTCTGCATTAAGGCAAAACAATAGTTTTTGTACTTCAAATCTTGGCCCCGTAAGAAATCTTCACTAACAGCTCCCAGAGCTGTCCTAAAATCTTCCCAGTTTCTAGTGTGGCACTAATAACACAAAAGGAAAACCTTGGCTTTCTTAACTTACTCTGGCAAGAGAAGAAAAACTAACCATTTGCAAAGCTCAGCTAAAATGGGGGATGTTTAAGTGTATTTTATGGGTTTGGTTGTTTAAGACTGTTCTATTGCACATATTTAATAGACAATGGAAACAGTACTACAGAAATATTTCAAAAATTTCTTTTATGTTTTGCTTGCAACAAATTAAGAGGTAAATATTAAAACGTGTTCTTAAATTATGTTTATTTTCAGTATGGGAATTCTGGAGGACCCCTCGTAAATCTGGTAAGAGTTTCTCTAAGTTTAGTTAGCGTCAAGCTTATTGCTTTTTAATTTAAAAACAAAACAAAATACCCCACCCAAACCAAGAAAAAAGCAAACTCCCCCCACCAGATATGTGATTCAGAGCTTTCAATATCTGGCTGACTACACAAAATTCACATGGCTCTTACTAATCACTTGTCTGTGCTTATGTTGGCTAAAGGCTACATTTGGGTTTCAATATTTAGGATGTTTATGGTTTGCATAGTTTCAAACAAGAGTAATGTTTTTTTTTTTGCTCAAGCCTTGCAAAAAGCACATTTTACAGTGAGGTGTTTGCCATTGCTGTTTACCCTGCAGCTGGCAATTCTTTTCTTTTGCACACTGAAACTCAGTTCAATGTTTCTAAAATGTCTCTACCCTTTCATTTTGAATGACACCAAAAAATTCCACATATTTTCAGGATATTAGGGTTTATTTGCCAATATTGTAGACTGAACTGAAGCAGGTTGCAAAACTGTGTGGGAGCTCTCAGGTCTCCTGGGGGTATGTGGGGTTGAGTCCTCAGGAGGCACAGCAGAGGCTGAAACTCAGAACTACTCAGAGTTTCTGCCTTGAAGGAGATTTGGCAATTTTATTTTTTTTCCACCCAATTCACAGCACACATTCAGTCACACTTAACCTTCACTTAAAAAAAAATCGTGGTTGGATAGTTTTTATCTGGGATGAACCAGGCAAAGAAGCTGCTGAGATTTCAGAAGAGATGACAGCAGACATGTTTTATTTGAAGCTCTGGAGTTACATTGCCAGGAAAACTTTTGATTTTGGTGAACTGCCATTTTTCTTTGTCATTATGTAATAGTGGCTCAGGAGAAGTCAGTGCCATACTTTAGGTAGTGCTTGCTGAAGTAAACACAGATTGGCTGCAGAATATGTTGCTCATCTACTGCAAGCATGAGAATTGCCCAGTTTTGATCTCTTCTGCAGCAAGATGAATAATCACACTGATTTCCCAAAATTCCTGAGTAGTGTTTTATCAGGAGACACAAAAAATTAGACTTAAAACATTTCGAAAATTGAAGAACAGCTACAAAGTGTGAATTTGTCTTTGTAACTGCTTGGAAGAAATGCTCCATTTCTCTTTGAGGTGTTCTTTATTTGCTAATAACGACTCTTTTTATTTCTCTAGGATGGTGAAGTGATTGGAATTAACACATTAAAAGTTACAGCAGGCATCTCGTTTGCTATCCCATCCGATAAAATAAAGAAGTTCCTAACTGAATCCCATGACAGACAAGCTAAAGGTACTGTACTTCACTGCTTTGAAAGAGGAGATAAAAAATGAAAATGAAAATAACCTGATCTGGTGGGTGGCATCGTTGCCCATGGCAGGGGGTTGGAACTAGGTGACCTTTAAGGTCCCTTCCAACCCAAACCATTCTGTGAAAACAGTGATGAACCAGAAAGCCAACAGCCCGCGAGGCTCTTTTGGTCAGAGCGACTGATCAAGACCTGTTCTCCTTTTTGTAGGAAAAGCTGTAACCAAAAAGAAATACATTGGCATACGAATGATGTCCCTAACTCCCAGGTAAGTAAGCGAGGTGGCTCCTCACCTTTCTGAAGCATGGTCTCTGCATGCATTTGGATCAAGCTCGTGATGTGCAGAAGCGCCCGGGAGGTTTGAGCCAGCACCTTGTGTCTCTGTGGTGCTGGTGACAACTCGCAGCCAGTTCTTGCCACCTTCTCCTCTGCGTCTGCTACACGGTGGAACTCTCCTCTAGACTCTCGTATGAGCTAGTTCTTAAACAACTCCTGGCTTTTTCTTCTCCTTAATGCTTCAGAAGAGAATAGCTAGTGACTGTGGCTTTGTCCTGGGGTTATATCCATGTTGTTGTATGTTTTCATGACTTAACATCAGCTACGTGCGTACTTCCATTTCTATGAAATTATTTTCATTAAACAATTCACTTAATGTCAAATGAAGCTTTTGTGTGGACTTGCTTATTCATGCTCAAACTATAAGAGACTCATGAGCAGGTAATGCCTTGTCCTGTAAAAATAACCAGAGGTTTTCGCTTGTGCAGGATCCACAGGTAGAACAAAGCATTGAAACACGAGGGGTTGGGGTTTTTTAGGTGATGTAGGTTGAAGGAGGTGATTTTGTCCCTCTAATCTGCTCTGGGGAGATCCCACCTGGAGTTCTGCACCCAGCTCTGAGGTCCCCAGCACAGGAAGGTCATGGACCTGTTGGAGCAAGTCTAGAGGAGGCCACAAAGATGATCAGAGGGGTTGAGCACCTCTCCTATGAGGAAAGACTGGGAGAATTGGGATTGTTCAGCCTGGAAAAGAGAAGCTTTGGGGGTGACCTAATTGTGGCTTTCCAGTACCTGAAGGGAGCCTGAAAGAAAGATGAAGAGGGGCGATTTACAAAGGGCCTGAAGTGACAGGACAAGGGGGAATGGCCTCAAACTGACAGAAAGTGGGGTTAGATGGGATATTAAGAAAAAAATCGTCCCTGTGAGGGTGGGGAGGCCCTGGCACAGGGTGCCCAGAGAAGCTGTGGCTGCTTCTGGATCCCTGGAAGTGTCCAAGGCCAGGTTGGACAGGGCTTGGAGTAACCTGGGACAGTGGAAGGTGTCCCTGCCCATGGCAGGAGGTGGCACTGGATGGGCTTTAATGTCCCTTGCAACCCAAACCATTCTGTGATTCTATGACCTGCTGGTCGTAAAGTTTTGAAGTGTTTTAACTCTGACTGTCTGTACCTATTGAAATGATTGTCTTTGCCAGAAACAGACATTAAAAAGCTGTATGCATGCAAAAGGTGTAATAATTCTTGAAATATGCATCTAAGGGTTAAAATGAATGCTGAAGCGGCATATCAATGTGTAAAACACCTCAGCTCGGGGTTATTAAGCAACTTCAGTAAAAAAGCTTGGGGGGGTTTTTTCCTGTCTTGACAAAATATTTTTTTTGCTATTTCTTCATTTTTCAGCAAAGCTAGAGAGCTGAAGGATCGCCATAAAGACTTCCCTGATGTTGTCTCTGGGGCCTATGTTATTGAAGTTATTCCAGAAACACCAGCTGAAGCGTAGGTTGAAGTACTTTTCTCTCAAAAACACTGCCACTGACTTCAGGGGGTAACGGTGGAGACTGTTCCCTGCTTAACTGGCTTTCTTCATTATGTTCAATTAACAAAGTTATGACCATCTGATTGCTATTATGTTGTCTGCTGGAAATGGGTTTGTGGTTTTGGTCGGGTCCCTGATGGGCAATTCTGTAACTGTGTCAGGGTATTGCAGGGAAGCCCTGTCAGCCTTCCAGGCCTGAAGAGCAGAGATTCAGGGGGGGTGGAAGCTCCCTTTTCATTTTTCTCAGCAGTTGCTTCCAAGGCATCTGTTGTACCAGTGCCAGTGCTGAATAAAGACTTTTGATCATTCACACTCTCCACAGCCCTGCTGGTCACTCTGCAGGAGAGCGAGCGAGAAGCTTTGGGTCCACCTTGGGGAAAGATGTGTTCACCTCAGTGTTGGCCAAACCCACCAGCTCCCCTGGCACGCCTTGGGGCTGAAATCCTCTCTTGGCAGCAGGCACTCTTCCATGTGAGTGCTTTGTCAGCAGTCACATTACTGGGGAGAGCTTTTGGGTTTGGACAACTGATTTTTTAAATTCGTGTTACTCAGTATTTGCTCAGAAACTGCCCTGCTGGTTGGTACCATGTCTGGTTGAAGCCTGGCAGCTGGGCTGTGGTCACTGGCACTGGTCTGGCTGGCTTTTGCTGGAGACACTTTCCTCTCAGGGTTTGCTTGATAGGAAACCACTCAGTAACCCAGGGCAGGAAATGGGAAACCTTATTCATTTTCTGAAACTAGTGATCATTTAAGAGAAGAGTAAATCTTTGTGGCAACGAAGAGGCTTATGTGGCACCAAAGGCATGCAGGCAGAAAGCTGCTTGGGGCAGGCATACATTACCTCTCAGGAAGACTGCAAGGATGGTTGGATGGCGGTTTTTTGGCAGTTTGGATGCAAGATAAACAGTGTTAGCTGTCTAGTGTGCTCTGTGAACTATTGCTGTGTTTGTAGATGGTTCCTGTTGGCAGGGCTGGTCAGGCAGAACACTGGTGAGTGTCTGTAATGGGAAGGAATGTGTAGGAATGATTTGGCTGCTCCAATGTGGGGCTGGAATTGCTGCCTTGGTGTGCAGGTCCAGTCTGAAGGTGCAGAAAAGTCGTTTTAGGAGCGTGGATAATAGCAGAGAGTGGGGAAGGACTTTAGAAGGGGAGAAGAAACGTGAGGCAATGTAACCTTTGAATGTGAAGGCAGACCTAAATCAAGGTGCTCCATCCAAAGGCTGGCCTGGCAGTTATAATGCAGCCTATGTTGGCTCTGTCCTCCCCAGTCCCAGTCCCCTTGCCCAGGGGTTTCCTTCTTCAGCTGGTCTCTCCAGCACATGTTGTGTAGATGCGCTGGTGGGGCACTGGAGCAGTGCTGGAGTGACCCGTCCTGGCTTTGAGTCACACAGAGAGGTTGCATGAAAAACCATGGAATGACTTCCTCCAGGAACATGTTTTGAGCCATGCCTTTGGTAGGCAACCAGATTTGTTGCAAACATTGGCCAAGGGCATCCTGCTTGCAGGAGACACTCGTGTCAGGCGCCTTCTGTGGGTGGAAGAGGCCGATGAGTGGTCTGTGGTTTTGTGAAGGATTATGCTTGTGACGGGTTGAATCATGTCTGATCTGTCTTGGTTCATTTTTCCATAACTTGGAGCCAGACCGTTGTGCAAGACTGGGCAAGATGTTGTGGTCTGTGGCATCCCTCACCAGCCGTTCCTTGGTGCTGGCAGCAGCCCCAGCCAGCTCGGGGAGAGACGCGGCCCCGATTCTGCCCCGTCTTGCTTCGAGTCGGGAAGGTTCAGTTTTTGAGGTCAGAAAAAGGGATTTTGGGTGCTGTGGGCAGAGCCCAGAGAGGAAGGACACACAGGATTTTTGGTGACCAAGCTGGATAGCTACATGTGTTACTCTGCTCAGGTTTAAAACATGAAGGGTAGGTGAAGTGGCTGCCAGTGAGCTGCGTGTGGAGAACAGGGACTGAAATTCCTCGTGTGTTAGCACACAGTGCCACTCAGGTTGCCTCTCTGTGTATTCAGGAACAAAAGCTTGGGAAATCTCCCTTCTGAAATGAGTGTGCCTTGTTGCAATTATTTTAGAAGAGAGATATCAGCACCTAGGATCTTTATTGCAGAATTAACTGCTATTTGCAATAGTGAATTCCTTTGAAGACAGTGAAATATGGGATTCATTAACTCGTACATCCATCAGATTCTGAGGTTTCTGCACTTTATTGTAATCTTCACTGCTTCATAAATTCTGATTTCTCTTCTCATGCCTGCCGTGTCTGCACAGCTGCTGTCGGGTGGGAAATAGAAATTACCCAGCAATCTTTTTTTTTTATTTTCTAAACAATAAAACTGCAATTATAATAACACATTGCTGCTTTGTATTTTCAGTGGTGGCCTGAAGGACAACGATGTGATTATAAGCATCAATGGACAGTCGATAAGCTCAGCCAGTGATGTCAGTGACATCATTAAAAAGGACAGTACGTTGCACATGGTCGTGCGCAGGGGCAACGAAGATGTTATGTTAACAGTAGTTCCCGAAGAAATCGATCCCTAACCAGAAACATGAGCTGGATTTCATGTTTTCTTTTAACAGCAATGGACTGCTTATATTCTCTCTGTGCTGGTACAGGAAACGTTTAGACTTCTGACCAACATTCTGCTTGTTCAGTGGATTAGTATTGGCCAACAGAGTAACTTCTACTAGGTTTAAGGTGCAAAATCAGTGTAATTTCACATACTCGAGATGATAATTTTTTTCCTTCTGTATTATGTATGCAATGTATTCTTTACTGGCTTTTACATCCCCCGCTTAACAAATCGACATCTGCTTCCCCATGTTGAGTAGATCTCCCTTTATTTCCACTAAGACTTAAACAAAACAAAACAAAACCCACGCACACAATGTGTGTTGTGGCATTCAGGTATTTATAGGGTAGCTGTGTTTTAACTGGAAATGCCATTGTAAAGGAGTAGTCGGCTTAAAAGAGAACACGATTGGGAAACAAAGTTTGGTTTATAAACACAGAGGAATCCCAACCCAAATAAGCTTCCGAGGATCCCGTGCAGGACTTTAATACTATGATATTTTCCTAGTGTTATTAAAAGAATTCAACAGTACTGCTTGTGAGTGACTCATTTTGCTTCCCCTTGTGGAGTGGTTTTCTTTGAGTGGCACATCTGCCTGGGAGGATGTCCTGGTGGTCTCCTTTTAATCATCATGAATCGCATGGCTTATTTCTCAGTATGTGTCTTGTATTTGTGCTTTTGTGCATCTGTTCTCCTCAGCAAGGCTGGGTTGAATTTGTCATATTGCTTATATAATCCAGATGTTAATGCATTTTCCTTGTTGTGTTAATTACAACTTCACCAGTGCCTGGAATCTGTTTGCCCACTGTAGAAATTGCCACATGGTTGATCACAGATCCCATACCATTCTCATTCTGATATTAGGATGTCCATAACCACTTGGATCTGGCCTTAAGCTCTTTGAAACAGGCTTGGTTTATTCAAATCTAGAGTGCTGGTGTGTGTATGGGCCTGGTTTTGACTCTGGGGTATCAGGCATTCCTCTAACAGGCATTAATCCTTATATACGTGTTTATGGATGCCCTTGAAACTTAGGGGTGCTGAGTGAGTTTGTGGTGAGTGGGTTTGTCTTGCTGTGAAGGAGAACAATCAACCACACTTAATTACAAGGTAATTACTCATTGGGTATGCAATAGGCTCAGCAGCCTTTTCTGTCCTCTGTTGAAACATGTATCACAGAGAATAAATCCAAGGGCTGTAGACAAGTTTTGGTGACTGTCACTCCTAAACATGCTCTTCTTTCAGAAGAAGAATGTTTTAGTAAACCTCTCCAGCTGGGTAGCTGGCAGTTTATGATTTCTAAAGAAAGGGCTGTATTCCACCCAATTACAGCAACAAACCCTCTAGAGCTGGATTCCTGACAGTGCTCCTTCTCCTCCCAGCTGTGTTTCAGGTCTGTTTCAGCCAGTTTATCCTGATTTGAGAAGCCTCTGTAACCCCAGCTGCCAGTGCCTGCCCTTACTCACCTGGATCACTGTAAATTTACAGGGTGGATAACATTAATTAGTTGCAGTGCACCTTTCAGTCCAGTATTGACTCTTGCCAGGATGGAACACCTCGTTACCAGCTTGTGCCATGGCTGTGGTAAATCACACATGTGAAAATCTGCCAAAACGCTGCAGTGCCAAACCCTGATAGTCTGCAATCCTTTCTGGCCCCAAAGATGCAAAGAATGATCTTGCTGAAGTGTTTTGTAGCATCTTTGCACTGCAAATTCATCTTGCTGATGTTGATTAATGCTCCAGCTTCCTGTTGAAGTGGTGTTCTGTTTTGCAGTCCATTTGTGCCCTGGGTAGCACAGAGTCGTGACACACAGCTCCCAGCAAAAATGAGTTTAAAAATCACCTGCCCTCTCTAGTACTCCACCTAACCCAACTAGCAAAAATTAAACTAAAGCCCCAAAGCCAGGAAATTGTGTTTAAACCAGAAGTTATTTTCCATCTGCTTTTTTATTTCAAAACAAGTGCTTGCACAATTTGCAGAGCTGATTGATTCTATTTGTTCCTATTGCTTGTTGTTGTGGTCTCTTAATATGCAAAGTCATTAATTTTCTTTGTGTGGGCATTAGGAAAGAGGCAAATGAAATTCTGCAAATGGTTTTCCTGGGTCACTGGGATTAGTGAAATATTTGACCAGAATTCTAGCCCTGAGCTCCATCTAGTGGGGTGTGAGCTGGTCTCATATTGCAGCTGTTCACTTTGAGAGTGGTTTTCTGATTTACCTTTCCTTAATACATAATTAATTACTGTGCAGTGGATATCGGTAACCACATGAATATTATGTGACAAATGCTTGGAATTTACTTTTCTGCTATCCAACCATGCAGCTACTCAGATGGTTTCTTACAATCAAAGTATTCTCTAAATGGTTTTTAAGTTTTTGAAGCAAGATTACTGATAAACAGAGACATGGAGGCAAAGTTTTTCTTTAATACAATTAATTACTGTGTATTTTTTGATGTATTACTGGGCTATAGGTCTGGAATGGTTTTTATTCTTTGTTGCTTCAGCACACAGCTCTTTCCAAAGTGCAATTGAAAATACTTTGTACTGAATAGCTTTGGCACAGTTTGTATAAATATCAGTTTCCTGGAAATTTTAACAAGTGTTGGAGGCTATGTCAGGGAAACTGGACATTCTGGCTTGATTTTCAGTATTTTAGAATGTCTGAAATGGAAACTGGAGTTGCTGTGTGTGATGCTGAGTAGATGGCTACGTGTGGCTACCCTCAGAGGTAGTTTTGAAATGCAAGTTCACTTATTCCATAAGGGAAAGGTGTTGAGCTATAAAAGAAATGGCCATGACTAACAATTGTCTGGTTTCTGTGGCTTAGATGCCAAGAAGTAAAATCCTGTCATTTCATTGCCAGAGGACTTTCTTTTTTTTCCTTTTTCCCCTCCTTACCTAGAACTATTTCATATTCATGTTGAGGATATTTTTAAAACTATGTCTTTCCAAATTATGGTGAGAGAGACATTTAGTAAGGCATGATTAGATTATATACTGGTTCTTATGGTATATCAGAAAAGTACTGCAGCATTAACTATTCTGATTATATATAATACTGATTAAAACTGCAAACATTCAGGAGGAATAGAGGTGATGAAGGTAAAAGTCACCAATCCAGAGCAGTGAATGATGAGTGCACTGGTATTCAGTTGTATGTCATGCTAAGTCACTGTGTGAGTCCTTTTCAGGTCCTCTCAACCCCAAAACCCCATCTCTTGTGCAAGATGCTGGCAGGGAAGTCAGAGCTGGACACTCTGGACCCAGGATTTCAGCCAGTTCATCCTCTTTGTACCATTCCTCTGTAAATACGCAATAATTTGATTAGTTAAGGATTGTTTATTGCATAAAATCACTGCTAAAACCAGTGCATGTGTAAATTGACTAAATGGGCAGAGAAAGTGGGGAAAGAAGCTACAGAGCAGCTCATCAGTTTAATCCATCTGCATCTGCTGGGAAGTTTTCCTCCAATTTCAGGGTTTTGTTTAGTAGTCATGGTACTGCAGCATCTGTCCCCATAAACTTTCTGAGGAAGTGGGTAATAATTAGCAACTGATTAGAAGGAAAATGAGTCAGAGCTAAAGCATACAAGTCAAATTTACTTAATGTGGTAATGAATTCACTTTAGGAGCTTGGAAATACTGCATAACATGCTGGAAAAGAAAATAATTTATTTTTTCTGTTCAGTGTTTATGCAGAGACCAGAGTGATTTTCAGAAAGTTTACCGTGTGGATATTTGAGGGAGATGGGCTGTGGTAACAGCAGCATACTGTAATCTTCCTTTCCCCTCTGGAATGGAGCTGATGGTGCAGAACACCACCCCACAGAGGAAAATACATTTGTGAGGTGCTACTGATTGAGAAAGCTGTGAGTTAGGCTGTGTCCATGCAGTGAGTGTGGGATTTGCTGTGTTTGCCTGCACAGCCCCTTCCCCAAAGTTCCTGAAAGCTGAGAGAGAAGCAGCAGCCCTTGGACCTTACCCTAGAGCTGCAGTCCTCCAGGAAAAATGGGTGTTTTTCACAGAATCAGAGAATGACTTGGCTTGGAAGGGACGGCAGAGCCACAGCTTCTGTGGACAACCTGTTCATAAGAACCTGCGGACAGGTAAGTCCACGAGAGGGCGAATTGAAGCTAAAAACTCAGCCCCATCCTCTGTGGAAGCTGTGCCTGGATGTGTCACTGTGGTTTGGGGCACTTTTTGCTGGTGTTTTGTGTGGCTGTGGTGAGGGGGTGACCTCCTGCAGGAGGAGGGGGAGGCAGGAGGAAAAGCCTGTCTGTGGAAGTCTGAACTCAGTGTCTGTTCAGAAAGAAGTGCTGAAAGCTGTTCTCATAAAAGTCGATTCCAATCTTCCAAAGAACTGGGGAGTTCTGGCAAGGAAAAAGTAGATTTTGTCTGCATCTCATCTCGGGTAAGTTCCTGTGTCTGGCAAGGAAGGAGAGTCGTCTGTCTGATTTGGAAAACTAGAACGTTTCAACATGCTGTGACTGTTTAAAATTCTTTGCACTTGCAAGAAAAAGAGATCAACCCACCAAACCTGCAAATCAACCACAAACAGGCAAATATAACAGAAAAGGAGCTCTAGCTACCACTCTCTGGTGCAAAAAAAACCCTGTAATAAAACCCAGCTGTAATTAACAGAAGAATAAATGTACATTTCCTCACATCTCAATCAACATTTGACTCGAAGGTTGGGATCCTGAAAGGAAACCTTCCTTTTGAAGAGGAGTTGGCAGAAGAACGCTGCATTTCACCAGTGCAGTTAGTGGGAGATTAATATTTTATTGGTGTAACAGGGGAGGGTTTGCAGCCATGCAAATGTTACATTTACATAAACAGAACTGTGTAAAGCATAATGATATTCTGAAGCTATGACATGCATCTTGGTTTTGCCTTGCAATCTAATAATTTCGCTGTTATTTATCTCAGCTGAAGGGTTTTTATGTTTGTTTAATGAAAAAGCACTTCCAAAGATAAGGTAGGGCTGTGCAAAAGGAAAAGCTCTGCTGGGATCAGTTCCAGCCTGTGCAGTGAGTTCCTGCGAGCACTGAGGGACACTGCAAACCTCTCCACTCCTGCAAAGGGCTTCCTCTGCTCAGCTTGCTTTATTGCCTGAAGAACAGACCAATATTTCTTTTTCTTTTCAATTAAAAGCCAAAGTTCTCTGCTCAACACTGTCCCTGCCCAGGAGAAAAAGAAACAGCAAGAGGAAATCCCAACCCACAGATGTTCACAGTGTCATTTGCTTTGATACCCAAATACACTGCAGCTCCACTCTTGGCACAACGCCTCCAAAGACAGAGGAAGATTGCCCTCAGTGATTATTTTATTCTCCTTCTATCTCAGGTCATATTTTCTATCCTTGTCCTCATTACTGGACTCCTTTCAGTTGGTCCAGATCCTTTTTGAGGTGCCCAGGCTGGCCACAGGGCATCCCTTGCAGCCATATGGAGAGAGTAAAGCTGCACCCTCTAGAGACTCAGAAGACACAACCATTCATTTATCTGTAGCTAGCATGGAGTGATGTTATATAGGATTATATTCATTTTTTAGCTCTGGCTTCAGTCTGGGAGGGTTTGAAATTGCAGCCTGAAGGTTGAAAAAGATATCATGCACTTTCTCATCTCTATCACAGGAGTGCTTCAGACTTGCTTAAACAGAGGTGGTAGAAACTTTATTGCTAAAATTGAAAGGGTTGTTTGTTTCATCTACCTCAATCCAGACGTCATCATATCCAGGTGTCACCTTTACATAAATTTAATATAACTTTACTATGACTATAACATGCTATTAACCACTTATTTTATGTAATTGTAAATCCTGCTATTTAGAATCAACCATTAATCATTACATCCAAATATGGTAATTGCCTGTGCAAACCCCTTGATCCAAAATGACATCCACAAATTAAATTACATTATATATGCTAAATGTTTTATTACTAAAACCTGAAGCTTGCACTCATCACAGGAGAAAAATTATAGCAACCCACCAAACATTTGCACTTAACAAAACTATTAACATTTAGAACAAAAATGCAGTCTTTCAGAAGAGGTTGGCTTTGGGATTTCAGGATGCCCACATTAAAACCTGACCTATGGCAATCCATTTCCTTAAGTCTGTTCTCTTTGCCTGCATTTCTCCTGGATAACAAGGACTCAGAAGGGTTAATACAGGATTTCTAAGGTGAGCCCATGTCCAAGATAAGTGTATTTAGGTTCTCCTATGGAAGTGGGCACTCCTCAGAAAGCCAACAGGATGGGCAGTCAGTGCTGAGCTTACAGGAGTCAGACAGACTTGTATTTATAAAAACACATCATATTATGATAGGAGTTTTTTCCTTTTTCTGTTGTTTGAGCCATTCTGTGGGAGATCTTGGATGGGAACATGGAGAAGGCGCCCTGTTGTTTCAGGTCTCATTGAAAGTGAAATAGTTCAGCAGGGTGCTGGACAGATGGCTGGTGCACTGAGGAAGGTGGCAGGGCTGGGTGTTGATAAGAAACGATTTTCTGAAAGGATTTTGCCTCTAAGTTTTGCCTGGCACTTCATTATTGTGATGAGCTGCCTGTATGTATTTCATAAAGCAGGGGTTGCAATTCTTGTAGTCTTGCAATCTGTTTGGGATCTGCTTTAGGGCATTTTCTGTTTCTGTATGAGATCCTTGCCAAACCTCGGCCACAGCAGGGAAATTGTGCTTCCAGGAGAGTCTGCTTCAGCAAAGAAATGGAATTGTTTTATTTAAAACAATGGCCACAGAAAATTATTTCCAGACACTGAGCAGTGGCTCTGAAGAGCAAGGAGTGGGAAATGGCACAGAAACCTAAGGCAGAGAAAAGATCCTTGATCTGATCCCAAACCTCCTGTGAAATGCCAGTGCAGGAGTGGGGAGCTGGGGCTGTCTCCACTGGGAGCATCAGTGCCAGGCTGGAGCTGTGGCTCGTGGCTGCTCCCTCAGAGCAGAGACCTGCACTCAGCTCATGGTCAGTCATGGCCCTGGTGAGCACTTGGGTCTAGACTTAAATGTCTGAATTTCTGGCATTTGGTGTTGGAAGTCAGTTTTGCCTTCAAATACAACTGCAGCACTCAGTCCTGTGTCTGTGATGGTCAAAGGGCTGTTCCCCACATGAAGCGGTTCCCCTCATTTTTGTGCTTTCCTTTTTGTCTTTTAAATGACCTTGTGGATACAGTCTCTCTCCATTTTAATACAAATGCCCTTGGCTTTGACATTTTTTGGTCTGGCTGTGGTCTTATTAATTTTGTCAGGGTGGCAGAATTGTTTGATGCACTCACAGGTCGTATTGGGAAGAGGAGGCAGAACTGCAAAGTTTATAACTAGCAGTGATCAGCCCAGCTGAATTAATGAAACCATTGTCCTGAATTCAAAACCAGGTGGGGTGGATTGTCCAGGAAGTTGGCCAAACTGTATAGGCAAAAGTATGTGTTAATAATACATAGCACTGTTTCTTTACGCCATGGGAGAGAAACTACATAGGAAGATTGTCAATATTTGTTTGATAGTAGTGTTAAACTTTATTTAATGACAAAACAAAAGGTTTTAGCATTTTGGAAGGTGAAGGAACTCATGACACGTTGTGAGCATTAACAACAACTTTGGGTCTGGAGTTCTTAGTTCCAAGAAAACACAAATTTTCAAGCTGTGATACCTGTCCAGTGCTTCTGGTTGTCCTTACATTTATGGTAATGTTTTTACTTTTCAGTGGAATTTCATGGGATTGTGGTTTAATAGATCATTCCTCTAATTATTTTCCTTTGTGGGTTCAGCAAACAATAAAATCTTTAAGACCCACCCTCCTCCTGCAAATCACAGCAGTGCATTTCTCAGCTGCTGTTTGTTGGGTAGTAGATTAAATTTGTTCAGCAAACATAAGGCAAGATCCAAGGGAGGTCTGGGACGGATGGAGGCTGAAGTGCCCTTCCCTATCTCTTGCTGGCAGCAGTTGCCACAAACCTTGGAGGTATTTAAATTTGGGTTTTGGGACTCAGACATTTAGCAACTGCCTAAAAGGTCTGAGATGGTGGGAGATATCAGCAAGCACCACATGAGGGTACTTAAGATAGGAAAGCAGAAGCTGTTTTCTCTCTGAGCATGGCTGGTTCCCGTCTTGAAATGGCTTAAGAGTTATTCTGTTCAGCAAAGAAATGCCCCAGGTGAGAAGGGGCCAAATCCATCAGTCTCATCCCAGAAAACCAACCTAAACACTTGATTACCAGTTGGCCAGGGTGGGAGAGGTCTCTGTGCTTCTACCTGTGTGGTGCCAGGCACAGAGAATTGCAGGGGAAGGAGCAGCTTTCTGCACTTTTAAAGGTTGTTTGGAAGTGTGGAAGCCTCAGTCCTTCTCTAGGTCTCATTATTGTCTCCGTTGCAGTAGCTCTTGATGTAACTCTTAGGTATTAAGGCATCATAATGACAAGGATATTCTCAGAAATTCTATTTTTCATTAATTTTTCTGTTGCCATTGACCCTTCATTTGTCTTTACCAGCTGCAGGCCTAAGTGTGTTGATTTAAGGAGCGGCAACTCCTATATGTTCCTATAAAAGAATATCTTGTGCTCTGACATGGTGTGTAAAATATTGGGGTATTTGCTACCAGAAAGCAAACAGGGATCAAAGAACTCCTGTTCTGCACGGTGTCCCCCCAGCTGTAAGGTGAAGGATTTCTGTTATCTCATGCATACATTTGGTAAACAAATCCTGTTGCACTCAAAGAGGTTGGTGTTCTTTAGCTGGGATGGGTTGGAGCCAGTGGAGGTCTGGGAGAGGGAGGAGTGTTGGAAGCTGATGAGGTGCAACCAACAGGAACACAAAAGGAGGCAAGGCACAAATTTCCTTTCATCTGCCTAGCACTTTTCCCAAATAATCCCAAATTCCCTCGCTCACTCAACAGCTCAACATCTCTTGCAAGCATGGGAGAACAATTCAATAATAGCAGGGCTGGTTGCGCAATAAATGTTTCAGCTGCAATCTTTCACTGCCTCAAAAGGACTGTGTCTCAGGCTCTCAGGTTCTCCAAGCTTTAAAGAAAAGACTGCGTCAGTTCTCAATAACTTGATTTGAAACATCATGTTATCACAGGTCCAGAACAGAAATTTTTTACACTTTAGCCTTTTGGTCAAATGAAATTCTTTGCTGAATTCAGCCTGAATTTGTGTCGAGCATTTTTTCACCCCATTTTTCAACTCTACTCCTGGCTGGAATCTGGTCACTTCTCAGGAATGTCATAGATCCAAAGTATCATAAGAACAATAAAATTATTTCCTTATGCAGCTCTTGGCTCTCACAGAGGTCTGTCCCCTGCTGCTCACCTGGATGCTCTCACCCATAACGCACCAGGCACGAGTTGTTTGGACAAACATTCTCTGCCCTCCTGTGAGCTGCTGTCGTGGATCTGAATGCCATTCCTCTTGGGGATGAGTGAGACAGCAGTGGAGCAGAGAGGAGTGGGCTGGGAAAGCAACAGCAAGCCAAGATAGAGATGGTAGAGGAGGAATGAAGAAAGGACAACCCCACAGCCATGCAGGGGGGACTCGGTGTCTGTGTGTTTGTCTGCAGCTGTGATTTCCCTGTTGGTACCTTGCAATCAAGATCTTAAATTGGCTCTGTTCCAGCTGTGCAGGGGCTCTCAGACATCCATGGTGAGCACAGCCACAGCTGTATAAGAAGCAGGACAGCAGGAGAACTGAAGGAAAGCTTGCAGAGGTGCAGAGGGAATCTCTAGAGGATCAGTGGAAGGGTTGTACAGCCGAGCAAAGCAGCCAGAGAGGACAGGGACAGAGTAGTGCCAGCTAGCCTTCTACAGGAAAAGTCCATTAGACCCTGTTTTCTCTCCTTGCCTGATCCACCACTGTACTTAAGGAACACATTCGTAAGTTAATGGCCACTGAGAAACAGAACCAAGTGCAGCAGAGGGGTGGCAGGAGGTCTCTGTCAGGAGGGAACTGGGATTCTCACAGCCAGGCAGCAAAGCTCTCTCCAGTGTCAGCTTAAATCATCTAATCTTCCCTGTCTCAAGCCAACATAGCTTAATCATAAATCTTGATTTCCTGATGCGATCAAATCATTCCTGCCTCACCCACCAATTTGCTTGGGTATCACTTGTGCAAACAAAACTTTGGACAGAAGTGAACAGATGGAGAGAGGGGACAGGGAGCAGGGAAGCTGTGTGCTATGGAGGCTATTTCAGCTTGGGGTGAGTGACTGGTACCTGCTTTCTGGCCCTTGCCATGCCCTGTCTTAGGGAAGAAGCACCACTGATGCTAGAATAGAAGTTATGGTATCAATTGAATTTGAAGGAGTAAGTGGGAGCTGACTGCTTATAACAATTAATAAAAAAGTGTGAACAGCTTGCATCCTTTCTCTCATCCAAAGGACAAGCATTTCATTGCATAGTTGACTTTTAAAGCAAGCATGGATCCAAACTGAAGCTAATGTTTCCACACATTCTCATCAAGTTCCAGCCCTGGAGAAATGAGCCAAGAGTCAAGAAAATCCCCCACTCCCTCAGCCATCCTACCTGGTAGGAAGAAAGGTATTTTTGTGCAAAAAAGCAGGTCAGTTCCAGACCACTATTTTGCTGCTGGCTCTTTGAATTTTTTTTATGCAATGTCAGGGTAGTGACCACTGCAAAAGAAGCAAATGCAATTAGATGGAGGAGGTGGTTCAAGAGGTGCCAAGTGGTGTCTTGGCTACTGACCCAGCAGCTCTGGTGCTTTGGTGTGTTCCAGCCAGCTCTGCAACAGTCCCAGCTCAGGGCATGGCTGACCTGTAGTTAACTATTAATCTGTATTTAAGAAAGTACAAAATGCCACTCAGGAAATGAGGATTTGGGGGGACAAAACATGAGGAACAACCCTGCAAACACCGAGGTCAGAGGAGATGGAGGAGGAAGAGGTGCCCCATGTGCCAGACCTGAGATGTCCCCACAGTCCACAGAGGGCCCCTGTGCTGGAGCAAGAGCACATTTCCTGAATGAGCAGTGGCCATGGAGAGCTGATGCTGGATTATCCTGGAGGATATCCCATTGGTTTATGCCAAAGGTCTGCAGCCCATGGAAAGGACCCACAACGGGGCATGAGGAAAGGATGAGGAGGACAGAGCAGCAGTGACAAACTGCCATGGACTGACCACAGTCCCCCTGTGCCACTCAGGGTAGGGGAAGGCACAAGGGTGGAATGAAGAAGTGAACTTGAGCCTGGGAAAAGAGGGAGCAGGGAAAGTGTTGTGTAAGTTGTCTGTGTTTCTTGCTATCCAAATCTATTTTAATTGGCAATCAATTTATTTTTCTGTAAACTGAATCTGTTTTCCATGTGACAATAAGTGATTTCCTTGTCCTTATCTCAACCATGAACTTCTTCACCTTTTTTTCTCCTCCTGTCCTGTTGAGGAGGGGGAATGAGAAAGGGGCTGGGTGGGTGTCGTGCAGCCAGCCAAATGCAATCCACCACACTTCCTTCTTATCTGAGGAACTGAGATGCTGGGCTCTGTGCAGAGAATGCCAGTCCTGGACTGGGATGGCCATGCAGTGGTGATTGCCACTGGGATCTGTGTGGATCAGTCACCCTGAGCTCGGGGTTGTCTCACGTGTTCTCTTTTTGTGTTCAGGTATTATCAATTGTCGTTGTGTTTTGAATGGTTTTTGTCTGGTTTTATTTTTCTTTCATCTCTCCAGGTATGCAACAGCTGCCCCAATGTGTTTACCAAGCCACATCCCTTACTTCCTCCAGTCCCTCCAAATGACCACTTCCTCCATCTGCCTTACAAAACCCTGAGAATCAAAGTCTCCCTGTGTTTACAGAGTCAATGGACTGTTTGCATGTCTAACAAATTAATCCTTTCATTCCGCCTTCCCCCCCACATTCTCATGATGGAGTTTGTGCTTCCTTTCTCCTTTTGATCTTCTTCTGGCTCTCCTGTGCTGTGTGAGGTTGAGTTTGGTCATTGGCTGTCCAGGACCATTGCATTGCATGGTTCATGAGGCACAAGAAACCTGTTCCTGAGTTACTGAGATGTAGTATGTTTGCCAATCACTAATAAATCCAAAACTAACAGCAGGAACAACCAGCATGTCAAATTTTCATCTACCAGAAGTTTTTGCACATTCTCTCTAGAGAAGAAAATGCAGAATTCTGAGTTACACAAATAACTAAGACCTTGAGACGTTTTGAAGATTGATTGAACTTTGAAGACAACCCTGCTTTGAATTGAGGCTTGGACCAGGGGCCCTTCCAGCCTAAATATTTCTGTGATTCTGAGGTTTTAAATACTGTTCAAACATTGCCAAATTTGCTGTGCAAATGTGGGTTCTTTGATGAGAACTTGGATCCATTGAAACTTCATCATGACCTGAGATAATTTCTCTCTGTAAAAATCCATGGTAAGTTCCATTGGATGCCATTATTTATCTATTACCTGAAATATGTTGTAAATCCCACGGGGACAACTATGTCAAGAGATCTGTGAAGTTTTTATGAGCCTCAGGAATAGAGAATTTGGGATGAATTTTCCCTCGTTTTCTACACTTGCCCCTATCCCCAGACTTAGAACCCTTGTTCTCCGGGAAGGTTTTGTGCAGTTTAACAATGATCAGTGTACGACCACAGAAGTTTGACTTGAGTTTGTGTCAAAAGCCAAAAGATGACTTTTGATGAACTTGCAGAGCTTAAACATCCTGAATCTTGCTGCCCTGGTGAGGATGGAGCACACTGAGGGATGAACAGGGGGAGAACAGAAGAAGATGAATGTACTCACTTTTACTGCATCTTTTTGTGACATCTATTAGGACAGAATACAAAGGGTTTCCATAAGCCCTTGGATTGTTTCCCACTGTGGTCCTACTCTTCCACATGTGCAGTCACAAAAAGAAAGGCACGTTTTACACCAGCCTAAAAAGCAGCTTTGGCTCAGATACAGCTCAAGCTCAAGAAAGGGACAAATTGCATAAGTGACAGCAACAGAACTCCACAGCCAAAGAGGGATGGGATGGAAAAATAGCAGCTACTGCCACCACTTTTGATCTCTGCTTTCCTTGGATCGATGTCAGGTGTTGTCTTCTTTTAGAACCAGGAAGCTGTAAATGTTGGTTAACAAATCAAACATGTGGCCATGGAAATCAGGCAGTGGGGAATGTGGTATTGAGCTACAGAAACCGGAGATTGGGCTCCTGAGCTGCACCCTTTGGCATCTCTGCCTATAAATTCTGGTGTTCTCCTGCATCAGGAGCTCCAAGGAGATGGCTGCCACGAGGATCTTGTCTTGGATGGTGATGACAAGTCTTCACATCCACGTGGGTGCAGGTAAAGAGCCTCACTTCTGATCACCTTTGTAGCTTTATTTCACCTTGGCCTAATGTTGAGATTTAAGGGTAAAAGAGGATTTACCAGCATGGCTCAGCTCTTTTGGAAACCATGAGCAGGTCAAACCTATGAGCTGAACAAATCAATGTTATCAAAACTGCTTAATGGATTTAATTTTTTTCCCATCATTTTTCGTAAAGAGCCTAGTAAAGGAAATTAAAATTAATATACTGCAAAGCCAATGATAACATTTTCCAATCCTTTATATTGGGGTAATGGAATTAAAGACTAATAAGTATTTTCTGGACTAATTATATGTTTATTTTAAAGAGGGTGAGGTGTACTTGAACCGTGGGGTTTGTATTTGATTAGGTACATTGTTGCATCTAACGCTTTGGTGTTTAACAACAGAGTGCCCTAGATAACACAACTATGGCACATATCCCTGTTCCTAGTATTATTACAATTATTAGACTATAATAGAAATTGCTCTAATTTTTTATTATTCTAATTTCCCATGGGCTAATGGCCTAGTTTAATTTGATTTGGTTGCACAGTCAATGATCTGCCCAGCCACTTTCATCCCTTTGGGGACCAATACAAACATTGGTGGGTCTCATGGGAGGGGGGATGCTTCAAACAGGGTGAAATAGGCTTTTTGTGTTCAAAAAACACCTTCCCCGTTTTCCAGGTGAGGCTTCCCTGACTGAGCAGGGTGTCAGCCTGGTGCTGGGAGAGACAAGACCTTTCTTTTTAAGCAGCTGCTCTTGCATCCCCTATGCAAGGATGGAAAAATATCAAAGGTGTTGCCACAGCTGCTGTCTTTCCACCCCTTCCTCTTTCAGGTGTACAATTCTGGAGTGAACTTGACTTGAGCTAATGAACCAAAAGCAAAACTCTGCTTTCCCTTTCAATGCTCCCACACACCCTCTCACACAGAGTGGAAAGATAGAACATTCAGGGCTGTTCCCAGGCTCAGGTTTTTAATGCCCTCATCCTTTGGTCCCTCCATAAATATTTGAGGTGCAATTGGTGATACTGGAAACTAAGCTGGGATGTTGATGTTCAGCTGGAAAAGACTGAGTGACTGTTTAACCCTTTCACTACCATCCAGCTAATTTAGATTTAGAGCCTTGCATGCGTGAGGAGCAGCATATATTTTTTCCTTCTCTAGAAACAGCAGAATGTGTTGGAAAGTTCCCTAATACCTGGATAAATGTCACACATCCCTGTTAGGATCACTTCAAATACATGGGCTGTGAGTTTGAGAGCCAGTGTTACAGGTCTTATAAAACATGTTATTAGTGAGGGCATATTCCCACCTCTCATGCTGTCTACAGAGCAGGATTTCCATCCCCAACAGTAGCTGGAGTTAATCCACCCCCTTGTAAATCAGCTGACATCCCTTTGCCAGTGCCACCCAGGGATCCTGTGCATGCAAACTTCCCATCCTTATTACTTAATTCATGTAATATTCCTTCAACTTCTTTGTTGTCATTGTTTTTGTTTGTGTTGACGCTGTCTGCAGCTTGGATGACAGCAGATTCTGCAACAGAAACGCCTCTAACAACAGGTAATTTTAAAGTTATATAAAAATGTACATCATTCATAGAGTTGGCTTTACTAAATATTCTCTCCAGGCTGATGCTTGCATTTGAAAACTCTTCTAGTGCAGTGGTAGCCAGCCTACCAGTATAGCCAGTGTCCTTCAGACTGGGCTCCCAAATGCTGAATGCACTCATATAGAATTCACATGGTAACACATACATCCACTTAAAACACAGCATATAACTGAATATTTGTTACTCTTCTCGCAGAAAGAATGAGAGTCATCACTGCAATGAGGAGCTTAATTGAATCACTGCTTGGGTTAAAACCTTAGGATAATAAAGCCATGTTAAAAGTGGAGGCTGTATAAATGCAGAAGTTTCTGAGTATCTTTGAAAGCCCAGAGCAAAGTTATCCACAGTTTGAACAGACAAATTTTGGATGAATACAGGTTTGCAGACTGTTTTTCAGTGACCTGCACAGGGACAGAGCAGGACTCCCGTGAAATGCCGTTATTAATTCTGGTTATAGGTTTGGTGCCGTCACCTGATCACAAAAACACCGGGAAAGAAATCACCTTTCTCCGTGTGCCAGAGCCCTGTCCTGCTGGACACCTTTGATCTCCTAGTGCCACCTGGAGGCTTTCCATCAGCCCTAGCAGGGAAAACCCTTCTTTGACGCAGTTACTGACTCCAGCTGCGGTCTGCACCGTGGTATTGATAGAATCAGTAGTGTCGGGAGTGGACGGGAACGAGAGGCAGGTTAGATGAGGTGGGAATGTGAGCAGAACCTGGGACGGGGAGCTTCTGGAGACCCCCTTTTTGCTTGCGGCTGTGCACAATGAAAATAACGAGATGTGCAGCCTCCCTTGTCCGTGGCCTTGCTCTGACCAGCTCCCCAGATACTTTATTTCATCTTCATTTCTGCTGAGGTTTTCCTCGTTCTTGGGTTGGAAAAAGGGAGAAAGAGGCAGTTTTTCACAGCCTATTCTCACATCAGCAGTAGAGCCATCAACTCCTGATCAGGTCAGGTGAAACCAATAGATAGAATCAAACAGTTGTTCCACTTGGAAAAGACTTTTACGATCATCGAGTTCAACCATTAACCCAGCAGTCCCACATATTTACGTGTTTGCATGTGCCAGATTTACTTGTCTTTTAAATCTCTTCAGGGATGGTGACTCCACCAGTTCCCTGGGCAACCTGTTCTTTCCAGGAAGGAATTTCCCCTTATCTCCAGTCTGACTCCAGGCTATGTCCTATCACTTGTTACTTGGGAGAAGCGACTGACCCCCACCTGGCTACAACCTCCTTTCAGAGTAGCTGTAGGGAGCAGTACGATCCCCCCCAGCCTTTTCTCCAGGCCCCAGCAGCTCCCTTTAGTGGATCCCATCCAGCCCCACAGATGTATGAATATCTAAGGGGTGTAGCAGGTCACTGACTGTTTCTCTTTGGGTTATGAGGGCTTCATTCTGCTCACCATCCCTGTCTTGCAGCTCAGGGGGCTGGGTATCCTGGGAAAACAGGTCTCACTTCAAAGGCACTTGGCACTCTCTGGGCCAGTTGCAGTTTTTGGTGGGTTCACGAAGAGTTTTGATGGTTAATGGAAGAAAAAACTGAAAGAAGAAAAAAAAAGACATTTACTAAAATAGACAGAAATCTCCTGGATCTGAAGTTCCTCGGCTACAAATTGCTAGAGGCTGAAACAGGGTTTGAGGAAATTTCATGTGAAATTTGCTTTGTTGACCTTCACTTATGCTATCATATTTTTTTCTTCTCTGGAAACAACAGGTCCCCCAACAACTGTTTACCCCACAACGGGTAAGTAGAATCCATCAGATTATTACTTTATATAATAGTGATAGCTTTATGCTTTTATTGTAGTATTTATTCTTGGGAACAAATTAGTATAATTAAAAAGCTCACGTTTTCTTTAGAGTGGGGTCGGGGATGTACATGAGAAGTAAATTATCTGGGAGGCAGGAATTTGGGGATGGCTCTGCCCTCCAGCAACCAGCCCCCTTGCTAGAAAGAAAAAGATCTGTCACCCGTGCCCTTCACTGGGAGCTTGACTCACTGGGGAAAGGGTAGAGAGCACTGACAGCTCCCAAAGGATTTGTCCTAATTCTCTTGCTCTCTGTGTGTTTTTTTCTCCTGCTTGTTCTCCTTCACAGTTCCAATCATAGCTGATGGTGAGTGTCTGCCAGGGTTCTTGTCATGGCCTGGGCACGGGGATGGGATGTACCTGCTCCTGCTGCCCCAACCTCTCCATCCCACGGTGTGGGAGCCTGAGAAGGGGCTGCCAGCCCTGGGCTGTGCTGCAGGTGGATGCAGCCATGCCCAGAGAGGATGTGGGATGTCGTTGGCTGGACCCAGAGCACCGCCAGCCTGACCAAGGAGTTTGTGTCTCTCCAAGAGCTGCAGCTGAGGCTGAGCGGTGGGCCCAACCGCTGTGCAGGCAATGTGGAGATCGACTACTTCGGAGCCTGGGAGAAGGTGTGTGGGTACCTGTGGGACATGCAGGACGCCGAGGTGGTGTGCAGGCAGCTGGGCTGTGGCCCCCCCCTCTCTGCCACGAACTCCTTCCCCTCGAGCAGCTTGTACCCGTACGTGATGACCGAGGTGAACTGTGCAGGCTACGAGAGCTACCTGTGGCAGTGCCCCTACAACTACCAGTACGAGGTCTGTCACCACGGCGATGCTTCTGTCGTATGCTCAGGTGGGTGTCTGTGTTTTGGTGGCATTTTCCTGAAGAAAACCCACCCGGGGTTGGTGTGAGGTGGGATGAAGGCTGTCCAGCCCTTGCTCCATGCCAGCAGCAGGTCGTGGGTCCACGTCCCTGATGCAGGGGGTGGCATTTCAGAGGGAGCATCAATCTCATGTTTGCCTGGGAAATCTGGGGTTTGGACAACACTCCTGCACAGAGCAGGGTGTGAGGAGTGGGATGGTTTTTAGTCAGGCCCATGGGTCCCTCCATAACTTTCCATGAAATTAAAGTACGTGCTCCGAGGGGAGCCAAGCAGTCCGACTGCCTCACACCCTCTGGTTTTCTCCTTCCAGACTCGGGAGTAACAGTGCCTCCAACAGCAGGTAACCAGAGATTTCTGTATATACGGCTTTTCCATGGGGTTTTCTACCTCTGGGGTGCTCTGTGTAGGCTGCACTTACAGACCCTGGGTAATGTCCCTAACATTCAGGGAGATGCGGGTTTGCTTGGGATCCTTTGGGACTGAGCAGCCCAATTCTTCTGTGGGAGAGGTTTGGCACTGGTCTTCATGGTGCTGCAGTGGGGATGCCCTTGAGCAAGTGCTGGGGCAGTTGGCACTGCAGACATCTCAGTTCTGCCGCATTACAGTGCTGACTGTGGGCTTTGGGTTTCACTGGGGTTCAACAGGGTTCCCATTGGAGAGGGGGGACTCCCAGCAGGATGATCCTCTTAGGCAAAACACCGCTTGCTCACCGGCTGCTCTCTCCCTGCAGCACCAGCTGTCTCCAGATTGATGTTCCCCAGATCATGGACTTCAGGTATGTCCAAAGGGGCTGTGGGGTTGGACTAGCTTCTGCCGTCAGTTATGCGTCACAGAATTACAGGATGATGAGTTTGGAAGGGATCTCTGGAGTCCATCTGGTCCTACCCCCTGGCTAAAAGCAGGAGTAGCTAGAGCTGGCTTCCCAAGACCGTATCTAGAGGGCTCTTGGCTATTTGCCACCTCTCTGGGCAACCTGTGTCTGTGCTCAGTCACCCTCACAGTGAAAAAGTGTCTCCTGATGTTCAGAGGGAACCTCTTGTGTTTCACTTTGTGCCCATGGTCGCTTGTCCCCTCACTGGGCACCACTGGAAAGAGCCTGGCTTTTGGAGAGGGTTGACCCCCAGCAGGTTGTTTCTCTCAGGAAAAATGCTGGAAGTCAACCCTGCTGATTTCACCCTGCAGCACCAGGTCCCTCCAGCTCAACTTCCCCTCTGTCATCAACCACATTTAGGTCCAGAAGAGTTAAGCGATTTGGTTATCTCCTTCCCCAGGTGTCCCACTGGACAGCCAACCCCATGGATTTGGGTTACTGTACGAGCTGAGCACGACCTGTGCCCTGGGCTGGGGGATGCAGGGGTGACGTTTTGGGGTGCCTGGGAGGGAGGGGCTCTGCGGGGCTGTGGCAGAGCCTCCTTGGTGGGGCCGTGCTCTTCTCTGACGGATTCTGGTGATGGGATAAGAGCTCTCTGCCCATGCCCAGGCCCTGCTCTTTTCCTCAGGGACCCCCTCCTGTGGGGGCTTACTTCAGGAATTGTCCGGCACCATCCAGAGCCCAGGATACCCCAACCCCTACCCCAACAACGCCTACTGCGTGTGGCGCATCCGGCTGTGGGACCCGAATCGCAGAATCCAGCTCCAGTTTACGGATGTGGAGTGAGTCTGGCTGGGTTCTGGCTGTGGGCTTGGGGGTGGCTCCGTCCCCATTGTGGGGCCTTGGCAGCCTCTGCCCAAGCACTGGGGCAAGGTGGGAATGGGGCCGGGTTGCCGGGCCTGCGGCTCGTGCAGCCTGTGGTGCAGACAGATCTTCCTCTCCCTCCAGGCTGGAAGGCAGCAGCTGCTCCTACGATGCCATTGAGGTGTTCGACGGAGGGTCCCCCCAGAGCTGGCGCCTCGGGCTCGTTTGCAGCAACAACCAAAGTGTCTTCAACTCATCCGGGCCCCAGCTCACCGTCCTGTTTCGCAGTGATGGCAGCGTTACCAGGAGAGGCTTCCACGCCTACTACTCATCATTCCTTGCCTTCAATAGCACCATGGGTAAGACCAGAGCTGTCCTTTACTCTTTGCCAGGGCAGAAGCTCAGACTCAATCACAAAGAGCTTCTGGTGGCTCCCAACACCCTATGGGCAGCCAGACCCTCTGACCCCAGTGAGAGGCGTCCTGGCTCAAGGGCATTTTTCAGGATAGGATGGCCATGAAGCTGCTGCCAGACAGTTTCTTTGCCTGGTGGGCAGGAATGGGGCTCTCCCCACCTCCCCCAGTACTCCCACTGAGCTATCATCAATTTTCCTGGCCTATGCTGTAGGCAGAGGAGTTTCTCAGCCCTGGAACATTCTTGTTTTCCCAAAATAAAGAGAGCTGATGTGCTCAGCCACCGTGCAGTGAACTCCTTTTGGTAGCTGAGGAACTGAGGAGGAGCAAGGCTGGCTGCTGCTCTGTCTGCAGTGCCAGGGTCCCTCTGCATGGCAGCAGGACCATCCGCTTGGCCGTCCCCACCTCCCAGTTTGGTGTCACCAGCAAACATGCTGAGAGTCCACCCTGTCCCACCCTGCTGCTAATTAACAAATGTGACCAAGGCCCTGCTGATGGGAGCTCTTGCACGTGCAGAACACAAGGGGCACCCTGGGCTGGTGGGTGCAGGGGGAAGGCTTGGAGGTGCAGCCACACAGGGACCTGCCCTGTGTCCAGCAGTGACCCACCCAGTGATTGTGGGGCTTGTGTTTCAGTGTCCCTTCAGGAGCCCTTCTGGGGGGAGTGACTCCCAGAGGGCAGTTTCTTTTAGGCAAAATGCTGAGTGTTCACCTGCTGCTCTCTCCCTACAGCTCCCAGTACTTTCAACTGGATGACCACCCCGTCATCAGCCTCAGGTAGGTTTGGAGTAAGTTCTTCACGGTTATGAATTGGATATTTATCAGCATTCTTATTTTGAAACAAAACTATTTGATTTTTTTTCCTCTTCCCTTTGGTCATTAGCAATTGTGATAGGGGGCTCCTCTTTCAAGGAACAGCTGATCTCCAGAATTCCAGCCTCAAAAACTGTGCAGTTCTGTGGCAAACATTCGTATCCTGCTAGTGCAGGCATTGCAGATCAGCATTTTAAAATCTATTCAGTGTGGTTAGCATCTTCTAACCTGCATCCAGATGTATATGAACCTAATGGAGGAACCTCTGAAGCTGATAGAAGTCACCACATTTAGACATAAACTTCACACAGACATATTCCAACAGCAACCCTAAAGGTCCATACCTATCTTTTTCTTCTTGAATTTTTCTCTGCAGATTATTCTTGTGGTGGCTTGCTTTCCTCTTCATCTGGTACCTTACAGAGTCCATTTTACCCTAGAAATTATCCAAACAATGCCAACTGTGTGTGGGAAATACAAGTAAAGAACAACTTCCGTGTCACACTTGTATTTACAGATATTCAGTAAGTAAGAATTTATTTCTTGGGAAGATGAATGTATGGGATTGACAACCTGGACTTACTAAGCAAAAGCCTACTTGATCTCAAGGATCTTTTTCAAATCTTTTCCTCTGGAGAGGAAAAATGTGTTCATTTTTGCTTATTTAGTCAAAAATGTGGCTGGCATCTACTGAGGCAGAAATTGGAGGCTGTAATTTCTGTTCCAAAGATTTGCCAGTCATATCAATCAAATGTATTCTTCTGCTATAAAGAGTTAATCCGAGCAACAAACCGAACCAAACCAACAAGCACACAAAAAACAGAGAACATAAAAACGAAGCATTTAAATAAATAGTTATGTTTGCTTCCCAGGATGGAAGGTGGCAGATGCCTCTCTGACTACGTGGAAATCTACGATGGGCCCCTCCAGACATCTCCTCTCCTTGGGAAGATTTGCTCTGGTTATTACCGCACATACACGTCGTCCTCAAACCTGCTGAGCGTCCGCTTCCACAGTAACTCTCGATACACGTACAGAGGGTTTCAGGCCAGCTATCACTCCACTCCAGCAGATGGCAACACCAGTAAGTTCATCTTTAAAGCAGAAACATGCTTTTCAACTGTTTTCCAATTCACTGATTGTTCATCTTGTCCATGTCGTTTTAAATTCGGTCTGTAGCGTTTTCATGGAGATTCAAGCCCATGGTTTGGATTCTGATCTCCTTCTGCCACATCAGCTGCTTCTGCAAAAGACATTGTTTATTTAATCCACTATTTACAACCTCTTTTGGTCACTTCACTGAGTTGTAACATATTTTCTTTGCCATCCACTAGCACTGCAGTGCTTGCCAGACTACATGCGTGCAGTTGTGAGCAGATCCTTCCTTCAGTCCCACGGCTACTCTGCTTGGAATCTCACCCTGAACGACCCCTTTTGCACCCCCAATGTTACATCAGAGTATGTGGCATTCCACATTCCATACACTGGCTGTGGCACTGTCAGAGAGGTAGGACCGAACGTTTCAACAAAATGGGCAAATTATGGGAGGATATAAAAATTCACACAGAAGAAGTTGCTTTGAAAACCAGCACAAATTAAAACCTACCTGGGATCTTCAGGGACTAGAAGTGTCCTGGTGATTATGGGTTGTCTCCCTCTCTCCTGAAGGATAAGGTTTATTAGCATTTGCAATTCCTGCCCGTGCTGCCAGAGCATTCTCTTACAGCCTGTTATCAATCTCCAAAGGAATAAACCGAGGAAGGATACAAATACTTGTCATTTTCAAGGTGCAAGGCTAAGTGTGATGGTTTAAAAGGTCTCAAAACTTTCACTAAATATGACTAATAATGTTGGAGTCAGATTTCAGGTTCAATACTGTGCTGGACCTGAATCTTCACATACTTAATATTGTACAGGTTGTATTTAATTCAGTTATGTCTGCATTTATTGTGAGTAGTTTTCTAGGCCAAAGTTGTGGGCACTGAATATTACATGAAGATTACAGATTCTTATCCTGAGAATAGAAATTACTAGATTCAGACTTTTGCATGTCAGATTTGCTGGTAAATTATGTTTTTACAGTGTGCACTGCTGTAAGGATGCAGCAAAGTTTAGAATGCATAATAGGGTACCTGACTATAGGAATTAATTTTGCATTTTATTTTGTGTGCCAAACAGGGAAACAACAACACAATCAGCTATTCCAACGTTATTAGAGGGTCCTCTTCTAGTACATTAATCCGAAAAAATAGAAATCTTCACTTGCATGTCAACTGCAAGATGCTCCAGAACACTTGGGCACAAACAATGTATGTCGTGGGCGACAACTTTGAAGTCAATGAAACTCAGTACGGCAGATTTGATGCAAGCCTCACATTTTATGACTCTTCAGACTTCTCACGGCCAGTGTATGACTCACCCTACTATGTCAACATCAACCAGGATTTGTTCCTGGAAGCTTCCCTGCACAGCCCTGATGGACTTCTGGAGTTATTTCTGCACACTTGTGTGGCATCTCCCAGTCGCCACAATTTTACAACAGGAGTCCACACTATACTCAAGGATGGGTGAGTTCTTATGCATTACAATTACAGATATAACTGCCTTTGGACTCCTGTATCCCTTATTCAATTTTTTTTTAATTTAATGGAATAGTTTGAGTATAGCACACATTAATGACAGCTTCTAACTGATTAATGGACAAGGGCATTCAGGGTTTACTGGGAAAAAAAAGGGATGGATTGACCCAAAATATAACACACACACACACCTCAGCTTAAAATAACAAGTATACTAAATGTCTACAGCCAGTTCACCATGGATTATTATTTTTATTATTATTATTATACTACAGATAACAGTGACATACCTCAGGTAAGGTTAATTTCCCTTCAGAAAATCATACAACCACCAGGTACCAGACACACAACAGGCTGAGGAAAGGTAACGTGGTTCAATTCGGCCAAAGAAAGGCATTTTGGTTTTACCACTTGCAGCTTTCCGAACCATTTTCATTATGTGCAAAAATCTCTTCTCATGTCGTGTGTTTTATCGCATGTAAATGGCTGACTGCAGTGTGTATTCATGAGAGGGGTTTTCTTGTTTCTTTTTAGGTGTGTTAAAGACCCTACCTATGCTGCGTTTTACTCACCCAACAGAAACACCCTCCGGTTTAAATTCAGAGCCTTCCAGTCCACTCGGAACAATCCAGCTGTTTACCTGCAGTGCCAGCTGGTGGTGTGCAGGGCCTTTGACTATTCTTCCAGGTGCTACCAAGGCTGTGTTAACAGGTCCAAGAGAGAGGCAAGCTCTGGCCTAGAAAGTGTGATTGTTGTTGCTGGCCCAATACAGCTTTGGGAACCTGGTTCTGAGATTAAGAATGAACACGAATCTGAATAAAACCATCTCCTTTGACAGATAGCATCTTTAAATGCCAATTGAATTCTGGAAGAAAATGTGCTGCTAGATTGCCAGAAGGTCTAGAATAAATATTAGGAACATGCTTACTGACTCATGCCTGTTAATCCCACTCCACATCAGTCGTCTCCATATAACAAAAATGCTTCTTCGGTAGTTCTGTGGGGAGTCAAATTTGTGATCTTTAAGCTTTTTGTTCATTGTTTGTTTTCTTAATGGTGAAACTGAAATGTTTAAATTGCAGTTTAAGTTCTATAAACAAGTTCTATTAATATACGCCTGAGTCTGGATGCTATCAGAGTGCAATAAATTGGTTAATCTTTAAATCTGGTCTAGAATGCTATTTTCCCCCCACTTTTTTTTGTTTTGGACATAGCACAATGAGGGATAAAGCATGACCAGGTCTTTTCATCTTTCCCAGAGCTGAATTCTTTTGTCATCCAGGAAAACATGAATTCAGCTGCTGTTCCATCGGATGTTTCTCATGCATAATTTAATTTTTGCTGTCAGCCCCTGACAATTCATAGAATTGTAGAATATCCTTAGTTGGAAGGCACCCACAGGGATCACCCAGTCCAGCTCCTGTCCCTGCACAGACACCCCAACAATCCCACCCTGTGCATCCCTGGAGCTCTGGCAGCCTTGGGGCCGTGCCCATTCCCTGGGGAGCCTGTTCAGTGCCCCAGCACCCTCTGGGGGAAAACCTTTTCCTGATATCCAACCTAAACCTCCATGACACAACTTCAGGCCATGCCCTCGTGTCCTGTCACTGGTCACCAGTGAGAAGAGGTTGGTGCTGCCCCTCACTTCCCCTCACAAGGAAGCTGCAGACTACAATGAGGCCTTCCCTCAGTGCCTGTTTTCACTCTGGTTGGGTTTCTCTTGAAGCATGAAATGAAGAAAGTAATTCCATACCAGATTATGTAAGTCTTGGTAAACACCTGGTCACACCGGCTGAGTAATTTGGTGGATTGAGCAACTTCCTTTTGCATTAAGTAATTTCATTGATGATGCAAGATTAAAATCCAAGCCTGACAGGCTTTCTGTGGTGGCTCACTTAATGAAAAGTGGTGGGCTTGACATAACAACTCAACATTGAAGGAAGCCAAAAGACCGGGGAGTTTCATAGCCCTCAAATTGGCTGCCACCCTGCAAGATTAGACTCTCTTATCTTATCATAGTACAGGAACTATAAACTGCCTCTTCTCAAGATCTTGAGTCTGCTAGTGAAAAATACAGCCAGATCTGCTGTGAGACCGGCACAGCATGACACCTTATGTCTGTCACACCTTACGTCTGTCATCCTGAGTGCCATCACGTGGCATGTACAGGACAACCTGGGAATCAGCACTGCTGAGGCACCTCAAATCCCGGGTTCAGTTTTGGACCCCTCACTGCAAAATGTCACTGAGGTGCTGGAGCATGTCCAGAGTAGGGCAAAAGGGCTGGGGAAGGGTCTGGACCACACATTTCATGAGGAGTGGGAGCCAGAAACCTGTTCAAAACTTCCCAAGGGAAAAAGCCTTAGATCAGACTTCAATGCCTTTCACTTATCTTGCGCCACTGTGATGAAGTAATTGCACACAGCCAGAGGGAATTTTTCAGTGGAAGGCTCCTGAAGCGGCAGAGGGCTCGGAGATAACATGGATTGAGGATTGAACTGGATGAAAGTTTATGATTCACAAGTGTTTAATATTTGTGACTTAAGTCTGTGGAGTAGCTAACGGTTTCTGATGAATTTCTGCTATCATGCAACTATAACCTACGTAACTGCAGCAAAACCCCACGTGTCTCTATAATTTCCCCCTCTATTAAATACTGGTGAATGAATAGAAAACATATCAATGTCCCCAGAGAGGTATTTGCACTGTCATATCTGCATTAAGGTCTGAAGTTTTCCTCACCATTCCCTGGCTATATATAACCTTCTCCAGCTCTGTATCAAATCTTAAGTTTAGGGTCAATGGTGTAGTCACTACAGTGCTCTTAGTAAATGCAAATGATGACCATTAATAACTGACACCTTCTCTCACATTTTCTTTTTAGCCATGCTTTCCTTAAGTACTCCACCAAATCTTATTTGAAAAGGCTTGTGCTAGCATTTATTTCTCTTTCAAGGCTGCTGATCACTTCAGTGAAAGCCCATGTTATTATTACTCTTAGCTCAAGTTCTTGGTTCAAAATTTCACCAATCTTGCTGCACTGTGAGGTGGCAGCTACAAAGAGAACAATGGAATAAGTCAATGGCTATTGTCTTTTTCGTTTTGAAGGGATGACTCACCCATCCTTATGACAAGACAGAGTAGATTCATTGTGTTGCTGTATTCACATGGACCAGGGAACACCAAAGCCAGAGCTGCAGCACAGTGAAATCCTCAAGAAAAGCACGTAGGGTCAGGGATGAGGATGGGATATAGCAGGGGGTGAGATGTATGAGATTCTTACGACAGATAACTTGCAAACACAATGCAGAAGCTTTTGAGAGTACTTTGAACATTTCTATGGATCTGATCTGTCCTGGGAACATATTTGTTGAGCTTGAAGTCAGTCTAATAAATCTGAATATCAATGAAAGCCACAAATATATATTTTATATCCCCTCATTTTAAGATGTCTCCACCACCTTTTCCCTTTTTATTCTTTCTGTTATATTTAGATTAGTAGACCAATACAAAATTCACCTTCTCTAACAAAGAGATGCTTGCTGAAGTGCCTGGGTCAGTCAGGCAAGCCTTGTCAACCCTCTCCAGCAGGCTGCGAGCACTTGGGCAGCCAGTTACTGCAGCCAGTGCCTGCCCATGGATTATGGTACAGCCAAATTCTAGGCTCTGTTCTTTACACAAATTCTTAGTTATTTATATAACAGCAAGCACAGCGTGGAGCCCACTGGGCAGACCTTGTCACTGCGTCACTGTCTTTGAATGCTAAAGAACAAAACCTGCTGCTGGGCATGGCATGGTCGTGCTCCAGTTGTGCCAGGCTCTGCAGGAGGGTGTGGCACAGCCTGGCTTGGCCTTTGGAAGTTTTCCAGTGTGGAGGCTGAGGTATGTTTGCCCTCAATATGTACCATCATTGTGAAATTTATAAACGGAGAGCTTCGCTCGAGCAGTGAGTATTTCAGCAAATATCTTCAGGATGGATTTCAAGAAGTGTGTTGGAGGCCTGATCATGCAGAGGTTAAGGCAAACACTTAACTGTCCCAGTCATTTACAAAGAATCTGGGAGATTAGTCATAGTAGAAAAGATATGCACGTAACGTATTTGAACATTTCCTAATTCAAATATTTAATTTTAATGGTTTCTCTTGGCTCACAGTTAAATGTCAATGCATAGTTGCCATCATGCAATATTTAAGAAGCAGTACATGTGTAAAACTGGTTTCATTTACTGTGGCAAAATTAACTAACTTCTCTTCCCTGTCCACGAATTGTTATAGAATGCCTAGGAATGTGGGGGGTAAGGTGAGGTGTATTTATAGTTGTCATTGCCCACTCACTCAGTAAATATTGTTGCTTCAGATGATCAGATGTAGAGCACCATAAAAAGCACATTGGCAGAAATTCTACTCACAGTTAGGTGGGGAAAAAATAAAATGTGAAAGAAAAGTGCACATACTACACTTTGTATTCTATCTTGCTACATGTATGACTCAGAGAAAATAAAACATGCAGCTCAGAAAACTAGATTGTGTTGCACTGAGTACTGGACTACAGATAGGAAAAAATTTCTTCAGTTCATTGGTAATTTTTTCTTTGGTGCAGATTTTAATTATTAAAACTGCACATTCTTAAGATGAACTGCTTGATGCTTTTAGATCTTTGATTAGTGCAAGGAAGAATGAAATAAGTATTAAGAAGCTTAAAGTTTATGATAGATAAACAAAAACCTAGTTCTACTTTAAATGACAAACCAAGCCACATATTTTTTAAACAAAAGGTGTAAATTACTGGAGCCTTGGTCAGAGAAAACATAAAACCAGTAATCCTGACATTTTCATTATGGATCTTTGGGTTTTTTCTGGTCTTTAAACTTTGAAAGAAAAAATTCCTAGAAGAGACAAAGCATGGAGCAGCTCAATGTAGACTGTCCAGGGAATCCATGTGACAATCTGCTGTCCAGGGAATTTCTGGGAAGACTTTTCACGAGCTGGGCTGATTGGGGAAATTATTAAAACAACTCTCGGTTAGAAATGTAGACTTATATGTTTGGGAATCAAGACCTTTACTGCAGTTGGCTTCTCTAGGATGAAAAACATTAGGTCAATTTAATGTGGTTTTTTCCTGCCTTAGAACCACAGGTGTTTCTCTGCACATAAATAGACTTGAAACAAAAGTACTGTGACCACAACCATATCACAAAAAGAAATTCTTACTGTATTAGCTCTTCAATGTCCTTAAACACCACACATACAGAAACTTAGTACCAATTTTTTTAATCCCCTGACATTCTGAGTAAATATAGTTTATTATTTTTTAAAGTCGTTTAATTCAGCTTTTTCTTTGCACTTCTTTGTTTAAACAGAAGAAAAATTGCTTTCAGATAATTTTTTTTTAGATTTTGATAATTTCTGGGAGGTATACAGGATGAACAAAAATCTTTGACAAAGATGTAATATTGTGGCCAAAGAATTAGTTTCAAATACATTTTCAAAGCTCATGGGTCATTAAAAGGCTTCAGAAATAAGTAATTCTTGTCAAGTTGTGAGAACAAAGGAAGAAATATGGAGGCTGGCTAAAGGCAGACACAGAAACACATTCTTGAAAAGAGCCAGAATGGGCAAAATCATTTAGGTAAAATGGTGCGTATAAAGGTCAGTTTCAGCTTTCTGGAGAAGGACTTTGATGTTTATCAGTTTGTTTCAGCTTTAAAGTACCATAAAAGTTGAGCAAGACATTATAAACTGATTGGCGTTGAAAAGTAATCGCTGTGAAACTGCTAAATGACTGATTTCTTTTCCTGTTTCTTGCTTTGAAATAACCTTTCATGCAGATAGAAACGCATATTACGTCCCTCTATACTTCCCTTGGGTTTATATGAGCACCATAAAACACCAGAAGCAGCACAACACCTCTGATGGGTTCTCTCTTGAGCACCAGTGGCTTTTCATGCATTTAGGTATTTTTGCACTTGAAGAGCTGGCTTTCCTTGAGCCATTCCCTTTGGCAACTGGCAGTATAATTTCCTTGCTGCTGGTCCTTCTGGCTTAAAGGCAAGGTCAGGGCAAGAAGGTGAGCAGATGGTAACACTGAAGAGAGTTGGAAGTCTGGGAACGAAGTTGCTTCCTGCATTCACACCTTCTCTTTCAGTAGCCATTGGCATCAGATTCCCTCAGATCAGGTGCTTTTTCTCTCTGTAAAACTCAGAAAGGACACTGGTATAAAATGAACACTAAAGCTAAAACCACTTCTAAGAACTAAGGGTGATTTGAATAGAGGAGTAAAAAAGGGGCTGGAGGTCAAAAGCCAGGTTTGAGGATCAGCAATAAAGCAGTAGGAAAGAAGAAAAAGAGCTGCAGGGTCGCTTAAGGCAGGAGCAGACATGGCTCAGTAAGAAGCATCCACTTAGGTTATTCTCACACTCTCTCCCAGAAACCCTTCAAATACAGGCAGTTCTGACTGTTGGGGACCTCCATTCATTATGTGACCAAAATGCACGTGTCATGTCACAAGGGAAGTGCAGGTCTGTTCATACCAGGGGTTTTGAGAACATGAGACCCAGGACATCACCCGGATGTCAGACACAGGCACAGGCGGTGTACAGGTTGATTTCACCTGTATATGGCTTTTCGTAAGATGACTGATATTTATTTTTGCCACTTTCTTAGACTTAAAACTGAACATTTTTCCTTTTGTGGGGATGAAGCAAAGGAGATTAAGAGTAAAAGTCTGAGTGCTGGATGTTCCTCTGGTGAGGTATTGACCATCTGGTACAACACAAAATGAATAGGGACAGATATAGGAACTGAAGTCCTGCAGAGCATTCCTGGGCAGATACAAGGAGATTGATTTTGTTCAAGCTCCCTCCTGCAAGAAGCATATGACAGAAAACCAGTCCACAGATCTAAAACACAGAATGTTATTGTGAGTAAGTCTTCTTATTCCTTTGTTAAGCTGAAAGAAAATGATCAATGAACATAGCAGAACTTTTCATAGTGTTTAACAGCTCCAAGTGACTAAAAATGACAACTGTGATTGAAAATTCGACAGTTTGAAACTTCATTTTTTATTGAAATTGCATAGAAAACATTTTGGTTTTAATCCAACTATATAACAATATAATTTATTGAACACTTGTTCCAGCAAGCAGCTGACCTCTGAAAAAACGTGTTACGAGTTAATTGAGGCTGATGTTCTTAGACAAATGTCTTCAGGTTTCCTGTGCCTCAAATCTTTTGATTACGGTAAGACAAATTTGATCCCACGTATTTTATCTCACTGATAGGTGGTCAAGAGCCAAGGTAACAGGTTCATTTATTCCTGATGTAAGAACAGCAATGGATTGCTGATCTGCTGCCAGGAATTCAGTCTCCTAAGTCATGTTTTTTGCAGACTTTTATGGTACTTTATTTTGCATAAAACTTCCTGCTGCTCTGATCTCAGTGTGCGCAATAGATAAGACAGAAAATGTGAAGCACATTTTGTAGAGGACATTGGAATTTTAGCCCCTACAAATTAAAGGTGCCTGTTATCAAGGCATAGATCCTCATATAAGTTAAAGAACACTTACTGGAAGTGCCAGAAATCCACCAGTAAGCGAAACTGGTGAGGCCCAGAAAGAAGCCTGAGAGCCAAGTTTGTGTTCATGAACCATGCTAGCAGATTTAATTATTGTGGATAAATTTAACCACTGTGTATTTAGCCATCCTCTATTCTTGAATCTTCTTGATATCATGCATAAATTTTCTGTCCACTGTGTCTCAGACCAGCTATGGCTGGACGATCTAGAGATCCTCAAGTCCATCCCCTTGCTCAAAGCCGGGTCAGAGAAAACAAGCTGCTCAGGACTGTATCCAGTTGGTCTGAATATCTTGAAGAATTGAGGAAACTACAAAATCATTTGGCAACCTATTCCACTGCTTGTCCACTCTCACAGTGAAAGTCTCTTTTCTTATGTTAAGTAGAGTTTATTGTACTTCAGTTCATGCCCATTACATCTCATCCTGCCACCAGGCACCACTGAGAGGAGTCTGGCTCATTTTTCAAGAATCTTGAGGCAGAATTGTGACTCCATGCCCCCCTCCCAATGACAGTGTGTGGTCACTCCACTGAGCACATGGTATTGTTTTTGCTCTTGTCAGGCAGTCAGGAGCAGTAGAGCTGTGAATAGCAATGTTCAGGCTTCCATTTCTTTATTAACATCTGAGTACAATCAGTTGTATTTACCATTGTCCTCCAGTTTGTTTGCTTTTCTCAGTAATGGCTTTAACAGCTTCTGATTCTGTTTCTAGACTCTGGCCTTTTGTCTTTCTTTCCTCTATGAGAGCACTGTGAACCTTTGCAGGAAGGGCACTCTTTATTCCCCTTGTCTCTAGACCCAAGCTGTGCTTTTCTACAGAAGGAAGGTTGGAATACACCAGCAGGAATATTGAGTTATGTCCGACTATTGCAGTTTGGTTGTAGTTGGTGTCGTAGCCAAAATGAACAGAGAGATACAGCCTGGACAGAGTGTAATGAAAAGAATATTAGACCAAGAACTGGCCTGTTTCTAGCTGACCTCTATTTCTCCTCATCAGGTGAGCAGAAGCAGTAGAAAAGCAATGCAATGACCCCAGCAGACAGGACTGTGGGCTCTCGTGCCCCCAAGTAATCTACAACTCCATTAACACTTCACACAGACCAACAAAGGAAACCAGCTCAACAGGCCTTTTGATTTCAATTCATCCTTCTTTTCTTTTTTATAAACTGTGTGATTCAAGGGATTGACGGGAGTCTTGCTGGCAGATGCATCTGAGGACCATAGCTGTAGCTTGAGGGAAGACACTGGTAAAGCAGAGCAAGCTCAACAGAGGCCCACAGGTGAGGTCCACTTAGGGTATGTCACAAATACTTGGCATAAATTTACTTCTGATTCCTGTCTTAACCCCATTTATGATGTGTTGTTTGTGTACAAGCAGCTGGGGAACAAGCCTACAATTTCAAAGGAAAACTAAAATATAAACATTTATGAGACCAGGACTCTGCTGAAGAACGTATCGGAAAACCTGCTATGAATTTGCCACCTTACCCTGCAATGCATTGAGGTCTGCATAATCAAGCAATTACCTATAAGCAATAAATAAATAAAATGGGGATGGTTGAGGCGAAAAAACTGTCTGATTCCAAAGGTAACTCTGGGCCTGCATGTGCAGTTAAGATAATTTATAATAAAGGCATATCCTGGTTTTGGCTCATGTAGAGTTACTTTTCTTCCCTAGTAGCACAAATTATCTAGGAAATTGAAACTTTACCACTCCTGTGTAATTCTTCTGTAAAGGTCAGACAATCATAAAAAATATTGCATAATAAATCAGACACAGCATGGGCCAGGCTGACCTTGGGAGCCCCAGTCTTTTACCAGTGCAGAGTATAAATTCTAATGCTCCGTTTTCCTGGGATCTCTTGACAAGATGGTTGCCACCAGGGACTTGCTGTGGTTATTCCTCCTAAATGCAGCACTCCTGGAGGCCACCTCACCTAATCTACACAAAAAGTATTCTTCCCAAGAAGGTAGGAAAAAGGGTGTCTTACTTTGCTATGCTGGGTCTATCCATGGCACTCACAGGCCAGTTTAATCAACCTCTTGCAAAGATTAGAAGACAGATTGAAATTAGATAATATCAGGTTGTCTTCTTGAAAATATGGACCAATCAATATCACAATTAAGTATTTTTTTGTTGTTGAAGTAAATTTAGTGTGATGAAATTCTCATTGTGTCTTGTAGCAAAGTTTAAACCAAATTTAAAAAGAATTCTGACAAGAAAGACTGAGAGACTTTGTTCCTACAAATCTGTGGGTTTCAGTATGGAATTATGAGGGATTATAGTTTCCTTGGCTGTAATGCATATTTGCTCTATAATGCTTCGAATTCCACCTTGCAAATGCACGCGGAACCACTCAATATTTATTTAGCTTTATGAAATTTAATGGGAGTGCAATAGAAAAACACAGTTGCTGTGCTGGAGAGTGTCAGGAAGTCCCAGGTGTGTGCATTTTGCTAACTTGGGACTTTCAGGCACGTGGAATAAAATCCTGGAGACTGTAACAATCCAGTCTGCACGCGTGCAAACACAAAACTGTGTTGGGTTTCCTCAGGAACCAATATTTAGTATTGCAGAGGACTTTCTAAATGCCATCAGTATTAAAAAAAAAAAAAAAAAAGAAGACAATAAAAACCCAACAAATTAACAAAAGAGGTATGACTCTCACTCCTCTTTCACAGAAGATATCTGAAGTCTTATGCTCCTGCTAGGAATTTCTTCTGATTCAGACACCTCTTTGTTCACTGTTTTTTGCAGTTATAAATAAGAAAACAACACCCATTCTATCCCTATATATTAACCACATATATATTGGTGATAGAGTGTGTGTTGCTAATTTTCCCCACTGCTTTCAAAAAGACAGTTCAAAATGCTTGAATTATAAAAGCTGAAAACAGAAATGAAAATTAATCCAAGGAAATCAGAACAAGAGACATTTAAAACAATGAACTCATAGAACAAAGAAACCAAAAGGGTCTGATATCTGTCTCACTGTATAAAGTCACTTTCTGTATGTCTGGGAATTACCAAGTGCTTTGTGTGTGCTACCCAGATAAAAAAGGCTCGAGAAAGACACATCACTTGTGAAATGCTGTATCAGATCATGAACCTTGACTAAGCATGTCATTGATTTATTTTTGCATGAAAATCATGAAAACATTTATACAAGTTTTCTTTGTTCTTGTTTTGGGGTTTTTTACTACTCATTTAATTTTCCAGATAAGCCTGGGTATATAAACAGCTGAAAGTGCTGTGGGTATTTCAAATTAGAAGCACAGATTTAAGGGAGTTCCACAAATATTCTGTATTACTCACTCCCAGTCACATCTTCCTGTAAACTTTGAGTGTTTCACTTTATTAGGTTGCTAGTACGACTGCAATGCTTGGTTTATTCACCTCCCAATGTTTTCTGTCCATTCCTGGCAAATACACATTAAGAATTGCCACTAAAAACCTCAAATATTAGTCAAAAATCCAAACTATTATCTTCAAACTGACCGAACATTAATCCAAACATGCATGTATGTAAAATAGGTTGGCTAAATGGCAGATTTGCCCTCAGTTGTCTCTGTCTGCACCCTTTTGTTAATTGAAAAGATAATTTTGTGAGGCTACCATGCCCTTGTGGAATATGACATTACTAATTATCTCTCATTTCGCAGAGACCAGAGCTTTGCCCTGCATCCCAAAACATGCAGCTCTCTAGGGAAAACACACCTCATCTGAATTTGTTGATCACACATATTGTAAATTAAGTCACTGAAAGCAGCCATGTACAACAAGAATCCTAAAGCAATAGATTCATGGAATCACAGAATCATAGAACGATTTGGGTTACAAGGCAACTTTAATAATCTTCTGCCTTAAACCTCCAAAAAGAAGCAGAGACAGTTTAAAACAGAAGATGCTCAGAGCTACGTCTGACCTTGAAAGTTGCCAGTGAAGGGAAATCCATAACATCTCAGGCAAGATCAAAATATTAAGACTCATTTCATAGAAAAAAAAAGTGTTTCGAAGATGTGTCCAAAAATTCTTGCTTTTCTTGCTCCTTCCACAGAAGAACACCCTTGAGATTGAGACGTTGCTCTCCATCTCCCATGTGATAGGGTGACACCAACATCCCCAGCGCTGCGAGAAACCTGGTCACACTCCTTCACCCACCAGGGCCTCACCTGCTTCTTTTTCTTCCTTCTCTACAGATGCCACCAGCACTGATACACCCAGGTTAATGTCATCTGCTTCTCCAGGTGGGTCTGAATCTGTCCATGATTTCTGGCCAGTGCTTTTGAGGAGCCAGTAATTTCTGCAGAGTTTGGGATTTGTTTTCTCCATGGGACAGCAGAGCACAGGAAAAGCACATAATGATGAAGCCAAGACTGGCAATCCTGGTGGTCTGAAACTTGTAGAGCGATGCCAAGTCCCCAGTCAGGGAAGGTGCCTGCTTGTGGTCTTTGTTGGCTGGAATTCGGTGTGCTTTGCAATGAGTGCAGGGTTATATTTTTGGTTGATCCCACCATGCAAGACCAGGCTGAGACCCCCAGGCTCTCCATTTCCCATGTGACAGTGTGGAACCAGCATCCCTGGTACTGGGAGAAACCTGGCCAGCCTTCTTTTTCCACTAGGACCTTACTTGCTTCTTTCTCTTCCTCCTCTGCAGATGCCACAGCCGCACCCAGATTAACCTTCACTGCTCTTCCAAGTGAGTCTGAAATTTTCCCGGGATTTCTGGCCACTGCTTTTTGCAGAAACAATTAGAGCCTCAGAGTTTGGGGTTTAGTCTTCTCCAAGGTAGAGCAGAGCCTGGGAAAAGCACAGCAGAATGCAGCTGAGACTGGGAGGCGTGGGAGCCTGAAATTCATAGAGCATTGCCGAGGCCCTGCAAGGAAATTTGCAGGCTTCAAGTCTGTTTTCACTGGACACAGAGGTGTTTAGGTCATGAGTGCAGGATTATGTTTCTGGTTGATCCCACCATGTGAGACCATTCTGTTGAGCCCCCCAGGCTCTCCACTGCCCATTTGCCAAGGTGGCACCAACATCCCCTGCACTGGGAGAAACCCAGTCACGGTTCTTCATCCAACAGGCCTCACCTGCCTCTTTCCTTTCCTCCTCTACAGCTTCCACAACCACAACCACAACCGCCACCACCACCTCTGCTCCTCCAGGTGGGTCTGCATGTCTCCTGGGTTTTCTGGCCACTGCTTTCTGCAGAAACAATTAGTGCCTCAGAGTTTGGGGTTTGGTTTTCTCCCTGAGAGAGGAGAACCAAGGGAAAGCAGTTTAATGCAGCCGAGACTGGGACATCGTGGTGGTCTGTAACTCACAGAGTGATGCCAAGGCCCTGGCAAGAGAAGGTGCCTTTGTGCTAGAGTCTCTTCCCAAGTTTTCCGTATGTCCTCCTTTCCAAGATGCCACCATCAGCCTGGTCGACGGCACGAACCGCTGCGAGGGTCGCGTCGAGATTTCACACTCCGGGGGTCGGGGCACCGTCTGTGACGACGGCTGGGACCTGAACGATGCCCAGGTGGTGTGCAGGCAGCTGGGATGTGGCTCTGCTGTTTCTGCAACATCAAGCGCCTCCTTTGGGCAAGGCGGTGGCAGCATCTACCTGGACGACGTGAACTGTGCCGGCTGGGAGTCATCCCTCTTCGAGTGCAGCCACAATGGCTGGGGCGTCCACAACTGTGGCCACAGTGAAGATGCTGGAGTTGTGTGCTCAGGTACCATTGATTTGACTTCTTGCATAGCGGGACACTTTCAGAAAGTGGTCTTAGTTTGTTGGAATTAGATGTGTGTTGGGCATGAGGGCAGGATTATGTTTCTGGTTGATCCCACCATGTGAGACCATTCTGTTGAGCCCCCCAGGCTCTCCACTGCCCGTGCACCAAGGTGGCACCAACATCCCCAGCACCGGTAGAAAACCTGGCCATGCTTCCTCAGCCACCAGGACCTCACCTGCTTCCTTTTCTTTGTTTCATAGACATCCCACAAGCACAGCCCCTTTTACTAATCTTTCAGGTTAATGTGTTCTTTCCCATTTCTCTGATCCATTCCCCTGGAAGTGTATTAATTAGTATTTTGCAGGTATGAGCTGTGTCATTTGCATAGTATAATACATTGGGAAAAATCCTTTGTGGTTTCAACTCTTTATATGCTACACACTTTTCTGTTTTCGTGATTTTATTGCTGTGGGTGGATTTCGGAGCATGCTGATTACATGGGAGATTTTCTTTTGTTTGTTCCCTAATTTTATGGTATTTAGGCCACCACTTCTCACTTTATTTCATACCTTTGTGCCTGAAGCCCATACAGATAATAACTGCAAGCATGGGTCAGAATTCTCTGAAGAGTTCATCACTCTTGTAGCCTAACTGAGAGGAGCATAATTGTTATGGGTTTTTTGAGATTTAACCTTGTGTTGTGATGGTTTTTGTATATAGAACATATTTTTATTTGATCAGAAGTAAATGTAAATGAATCACTTCTTTATCTTTTTTTTTTTTTTCCTATTTCAGGTCCAAAAATTATTTGTGGTGACATACTTTTTAAGTCCTCTGGAACATTTCAGAGTCCTTCTTTGAATAATTCAGATAAAGCAGATTGTTTGTGGCAAATACATGTAACAAATAATTACCGCATTATGCTCACGTTTGATAACATTCAGTAAGTAAACCACTTTCTTCTTGGGCAATAAGAAAATTCCAAATCTCAACTGTATCCACAGTTCCTGGGCACATTTCCCATCCTGTAAGTGAATGACAAATATACATGGGAAATGTGTTGGTGCAGAATCCTATTATACTGTTTGTTCAGTATTTAAACCCCAAAGTTTACCAAATGCATTTTTTAATGTATTCTCATTTCTTCCTCAGGTTGCACGGTGGATGTCAGTATGACTACATTGAGATCTATGATGGGCCACCCAACTCTTCTCCTCCACTTGGAAGAATTTGCTCTAGTTCTCCTCTCACGTACACGTCATCCTCAAACTTCATGTCTGTCAGGTTTTACTGTGACTCCAGATATTCCCGTGGAAGTTTTCAGGCTCAGTATCAGTCCCTCCCAGCAGACCAGAACACCAGTAAATTTCCATTCTATTTGTAATTCTGTTCTCTTGGAAATGTTTTCTTTGCTCAGAAGCTTTTATACACTGATCTTTTACTAAATAAACATTTGTTAACGTTGTTGAAGGAATCCCACATAGATGATATTCCTACTTGAATTTTGTAACTGATTATTGACCGCTCACTTTCAGAAAATAACTACTTTTTCTTTAATATATTTGACTTATTTGCCTTTAGATGTTTTCTCTACTTATTTCTAAGTTATTTTCTAAACTCATATTTCTTTGTATCACATCATAATTCATATTTTTCTTTGCACCTTTCTGGAAAACTTTCACAAAATCATAGAAATGTTGGTTAGAAAGGACTTTTGGAAGTTTCCTTGCCCAACAATTCAAAACAGAGCTACTGCCAACAGCAGGTCAGGTCCATGAAGAACTGGCCTAGTTGTGTCTCATCATTCAAAGGATGAAATACTTAAAAGCTGCTTCTTTGGGTGACCTGTTCCAGCACTGTCCTATTGCTTACTCATATCTAAGTCTCAAGTGTAAAAATAAGTGGTTTGGCTTATGAATTCTCTAAATGGTAGCAGTTATTACATTTGTTGGACTTGCAATATGGAAGCACTTTCAAGTACCTGAAATCACTAATAATTCATATTTTTTTCCCTAGCCCTTCTGTGCTTGCCAACCTATATGCGTGCAGTGGTAGATAGACACTTTCTCCAGTCCCAGGGCTACTCAGTGGGGAGCATCAGCCTGGAAGACCCTAAATGTAGACCAAAAATCACATCAACTGAGGTTATATTCAACATTTCGTATAGTGACTGTGGTACACGTAGACAGGTTAGTGTCGACACATTTGGGAGAGCTCTAGGCATGGGAATTTAATAGACATTTGGAAAATTGTCATGGATTGCAAAGGATGTTGCAGGCCACAGGCATTCAAAACACTGAAAAGGAGCATGTGTTTGTGGAGGCTGAGGTTTGTTAAATATTTCTGCTCATCCTTCTCAGAGTACCTATATCCTTCCCTGTCCCTATTTCAGAATGATGTTCTAGTGTAGCGGGTTGAATTTGCAAACCGGGCAGAAACACCAAAAAAAGTGTAGTGGTTTTGGTTTGGAATATGGATTACTTACTGATTTTTTGTGTGAGATAAAAAAAATTAAAAGAAACAAAAACAAAGCAGGCACAAACTTTAAACATTTGTGATACAAAGAAACTGTTTTATTAATAACAGAATTAAAAGAAGAAGAAGAAAAAAAAAAAACTAAGAAAGTTAAAACAAACCTCTCCCCTCTCTCCAGCACTTTTTTTTTTCACTCAGCTTACACAAAAGATAACAGAACATGGGATTTCAGTCAGAGTTGCAGTTTTAAAAGTTTTTTTCTTATGCTTAAAGGGAAAAAGGGTTTTCCTTTGCTTTACGTGGTTCCCAAACTGCCACCAGCAGCAAAATCCGCCCAGAAAGAAACAATTTGCTGTGGTGTAGAACACCTCTTTTATGAAAAAAAATTTCACAGTTCATCACATGGGGTTATTAATCTTTTTTTAAGGATGAGTTATTTTGGCCTGAACACAAAGGCNTTCCCACAGGCCGGCCGAAACGAAAGAGAGCGTCCTGCCCCTTTCACGTGGTTTAAATAGGTAAATTGCGAGAAGCGTCATTAGTCTAAAAAACTGTCCATCAACTCAAGGTCAACCCACAACACTAGAGAACAAAAATAAAGGGGAGATTTAAGTGAACAATCCCATCCAGAATGCTTGGGACTTTCCCGTACGACAAGTCTTTCTGACTGCTACTAGGACCTGGAACATACAGAAGTTCACAGGCCTCACAGTATTTACGGTGAACATGACCACACGTGGTAATTTAACACCCATTTAATGTGTCAAACAGGGCAACAATGAAACGATCACCTACTCCAACGTGATAAAAGTGTCTGCTCCTGGTAGAGTCATCAAGAGGCAAAAGGACCTTCACTTGCACATCAGCTGCAAAATGCTGCAGAACACCTGGGTGAAAGTCATGTACATTGCCGATGACATCATCGACATCAACGAAACCCAGTATGGCAGATACGACGTGAACTTGACATTCTACAACTCCTCATCTTTCCAGTGGCCAGTGCATGACTTCCCATACTATGTTGACATGAATCAGAATTTGTTCCTTCAAGCTTCTCTTCACAGCTCTGACCAAAATCTGACGCTATTTGTGGACACATGCGTGGCATCACCTAATTCTAGTGATTTTAGAACACTGGTCTATGAATTGACCAAAAGTGGGTAAGAACTTAGTAAAAAATTACTTTAAAAGTGTCTCTGCTTGTAGTTCTAAAAGAGCTTAATTTGTGAGAGAGGTGATTTGGGGCCAGTGTACATTGGTTGCAATTCTCAGGGCAAATATGCTTCTAAAACAACCTTTTGGCAAAGCCTGAATAAAATGCAGAATGACAACCAAATGTCATTCAAAAGTTGCAGTCAAGCACTGAGATTTCACTCAAGGAGGTAGTGAGGAAACTGAGGACTGACTTCGTTTCTGAAATAGATGTATGAAATGAAGGGAAGTCAGTGGTTCTACATTTCTGTACATCATGAGTTTTACAGCATCATAACTGGAATACAAAACTGTCTACTCAAAAAGAACAGAAATTTCTTAGCCTTTTCTTATTATTCTAGAAACCTAAACCACTTTGCTTAATTTTATACCGAAGTACATTGAAGCACTAAAGAGAATGTTTATTAAAAAAAAAAAAATGTATATTAAGATGAGTTTTATGCTTCCAGACTAGAAAGAGGAACTTTCTGCAACAACTTTCAGGGGCCTCTTTTCAAACAGTTAATCCTGCTGGCAAATGCAAAACAGGGTCTCACCTGAAACACAGAAGCCAGCAGAACCACCAGCCATTTTTCAGCTATTCATGTGTATGCAGGATTTGTTAAGCTATGAAATTTCTGTGCTGTGTACGTTTAGTAATTCCTCTTCTTGCTAAAAGCACATTTTTTTTAAACCTTTTGATTTCTCTTTTACTTCCTGGTTTCATATCTAACCTTGAAACTTACTGCAAAGAGAGGGTGTAATAGTGCTTCTACTCAAGAGAAGCTGTGAGTTAATAGCTAATCTGTTGATTTTATATCTTTCCAGGTGTGCTAGTGATTCTACCTACGTTCTTTTCCCCTCACCACGCAGCGATGTTGCTCGGTTTGGGTTTAACGCTTTCTCGTTCGTGGACCGATTCCCATCAGTTTTCCTGCAATGTGAGCTGGTGGTGTGCCGGTACCACGACTTCTCCTCCCGCTGCTATCAAGGCTGTGTTAGTAGGTTCAGGAGGAATGCAGATTCTTCCCATAAACAAGTGAATGTTGTTATTGGACCCGTGCAGCTTCGGGAAGCTCACGCTGAGAACAGGAACATTGGTAAGTTTAAATATCTTCAATAACGTAAGACTCTGTGTGCTGCTGTGTGTTTGCATTTCAGTTCAGACATGAAATCCAGCTCTGAAATGTGCCTTTGCTGGTTTATTTGCAAATCTGCTATAATTCTTATGGAGGGGTAATTATTTTATATATATATAAAATAGTTCTATTAGATTTACAAGCTCTTTCCTTTCTATCATAGTTTATATCCATTCTTTTTTCTGCACATGTCAAATGGCAATTGATTCAGTCCTATGGGAAGAGGGATGAGATGTAACTCATCTCCTTGCTGGATTTATATTAATTTTCCAAAGCTGTCTGTGCCTGATTTGCATGTCTGTTATTTATTTACAACCAATCTCTAGGTCCTCTTGGAAGGGCTGTTTCTCAGTGCCCTGTAGCTGCTGTTTCCACTACCAGAAAGCAACATCTTAAGGACTTTGAGTGCAATCATTACAGACTCCCAGTCTCTCTTTAATTTCTTGCCACAATCTTTACTTGTTTTCCATGGCCACAGAATCATTTGTGAAATAATGTGCAGTAAAACAATTTGGTTTCTGATCAGACCCAGATCAGAGCATTTTAACTCAAGTTCTCCTTGCCTAATTACCTTTGCAATTAACTAGCTCAGGAAATAAAATTTAAGTCTCTCTCTGACTCTTTTATGTGCAGAGCTGGCCTCTGACATCCAGGCACAAGGGGAAACTCCAAGCTCAGTGCCTGCTGCCGGCTCCCATGCTCCTCTGGCTGTGACCACCGTGGTGCTGGTAGCTGCTGTTCTCACAGTGGGAGGAATTCTTTGGAAGAGGAAACTGCAGGAGCCCATCCCGTACCAGAAAATGTGAGAGGCAGCTCCAGGCATTAAGGTGGAAGGATACTTTCACCAGCCACCCGCTTCGTTATTTGGGTTTGCAATTAGTGTAAAGGGCAGCTCTTACTTGGCTATTCCACCATCCAGACCATGTTTGAAGATGCATCACAATTGCACCTGATAGTACCATGAACTGAATTTATAAAGCAATCTGATTTTAAAATCTAGTCCAAACACATCTGAGGTGTAAAGAAAGGTCGATTCTTTCATCCCAGCGTTCAAATAAACATCTTCAGTGCTGGACATTTCAAAGCATTTCGGTTGAACTCCGCATTGAGTGTCTGTCTGAGAAAACTGATTTAGGTGACTTGAGAAACAAGAACTGACTTATTTGGTCACTGCTGATATGCAGATGAAACACCTGTGTAGCACCATAAGATACACTGGGAAGTAGTCCAAGAAAAATGTTTCTTTGCAGTAAAAAAATCTCAATAATGAGCCATAAGCAAATACGCTCGGGGCTGCACATGAGGAATTGTTCCCGCACAGTGTTCCTGACTTTGGGCAGTATGGTTCTCCCCAAATTCATATTTCTCTGAGTAAATGCAGGCCATTTATAAGATTTTGTATGGAGGATGAATATAATCCTGTTACATAAGTGAGTAATTAAAAAAAGCAGGAAAGAAAATTTGAGCAATATTTTTTGTGTGTACTTGCAAACATCTCACTTGTGTGTGTGAACTCGTGGCTAACACATGGTCAGGGTGGAGAACGTGGGTTCTGACAAAGTGACTTTGCCAAGCAATGATTCCTGTTCTTGGTCTCACACATTTCTACACCTGGAATGGGTGGGAGAGAGAGAATGTTCCCATAAGGAAGTGGGACCTGTCTCCTATCCCCATGCGAAAACAAAATAAAAAAACAATAAAAAAAGAAGAATTTGTTTGGAAGAAGCTACTTAATACAGGTGGAAAGGTCACTGGTATTGATTGAGAAATGCCCTTCTTGGGACTTTCCTGTTTTCCAGCCAGCTGTGAAAGAGGTAAGTTCATTTGGAACTGAGCAATGTCAGATGTGCAAGGTGAGCCAAAGTGGTGACGTGTGAGGAAGGTGAGCTGTGCTCTTGGGTGACATCCTGACCTGACAAGGAGGATAAGGGCAGCTCTGATGGGAATCAGCCCTACAACCTGTACCATTTGTTCCTTTAAGCTGCCTTCTGCTCATGATTCCAGGCAGGCCTCTCATCACCTCTCCCTGATGTGAAGGGATCACACAAGTAGGGAGTGGCACTGCACACAGAAAGTGTGAGGTTTTTTCCACACTTGAGGAACCAGGATTGAGGGTCCTCCTCTCCTCTCTGCCTACAGCCACCTTTGGAGGGCAGAGCACCCCAGGAGGCTGACCTCCCTTCATCTATTCTCTGGACCAGAGATTGTCCAGGCTCGGAGGAATCCAGCCATCTGCTCAGCACAGCAAGGACTCTCCTGGACCTGGGCTTTCCTAGCTCTGTAGAACAGGACCTTCCCCTCTGCCCTTCCCAGATCTGCTGCATCATCCTTCCCCTGTTCCTTCTGTGGCCTTGCTGCTGTGGTGTTGCTACCACACCGTCTTGCAGGGTACAGCTTGATGGCACTTTTTTCCACTTCTACTCTCTCAATATTATTATGACCAGACAAGCAGAAAGATCCCATGTCTAGATCCTGGTGTCTCCAATCCTCAATCCTCTCTGCTGTCCAGAGCTGAGTTTTCCCGTAGCATGTCTGTGCCAGGGTTCCCAGATGGAGAAATACCACGGCTGGATAAAAATGCAAGGTGATAAGAATGATCAAGTTCACTGGTTTCCATATTAAATATTGCTGTAGAAAGCTTTGCCAAACTGTTCAGGTAGTAGGTGTCTCAGACTCATCCTCATTTCTTGCTGTCTCCCTTGTTCCACAAGCATTAGAGAAATGCAGGACTCAAGAAAACTGTGTTCGATGATGAGGAAAGGGCCATGCTCTAAATGGTGAATGACCTCACTGCCACAAACCTTCCTGCTTGGATTCAGACTATCATTCCTTTGTGGAGAAGTCTGTGGATATCCTTATTCCAGTCTGGATACTTTCCTATAGTCGTGGGTGAAAGCTGATTAATGTTGTTCGTCCTGTCAGTGGTTTTCATTTTTACCTTTAAAAACCCAGTATGTTTTGCAAAGTGCCCTCACAATTGTCAGCAGAAGAGAAAGTGTTTTCGAAGCTCAATTTAGCTTCTTTGACAGAGTGATGTGCTGGGAAATACCTCAAGCTGCCAGAAGATCTTGAGAACAAAATGTGTCACTGTAAGAGACTCATCTAGGCAGTGGGAAGGCTGAAATACTGTATGGTATTTGCATTAATTAGTTAAGGTTAATTAAAATCTGTTTCCTCTATGCAGAGATTGTCTGATAATAAAGATTTCTAGAAATTTCTAGATTTTTGAAGTGACGAATTTATTAATGAAGAAGGTAGTGAAGAACTAGTCAATTAATCAATCAATCTTGATGTTTCACCTGGGCAGCTTAAGACATTTTTTTTACACTTGAATTACCTGGGAATCCCTTTCATGTTCCCCTTCCTCCTCACCCTTTTTCAGTTATTACAGGACTTTGGAGAAGAACTGTGATCCATCACTCACTTTTGCTTCACTGATTGCAGTGTTTGATTGGCCAGTCAAATACACCGGATTTTTTTCTGCTTCTTGTCAAGGTGTCAAAACCAGAATATGAATTGTGAATACCAGGTGTTGTGTATATATCCTCATTCATGTTCAAATGTGGTTGTTTGGATAAAGAAGAAACATATTTACCATTCTGAATGCTCACTTTCAAGGCTTCCAAAGTTACCTTCATCCTCTTGTACTTTTCACTTCCTTCTTCCATTCCAATGATATTGGCCTTTGTGGAAAGACATTTTAGATCACTCTCTTTCCCCCCTGGGCTTTGGTCTTCATGCTTGATGACTGTCCCTGGAGGCAATAAATATGTACATGGCAACAATTTTAACTGGTGATAATTCCATACAAGACATGATGGCTGTGGTGGTAGGGATGAGGTGGGGGACAATATTCTGGCTCTTCAATGTTAGGATGCTCACCAGCTTCTCTTGTTAAATTGTTAAAAACACAGAAACAGACAAAAGTAACCACTCTGGCAAGAGAGTGATGAATAAGAATTAAGCATTATTTCATGTTGTGGAAATGCCTTGGATTCATTCTTCAAAGAATGACACAGCTATAATTGTCGTTATGTAAAATTAAACAAGGAATGTATTGATACATTTTCTTAATCTGAAGAAATCCGAACATTTTTCCCCCTGATTTGTTGGTTCAAAGGATCAAATGAAATTTTAGAGCAAAATTAGTTTCGACTTATGTAATTTGCTTAAGTATGCACAAAATCCACTGATTTTCCCACAGTGTTTGCACAAAAAGTTATCAGCTGACCCTGATTCTCTGACACTTCCTTGCAATCTGTCAGTGAATTATTACTTGAATTTTGGCTTGAACTTAAATGTGCCCTAAAATAATAGATTTATATTGGGGCTGAAGCCGTTGACTTCAACTGCAAGGTTCTTCAGAGACTCCCCAGTCATACTTAAACAGGACCACCAGCTCTGATCTTATTTTATTTAAAGTATGCTGAAGCTTTAGAACATTCATGGCTTCCCAAGGAGACTTGCCACATTAGTTGGAAAGTGTCTTTTTTCGTGGAAGAAACTAATTTAAGTTTCAAGATTCTATTCTCATCTCAATACCTGCCCAGGAATCTCCCCATGAAAGAAAAATGCTGACATTCATCAGACAGAATTGAAAGGTGTCTTTGGACAGGAGCTCTCTTTTTTTCGGTACAATGAGATGATTGTGAAACCTATGGTAGCATAAATAGTTCCTTCCAGGCAATGGAAAATATTACTCTTGAGAAATTGTCTTTTTGCAAAACCCAGGAAGTTACAAAATATTAAACAACAAATCAGACATATGTTTGTTTCAGATCAGAGGACTATGTTTGTTTTATTGTTCTCCTGGAGAAAAAGAAACCTGTAGAGCCACTCCCCTTCAGAAATAGAGAGTATATATTGTGAAGTCCTCTTTACCAACAATGCCTGGTGAGATGGGTGCCACTATGATTTTGACATGGCTACTCTTGTTGGTTCCAGCAGTTCTGGAGGCCAAAACAGGTAAAACACTTAGACTTGTTCCTGGGAACATAAAAAAATTATAAACATGGCTTGGAGTTCTCTCTGTTGATTCCAAGAGCAGAAATTAGATTCAGGCTTGTATTGGTTTGGGCAAAAGGATAAAGGGGGAATTGGATGAAAGCGATAGCAGAGTGTTGCTCTGCTAAAATCATGAACTAATCATGAAAGTGGATGATAAGAATGAATTGAACCATTTTGTGGAGTTCATTTTGCTACCACAGGGTCCTACTCATCTTAGTGCCTTGTAACACTGCAACAATTGTGTCTGTGAGTATGCAGTGAATGAGGTATTCTTCCAGCACCAGAAATCGAAACTAAAAAATTATGGAAAGATTTATTTCTTTATTTACTTTCAAGGTGTATTTTATTCCAGAGTATATGTGTGCACACATATGCTATATATTTAATATTGCTTGTATTATTTGGTTTTTCCTGGTCTTATGTACAATTTAACTAAATATAACACCAAGTTAAGTTTTCACACTCTAGCACTGTGGTTAAATGATGGATATCTAAAAATAATGAGAGATTAAATTCTTTCAGTTCAACTTTTTTATGGTCATAGAATTCTTCCTTCCATGATTGCTTTTTATCTCCTGAGTGGCTTGGGGACTTTGAGCTAAATAGTTCTGTGCATATCTTAGAATAATTGCTGATGACTTTTCTAATGAGTTATTTAAGCATCATGATAGTAATTTATATTGTCATCATTCACCTCATCAATTCTCTTCACCTGTCTCCTGCTTTTCTGGTGATAAGTCATCTCACTCCAGCTGCTCTAGTTCTTCTCTCTACTCTCTGCCTCTGTCTCCCAGGGCAGAGTATTTGCTGTATTTATGTAATCACAGGCTTTTGTCTTTTTGATACCTTTGAAGTGTGAGGCAGGACTCAATCTATCCAATTTCATCCCCAGCTGATGGTTATGCTCTCACAGTGATGACAGGCCTTGAATGAAAGCAAATAAAACTGGTTTAGGTTGGCTTAAATTTCCTAATCCCACTCTGACTTTTTGCCAGGTTTGCTGTTTTGCTTCTCAAAAACACTGAGAGGGGTTGAAAAATGTGAGTGTTCAAGTAGATATTTGAAGGAACAAGTCAGATATAAGTCAAGGGGCACTTTTATAGCTTTGCCCTTTGAAAGTCATACAAATCAGGGCAATTTTAGTTTGGTCACCATCTTGACTGTGCTTCTAGTTCAATAGCAAAGAATTAGGTGCAGTGAAGAAATCCTGGAGCTGTTAACTTTTGAGATTTGTTTTGCTCTGGATGACTTAGTTTTTAATAACAAGGTAAATATGTACTTGGCAGCAAAGTAAAATATAACAAGTGCAGCATGCATGTTTTGATTTCCAAAGTGTAAATACTGCAAATCTGAAGTTACAACATTTGTTTGCTTGCTTTCACTTGGTGGTAAAGCCTTTAATAAATTTCTTCACCAAAAATGGATCTCTAAAATTGGGATTTTCATGCTGGTCACACCAGAATGTGTAAACAAGACATATAAAACTGAAAAGCAGATGGGGTTTACCTGAATGAATGCAGTAATCACCTGTATACATGATAGGTTATTTCTTTATTTCAAAATGTAATAATATTTTACTGGTATATAAGAAATAAAGCCACAGAATTCCTATTGAAATCTTTATAATCCTGTTGAGACCATCATCCACTCTGTAGAACATTTGGTGTAATTCTTCCATTAAAGTTACTCTTTAAAGCTATAGGATTTGGTTGTGATGTGTGGCCTCTAGGTCCTTAAACTTGTCCTAAAAATTTCTTTTCTTGCTTAAATAGTTTGTTCTTAGCCTGCTGCCTAACTTTACTGTAGGGATCTTGCATCAAATATACATGGCTGATTTTGAGAACTGGAAGAGAGGAATAAAAAACGCACAAATAACCTCTGTCCTCACAGGCACGTAATACTGAGCTGGGCAACACCTTCTAGGGACAACAGGGGAAGAGGATGGAACAGATGCTCCTTACAGTCCCTTCCAGCTTATTTGCCTGACTGTTTTGTGCTCAATCCCCTCTCTCCCACAGCACGGTATGTCCAGCTGGTGAACGGACGGCACCGATGTGAAGGTCGTGTTGAGATCTTTTACAGAGGACGGTCAGGGACAGTTTGTGATGACTACTGGGACCTCGCAGATGCCCAGGTTGTGTGCAGGCAGCTGGGATGTGGCAGGGCCATTGCAGCTCTAGGGAGTGCCTACTTCGGTCAAGGCTCGGGTGACATCGTGCTGGACAACGTGAGGTGCAGGGGAAATGAGGTGTCCTTGTTGCGCTGTAATCACACGGGGTGGAGGATACACAACTGTGCCCACTACGAAGATGCTTCTGTCATCTGTTCAGGTACTCCCACATTTTTTTCCCAACAATGCTGTCCTTTCACTCCACTGACACTGCAGAACCAGCATGGATTCATGTTTTCTCACTATGGTCATATAAAAGCTGCACTTGCTCATCCATGCAAAGCACTTAAAAACCCCAAGGATCAGATGTACATTGCAGATATGCAGAACAACTATTCCATCTAATCACCAGGCAGTGGCAATAAGGAAACAATTCAAAATTAGAGGCAAAGCTATACCTGATAGGCAGAGTTTATCAGGGAGGTATGGGGTTAGGTGAACTCTTAATGGATTAGTTACGGGCAGTAATAGTTTCACAATCACAACCCAGACTGTCATAGCTCACAATTTACTTTGTATTGTTTCCATATTTGTCAAGTCCTCCTTCATCTAGGTCTATTAATGCCTTTTTCCTTCGCAAATATCCATCCATTTTGAGTAGTCTTTCACCTTGCTGCTTTCATTCTGCTTTCCCATTATTTTTTAGGCGAGTGTAGGTTATTTGTATCTTATTTTCTCCTGTGTTAATAACAGATCATCATGAACCAAGACATGGCTGATGACAACAGACTGTTCAGGTGTTTTATACCGGTATCGCAGTTTTACACGCTTCCTTAGAGAGTAAGAGCCTGGAGAGCTGAATCCATGCTAGAAGAAAGTGCTAACACCAGTGTTTTTCACTTAGAAGAAAAGAATAAAAATTGCTACAATACCCCTATTAAGCTACGTGTGATGTGTTCAGAGCCCTTTTAAATGCCATTTATTTCCGGCTTGCACTCATAGCTCCAGTGCCTTTTATGGGCTGGATGAATTCAGCCTGGTCCACTCCTGCCCTTGCACCAAGCGCCATCCCAAGACCAGTGTTCCGGGGGATGTCCTGATCCTCTGCAGAAGGGCGTTCACAAGAGTGACAGGTCCAGCAGCCCCACAGCTCCCCCCTTCCATTCCAGGAGCCTGTAGAGTCTCTGGCTGTGCCTGGGCTGTGGTGTCCTGGGGCTGGGAGCAGGTGCCACACCAGAACCTTACCCTGCTTACCATCTGGAAATACCACTTCCAAGAACAATTTTAAATTGGCTGTTACCCACCTCCATTCAATCCATTGACCCCAGACAAGATGAACAATGCCATCGGAGTAATTGTTCTTGATTTCATTTCATCCTTGAGGAACTGTAGCTACCACACGGACACACCCATTGCACAGTGCTCATGTGTGGGGGGTTCTTCTTCTTTTTTCACAGAAGAGTCTGATCCAACACCAACGGAGCCAACACCTGATCCAACACCAACAGATACAGCAGCCTTAACACTGGAGACAGCCTTTCCACTGGAGACAACCACAGAAGGCACAACACTCACAGAACCAATGGCATCTCTAAGAGAGACAGCAATGTCAGCGTCAACAGTCCTCACGGAGGAGATGATGTCCCTGGGGGAGATGGCCACAACTGAATTAACAACCAACACAGGGGAGGCGACAGTGCCAATGACGACCCAGGAGGTGACAACCACCACACTACTAATGACCTCCCCAGGAGAGATGTCCACTTCACCAGAGATGACCACTGCAGTGTCATCCCCTGCCCTGTCATCCACACTGTCTGATACAATCACCACGGCAAGAGTGGACACCACAGTAGAGGAGAGCACAGCAGGTAACCCTGTCCCCTGTCACTCACTATTCTCTTTAGTGTCCCTGGACTTCCTTCCCAGACCTGATTGCACTGCAGGGGGACTCCCAAAATGACAGGAGAGAGTTACATGCTCTTTTCCCCCATTAATTGTCCAGCTCTGCTTTTAATGTCCATTTCCATATCCATTGCCATTGCAGTAATGACCTCCTTAGCAGGAACATCCAGCCCACCATTTCTGACCAGCACAGAGCCATCCACTAGCATACCAGAGATGTCCACCTCAGCAGAGATGACCACATCCACAAAGATGATAACCTCACCAGAGATGACCACCTCAGAGACAACAGCTACGAAAGCAGAAGGGAGCACACCAGGTAACCCTGTCATCTCTCAATTACTGGTCTCCTTAGTGCTCCTGATCTCTTTACTGAGTGACTCTAACTCCTGCCACTTGTCTCCCTGGTGGGTTTTGATGGCTTCCCTTGGAAGCAGCCATACTGGCTTCTCTCAGTAGATGTGGGGCAAAGCAGCATATTTGGGGTTTTCTGCTGCCTCGTGAGGTGAGCATGTGCCAAGCAAAAGCCCCGTTTGTGCATAGAAAGCACAGCAGGCTCTGCAGGAATAGGGTTTCAGAGAGGTGGCAAAGAGCAGGACTGAGGGATCACAGAGCAGGAGGCTGGAGAAGGACTCGGGGCACTTTGGGCTGGTGTCTCTATGAGAAATGATGGGACAGAGCTACACCCTCTCAACCGGCATTAACGATCCAGCCTTGCTTATCATACCAAATGCTGTGGGCATTGTAAGAATCACCTCCCTAGCAGGCGTGTCGATTACAGCGCAGAAGATCGAGCACACAGGCATTATAGTACAGATGACCACCACGGCAGAGACAACCTCCACAGCAGAGACAACCACCTCAGCAGAGATGACCACCTCAGCAGAGATGACAGCAGAGATGACCACTACAGGATTGAGTCCAACAGAGGAGGAGAGTACATCAGGTAACCCTGTCCACTCTCGCTCCCTGTTTACTGTGTGAAACAGAAAAAGTCGAGATGGTCATTTCAGAGGAGTGAAAGAGCTTGCAGGATGTCATAGGAGTCATAGGACAGGGGCTTCTAGAAAATGGGCTACTCTGGGCTGCATGACATGTACTGACCCTGTTTGGAACCTTTGGCATTGACACCAAATTCTTCCTTGCATCCATAGCTCCAGAGCCCACCACAGCCAGGCCATATTCCACAGGTAATTCCAGCCCCCAGCCCCATCCCTGGCCTTGCAGCAGCCATGCAGGCTCCCTGTTGCAGTGGCCCGTGTGGGGACAGCAGAGTGCCGGGCTGGTGTGAGCTCGTCCTTGTGCCTTGTGCCAGGGCCCAGCGTGCGGCTGTCGGGCGGCAGGAACGGCTGCGAGGGCCGCGTGGAGCTGTACGACGGCAGCACGTGGGGCACGGTGTGTGACGACCAGTGGGACCTGCAGGATGCCCAGGTGCTGTGCCGGCAGCTGGGCTGTGGCCAGCCCGTGGCTGCGCTGGACACTGCGCACTTTGGCCCCGGCTCCGGCCGCATCTTCCTGGACGACGTGCAGTGCCGCGGGGACGAGCCCTCCCTGCAGATGTGCCGGCACAACGGCTGGGGCGTGCACAACTGCAGGCACGTGGAGGATGCCGCTGTCATCTGTGCGGGTGAGTGGCCAGCAGGGAACACCCCCAGCTCTCCAGCAGGTCACGCCGGACTATTTTAGGTGTCGTCCATTGAAGCAGCCATGCAGAGTCAGGGCAGAGAGGAGAGCCTGGGGTCTTCTGCTGCCTGGTGCTAAAACACGTGTCATGCAAAATCCCCATTTTTGCACAGAGAAGGCAGAGCAGGCTCTCCAGTCTCACAGGTGTAGGTGCTCCATGCAGTTGCAAACAGCAGGTTTGTGGCATCACAGCATGGGCTGCACTGGGGACATGTCGGGCTGGTGTCTGGGTAGGTCAATGGCAGGACCTCCATGCCCTTTCCTCGCTTTAGTCCTTGAACCTGCCATTTCCACGTCCATGTCCATGTCCATGTTGTGCCACTGCCACAAGCTTGCTGCCCTTAGTGCTTTTTCATTCACTCCGTCTTTTTCCTTGCAGCCGCCAATCCAACCCCTCCTGCTCAATGGCCATACACAACAGGTAATTCCTGCCCACCCAGCATATTCCCAGTTTTACAGTGTGCCCCATCCTGGCACAAGAGGAGAAGAGAGGGGGCCTGCTGAGCTGAGCCTGCTCGCTGCAGTGCTGCTGGTCCCTTCTGCCCACAGCAAAGGGTCTTGTCATTTGAGGGCTTCTGTCAGGGAGGATCTGAGCCCCAGCAGAAGGGCAGGTGCACCGGTGCTGAGTCCAAGCCCTGCTCTGCCAGACACCCCATGGCTCCTGGCTGTGGGGCAGCAAGTATGAAGTGGGTGGGAGCAATCCTTTCTCCCTCAAGCCCATGTGCTTGCCAGGCTAGCCCAAGACACAGGTATCTGTCCTGATGCCAGGTCATGGCTGTTCCTTTGCAACCATCAAGCAGACGTGCCCAGTCCCTCATGGATACCCTGTCAGGGCCCATAGATTCAAACATCTGCAGGATGCATGAGTGGTACCCCTCAGGGGATGTCCCGTGATCATGGTGTGCGAAAAGGCCTTTTCAGCAAATGCCCCCAAAGCTCTGAGCAGCTCCCAGTACCCCCAGGCTGTTCTCACAGGATCCCCCAGCAGATCCTTGCTCATTATGCACCAGCCTTCTACAAACCAGGGCTCTTTGCTCTGTCAATACCCTTCCTCAGTCTCTTTCAATCTGCACACCTCAAATCAAAGTCACTGTGGCAAAATCTCCACAATGGTTGTGGAGGTGGGGGCTGTGGATGTTGGGGAGCTGGAACCCTGACGTTGTGCCTTGTGCCGTGTGCCAGGGCCCAGCGTGCGGCTGTCGGGCGGCAGGAACGGCTGCGAGGGCCGCGTGGAGCTGTACGACGGCAGCACGTGGGGCACGGTGTGTGACGACCAGTGGGACCTGCAGGATGCCCAGGTGCTGTGCCGGCAGCTGGGCTGTGGCCAGCCCGTGGACGCCCCACGCAACGCTCGCTTTGGCCCCGGCTCCGGCCGCATCTTCCTGGACGACGTGCAGTGCCGCGGGGACGAGCCCTCCCTGCAGATGTGCCGGCACAACGGCTGGGGCGTGCACAACTGCGGGCACCGGGAGGATGCCGCTATCATCTGTGCAGGTGAGTGGCCGGCAGACACCGCAGGCCCTGCTGTGCATCATTCTGAGAGTATTCCAGCTCTGTCCACTGGGGACAGTCGTCCTGAGTTCCCCTGGTACAGCCCGGGCAGAGACGAGTCTTGGTGTCTTCTGCCTCCTGGGGCTGAAGTCTGTGTGATGCAAAATCCCCATTTTTGCTCACAGAGGGGATGCTGGATTTTCCACACTTCCTGCTGTAGGCACTAAATGAGGGGGTAAAGAGCTGGAGTGCAGGATTGTTCTTTGGGGAGGATGGGGCAGGACTGGGGACAGGTCAGGCTGCGATCAGGATAGGAGGAAAGGCAGGACCCAAGCTCTCTTCCCCCTTTAGTCCCACAGCATGAATTCCCATGTTCATGCCCATGACCATGTTCACATCCAAGTCCATAAACTGCCACAAGACTGACGCATTCACTGCCATTGCATTCACTCCCTCTTCTTCCTTCCAGCTGCCAATCCAACCGCTCCTGCTCAATGGCCGCTCACAACAGGTAAGTCCTGCTCACCCAGCTTACGCCCAGTTTTGCAGTGAGGCCCAACCTGACACAAGAAGAGAACAGGAGAGTCCAATGGGAATGATCCTGTTCAGTGCAAGGCTGCTGGTCCCCTCTGCCCACGACAATTCCAGGGTGCATCAGTGGTCCCCCAAAGGGGTTGGTTCACTGTCAAGGACTGCAAAGGGTTTTTCTGGAAATGCCTCAGTGAATCAATGACTTCTGCATCCAGGAAGCTTCAACAGGACACCAACAGGTCCCTGGACAGGGGTAGACTGCTGTCTGAATGCCTGCAGTCTATCCTCAGTTAGAATCCCCCACCAATCTATTTTGTGTCTGCACTTCCCCAGCTCATGGTCACTGTGGCAAAATCTGCAAAACAGTTGGGCAGTTTGGGGCTCCGGGAGCTGGGCTGTTGGAAACCCGAGCTTGTGCCGTGTGCCAGGGCCCAGCGTGCGGCTGTCGGGCGGCAGGAACGGCTGCGAGGGCCGCGTGGAGCTGTACGACGGCAGCACGTGGGGCACGGTGTGTGACGACCAGTGGGACCTGCAGGATGCCCAGGTGCTGTGCCGGCAGCTGGGCTGTGGCCAGCCCGTGGACGCCCCACGCAACGCTCGCTTTGGCCCCGGCTCCGGCCGCATCTTCCTGGACGACGTGCAGTGCCGCGGGGACGAGCCCTCCCTGCAGATGTGCCGGCACAACGGCTGGGGCGTGCACAACTGCGGGCACGTGGAGGATGCCGCTGTCATCTGTGCAGGTGAGTGGCCAGCAGGGAACACCACAGGCCCTTTTGTGCATCATTCTGAGTGGGCTCCGCGTCTGTCGTCTGGGAACAGCCGAGCTGAGCTCCCCTGCTCAAGCCAGGGCAGAGGTGGGGCTGGGGTCTTCTGCCTCCTTGGGCTGAACTTGATGTCATGCAAAAACCTCATTTTACCACAGAGACACAACAGCAGGCTCCCCACAGCTCCTGCTGTTGGCCTCCAGTGAGGGGGCAAAGGGCAAGATTGAGGGAGGATGGGGCAGGACTGGGAACAAGTCAGGCTGCAGTC